>JARKIA010000209.1:0-315762 GCA_029289565.1 Mycena galericulata | reverse complement strand
AAAACCTAACCTAACCTAACCTAACCTAACCTAACCTAACCTACCTACCTAACCTAACCTAACCTAACCTAACTAACCTAACCTAACCTAACTAACCTAACCTAACCTAACCTAACCATGTACCATCAAATAAACTATAACTGATTTAATGAGCATTCGCAGTTTCACAGTACAATTTGTTATACTTAGACATGCATGGCTTAATCTTTGAGACAAGCATATGACTACTGGCAGGATCAACCAGGGTAACTATCTTTCCTTAGACTTGCCCAGCAATTACGCGGAAGCAAGCCGCAGCCTTACTTTGCAGAAAGCCAGAACGGCCACCCGCTTTCAGAGCTGGGAGTTTCATTACTACAAGAGTTGTATCGATTCGGCCGCAGTGAAGAAGAGCTTTTGCCGAAGCTACTAACTAAGTCAACACCAGCAACCGAAACACCTTATCCCCCGATCTCACAAATTTCGAGAACGCTTCCCCCAGTCAAGGAGAGACTGAGATGGCGACCCTTAGAGAGCACTACCCACAACCGGCCAAAGTAAGACGATAGCACAGTCGGAGCGGATGCCCAAGTGACTAGTTGCAACAGGTTTAGCTATCAGCAAGTAATCCGCGACCTTCAAACAATGCAGAACACCGAAAGGTATCTGACTTTGTGGACAAGAAAAGGCAAAAGCCAATTCATACAGCCCAGCTCCAACGATCCCAAGCTAGTACGTCCTGACAGGCAGGCATATCAATAACTCGGTCCAAGTTAAGCTCGTCATGAAATGTATTTGGTGGCATACCGGACCAACCAAGGACTGCCGCAGCAGATGTCCAAGGCCAGCTTTCAACCCCAGTGCAGCCAGTCGGTTCAGCAAAAAACCCGAACACAAACCGACTACACTTTTAGAAAGAGTACCTACCTACGAAGCAACTTGGCAGTATAACCACCAATCACTCTTTCAATAGGCTCCTTCATATAGTAGGAAACCCGACCTTTATGGGTCGGACCCCAACAAAATGACAAAAACGGTGAGAAACCCTGCCCACAAAGGCGCGACCGAAATTTTTGTGCGTTCCCACGGTCACAAAAGGCCAATTCGAGTCAGTTGCATCGTGGAATAGATGAAACCGATACTCCTGTGTACTAACTGACCAAGTCAGTGTTCCCAGCTAGTCAGTAGTCGACGGACCTGACTAGTCACAAGCTGGTATAAGCCAGCCTGTCGTGTGTACTAGCTGAATGAAACAAGTCAGTCAGTGTTCCCAGGTAGGTCTATTGACCCAATGAATGGAATGGGGGTTGGCCCACCCCGTATCATACAGAGGGGGGATTGCCTTTTATGGTAATGACCCCATCAAATGCGCAAAAACGGTGAAAACAGTGCCCACATTTAACCTCCAGTTGAATCTTTTTGTTTTCTATTAGATTTTGAAGCCATTTGAAGCCATCTGAATGCATTTGAAGCCTCTTGAAGCCATCTGAACGCATTTTGGCCAATCTAATGGCTATTCCAATGAATCTAATGACTCTCTAATGAATCTAATGACTCAGTCAGTGGCCAATCTAATGACGGAGTCAATGAACGCACTTAATGATCCAGTATCCCAATGAACGCATTTTTGGCCAATCTAATGACCGAGTCAGTATTCTAATGAAGTAGCGGCGCCTTGATCTAAAAATAGACCCGAAACCAAAGTCGTAGAGCTCGTCGAGGGCTACAAGACTCGTCTAGGACACTTTGCGATCGGTGGCCTCGTCGGCCTGCAAAACGCAAAATACTTTCGAAAAGCCGGCGCTTTTTTGGACAAAGAGGCTTATAGCTCGGGAACAAGGGGTCCGATCGACTCGGGAGTGGCGCCGCCATGTTGCTGGCGAAAAATGCCACCAGATCCCTGACGTCTATTTTTCAAAGTAGTCAGGATTAGAGACTTGACTACAGTCCCAACTAACTAACCCTAGTGGCGGACTAACTAGTGGCTGACTAGCTAACTAACTAACCCCATCAGACCCACTGACTAGTGGCTGAACTTGATTAGTCAGTTAGTTACCAGAGATATTTGTAAACAGCTAACACCGGGGTGGCACGAAGGGTTTTTAGACATCTGGAATGCAATTCCTTTCAACGCGCCATGGGTTTCCGGAGTGGTCGTGTGTCGGGGGAAAACACATCGACGGTGCGACTCCCCTTCGCGTATGAGCATGGTGTCGAGCGCCATGCGTCCGTCGCTGCGGCATGTGCGCGCCACCAAGTCGCTCCAGTGCGCTCTGTCGGCAGCTTCCATGTTTTCCGTCATGTCAGGCAATTTGTGTACGACTACGTGCAAGTGTGCTTCCCCGTAGTCGAAGAGTGTGAGGCACTCTGCATCAGGATGTGCAACCCATATCAAGATGTGTTGCTCGTATATCTGTGACCGGACACGCTTATAGCCGGACACGCTTATAGTCGTGATGGAGAAGCGCACGCATGAATGCGCGTTCACGCGATGTGTAGTCGCGCTGCATTTCTGTAACTCGAGCCCTGTCAGAGAGCTATACTGATCGAATGAAAGTGCGGCGCACTTGCGTGAGAGAGCCTATGCGATGCGCAATTTTCTCGATGGCCCTCCCGCCAATCCAGGATTTGGCATTCTTGTGAACAATAAAACATATTATTGCACCCGGAACAGCGTTTGAAGCTGATTTTGTCGCGAATGATCCCACACTAAGTATTTTAATGGATTCAGTATGAGATTTAGATGTGCAGGTAATGTCGCTCACGTTCACGTTGTCACAAGCTCGGAGGGATATGTGGTCTCTGGAATCGAACGCTCGCAACACCTCAAGTCGTTGCAAAAATACACGCTCAAACATCCGCCACGATCCATAGGTGTCCGAGGAACGAAAAGAGGTGGCGGTAATATCCTCGGCGACCGCAAAATAGGCAGTTCCGAGGTCAGACAGAACGTAGTAGTAGACTGTGGCGGGAGCAAGAATGTGCTCCAGAATCATTCGTAGACCATAAGTTTCGGTGTCACCCGAGGTGCGCTGCGCACCGGCCACAATTACGTGAAGGAGTCCACTCTGGATCGCATCCCCGAGCTTCCGATAGCCAGATGGGATGAGAAGTATGAAACCAAGAAGATTCAAACACCTTTCCAAGGTGTTCCGCCGTGTCACCTCGCTCGGCGTCGTGCACACAAGCGCGACGTTGGTCAGCTCCTTGATAAAGCCGCGAGAGATCAAGGCCATGGAGAGGGGTCTGGCGGGCCTTCCATCCACCGCAGTCGTTTCATTGTAGGTGTCGTCCACTATTGTGATGAGATCGATGAGTTGATGCAAGACGGCAATTTTTACCTCGGGAGGCGGTGCCTTCCCATCCGGTGCGATGAGTGCAAGCTGGCCCATGATTAGTTTCGCAACGTCGTCAATGTTACCGCCTGCGCCGTCGATGATTTCCTCGACCAAGGTAGGTTTCAGGAATAGAAATACGTGATAAAGCGCCGACTCCTGGTGTGTTACGTCGTCCGGTTGGAGCAGGCATGCCCACGCGCGTACAACAAAGGATTGGAAGCCGGGTGTAGACGTGATCATTTTTTCGTTGGGTGCGTATTCGGACATCTCGCGAGAAAAGGTGAGGAAGCCCACATAGAGCTCTTCCTCGGTGGGTAACTGGAATTCCAATGCTCCGAGAAATTCGCGGAATAGTTGTACGAATTGGATCCAGGTCCAGAGGCGTGGCCATAAATCCGCGCCAGCTTCCGGAGGTGAATCGATCGCAAACATTGCCTCGATCGACAACAAGGCCGTTTCGACGGTGCAGAGCGTATCGTGGGACGACGATTCCAGGAGCGTCGCTGATGGTATCCGGGCAGGGTCCAGAAATACGTAGTAAACTGGTAGCAGGTCAAACAGTCTGTGCTCTGGATGTTTTTCCATGAAACTCGCGAAGCGTTCCATATCTAGTGCAGATAAATCTGGTGTGCACGCGGCCATGATCACCCTCTGCATCGGGCAGTTAGTGCGATACGTCAAGAGGGGCCAGTGATATGAGATATACCCGGGAAGATAACGGGAGTCCCTTGAGATTGTCCAGGCTGAGCGCAGGATGCATCCGAAAAAGAGATGGTCGCCTATGGAAACAAGGAAACTGATCACGCGCCAGAAATGAAATATCCAAAATGATGCCGAGATGCCGGGCGAGTTCAAAAATTTGTTCGTGTCGAATCCTAATCGAAAGAGAGTCTGTACCTAGATAGAAGAGATGGTGCAAGGAACCCCAACTCACGAATGAGTGGAAGCGAGGTGCTGAGCCATGGCGCGCGCAACAAGATGCCAAGAAACGGTCAACGTGAAAGAAAGTCTGGAGTGCTCTGAGTTAGACTCGGAACACTCATACTCAGAGCACTCGCATGCAATGATAGAAGGGGAAGTATCTGAGGATGACTGCTCTCCAAATTTGGCTCGGAGATCGTAACTCGGGACCTTGTATGTATACCTCACGCCCATTTCGCAAGAAACACGGCAAACCAAAGTCAGGGAAGAATGCACGGGAGTCAAAGTCTCGCTGCATGAAATCGCAGGTTAATCCGGTATCAGAGGTAGAACGACAAAAACGACCCCATTCGGATCTCGCTGGATTCCATTCGGGTTTTGCTGGATAAGCCGGGAGCGATCCTAGAAGCCGGATTGATACTTTCACAATTCAAATCACCGGGTTCATTCATGTACGTCCACCACTAAACGCGAATATTCAGCATGGCGCAAACGACGGATTTTATTTATTGAACGTGGACAAGGAAGTTTAAGGAGGGCTCGGAACAATCGGTAATAACCCCATTAAGAAACGTCTGCCAGGCACCGTGGAAATAAAAACGAGACTACACCCGACGTAGGTGGGGGACATGGGGAAAGGCGGGTGGATAAAACAACGGTCAGTGCGGTCCCCATCCGCAGCCACAACCAGAAGCCAGTCTGCGGCGAGTTGGGCGGAATACTGCGCGTTTCCGAGTAGCCGCCCAATAGGCGCCTAGAGCATGGGCGCGACATTCACGAGCTTCGTTGGAAGAGAGTACGCCGAGGAGGGAGAGGAAGAGCGCATGGCGGATGCATGCACCATCGTCTGCACCGCACGCCAGGCTGAAATCGAAGCAAGGCGTTAGAGGGGAGAGGGAGGGAGGGTGAGAGACGCACAGTAGCGTATATCACGAATCCTCCAGGCAATATTGTCCCCACGGAGATCGCATGGATCTGAAACGCTCGCCGCCCTCGCTCCGCTCAGCCTCCGCGTCATCCGCCGGAATGGAGAAACAGGCGCGGGGGCGGAGCACAGCACGCGGCGTACTTGTATGTGAGCGCAGTCGACGAAAGGGATGTCGATTTTCTCCACGGGGTTTCCGCCACAGGGGGCCGGGGATGCGCGTGCTGCGGTCCGGATACTTTGTAGAGGTAGCGCAGGGGTGGCAGACGACTCGGAGGGCTTTTGGGGCAGATCGGATCGGATGGGAGCGCGATACGGTACAGGGAGCGGGGCGGGCGGGTGATGAATCGAGAATGGGGTTTGTGGCGGAGACGGGAGGAGGAGGCCGGGAGAGGGCGAGATGCCGTGGTGCGCGAGAGCGGGGGGCGAGTCGGCCGCGGGAGCTGGATGTGGCTTCGCCGACGAGGATGGGGGAAGGAACCCGAGCGGCGAAGAAGTCTTGCACTCAGACCTACGACGCCGTCAGGACGCCGGACGACAGAGGTAGAGGAAAGAGGAGGGGCGTACCGTACCATCATACGTCGACGTGAAGGCGTCCTCTTTCAGCGGTCCACGCCCTGCAATCGGAATCCACCATTCAGCAGCAAAGGAACGTGTGCCCGTTTGTACGATGACGCGTGGTATGCTAGGAAGCGCGCGCGTGTGCGCTGTGACGGCGGTTACTGGCGCGAGGAAGACGGGGTGTGTGCAGAGCGCGCGCGAGGACAGCGTGTAGCGCTCGATGTAGCGCTCGATGCATAGCGCAAACAGGGACCGGCGCGGCGAGGAGAGCGCGGAGGGGAAAGATTTTGGAGCGATTCGTCGCATGACAGCGTGGCCGCACTCATGACGATCTTGACCTGAATCGCGGTGAGACGCCTCCCCTCCAGTACTCGGCCCCGCCCCCTGGCACGACTGTATGGCGCGCGATCTGTCTCGGGAGCGAGATCTGTGGGCGAAAGCGGACCGGTGTCGAGGATCGCATCCAATATTCTAAATCGTGTCTGCATCCCACGCCAGATAGACCTATAGCGAGCGCGGGCAGAGGATCGGGGGAGATCGCCGCACAGGGAACGCTCTGGTGTGCGCGCGACCTCCTAATCGTGCTGCTCCGTGGTGGATCGGTCGTGGATGAGCGCCGCAGCACGGGATCGGGAGTACGTGTCTGACAGAGGGCGGCGGCTGTGACGGCGGCGAGAGGAGGCGGGCAGGGGTGGGACGAGGGACGACGCATGCTGGATGGCGAGACGGACGAAACGCGGCGAGGCGCCGTCTACGCACAGAGCGAGGTAGTAGTGCTGGATGCGCGATAGATGCGCGATAGATGCGTCCGGGGCTGGAATGATATGTGGCTATGTGGCTGGAGGAGACGCGAGCGGTGCGTCAGAGTCCTGCTTCTCCGACGGCGCGGTCGTGGATATCTGCCTCAATCCCTCCCTTGCGATCGGGCTGAAGGAAAGCGTCGATGATGACAATACACTGGGAGGTATTGACTCCTGAAAAGGTATTAGCAGCTGAATACGCAAAACCCGCCAGTATAAGGTCTCACCTAAGCCATGGGGATAAAAAAAAGGCCCCCGGAAAGGAACAGACATTGAAACTTCGATATTGAGTCTAAGCAGTCGCGCTACCAATCGGAATGAAAGAAAGCGGTGAAATGGAAGGGGACACACACCCGGTCGTCGCGATAACACGGGAATCCAAAGTCCCGCACTTGCAGGTTGTCGACGTTACAGATCGTAACTTGCAGAAAACAGGGATCGACGCAGGACTTGCCATGCCACGTGGGAGGAGGAAACGATTGCTGGAATCAGAGATCCGATATGGTCGGAGATACGGCATTTTCCACTTTTGGCCACCCCACCATATCATGGCGACTTTCGACCCTATTCACACTTTCTTAATTCCCCTCAGTAATGGCTTTACCGTCATCGACCGAAGTCTGTATAGTCGGTGCGGGCCCAAGTGGACTTGCGTGCGCTCTCGGGCTAGCAGCGCGCAACATTCCCTTCGTGATTGTCGATGCGCTTGAGGGCGGACACAACGGCTCCCGCGCAGTCCTCATGCAAGCGAGTGCCCTGGAGGTGCGTCACAGACCCTGCACAAATCTCCCCATCGTTGACCACGAAGCCAGGCACTCGAGGCGCTGCATCCTCAACTTTCTGCAGAGCTCGTATCTGGCGGGATCCAGTCCAAGATACTAAGAACGATCGACCTACAGGAGCGCCAGGTGTTTAGGCTGCGTATGACGGATATCGCGGCGTACACTAAGTACGCGTACTCGCTCCTCATCCCGCAACATCGCGTGGAGCACCGGATGCGCGAGTACGTAGAGCGCGGCGGCAACGATATCCACTGGCGCAAGCGCGTGTCCGGCGTCAAGGAGGGGGCCGACGGCGTGCACTACGAGCTGGCGTTCGAGTCCGGCGAAGTGCTGACGGCGCGCTACGTCGTCGCAGCGGACGGGTCCAAGTCCCTGCTCCGCTCGTCAGCGGGAATCCGCTTCCTCGACCCGTACACGGCAAAGGAAGCTGGCCCTAGTCCGAACGACCTCTCCTTCGTCGTCGCGGACGTCATCCTCGCGTCTCCCGTGCCAACCAACATCCCGCGGGACTCCCTCCAGATGATGATCGGCGCCGGCGGCGTCGTCCTCACAGCCCCCATCGTGAACGACGCGTCTCCCTCCGCGCCATCTTCTTCCTCTGACACCCTCTTCCGCCTCTACCTCGGCGTCCCCGACACCCCGCCCCGCACCCCCGACGCCGCCTACCTCCAAGCGATCCTCGACGCCCGCGGCCCCGGCTCGCACACCAAACAACACGGCGTCCCCCCAAAGATCCTCACCGTGCTCGACAGCTCGCGCTACCGCACGCGCCCCGCGCTCGCGGAGCGCTACGTGCAGCGCGCCAGCAAGGGCGGCGCGTACATCCTCCTCGTGGGCGACGCCGCGCACAAACACGGCCCCGCGGGCGGGCAGGGGATGAACATGGGCATCTGCGACGGGTGCGAAGCCGCAGAGGCCATCAGCGCGCACCGCGCCGCCGGCGCCGTCAGCGGCACATCAGAGAAGAGCGCAGTCGACGCGGCGGGGGTGCTGGACGCGTATTCGACGCGGAGGCGCACCGTCGCAAGGGAGGTGATCGATATGGTTGAGCGGATGACGCAGGTGGAGAAGGGCGGGGCGGGATGGGGGCCGTATATGCGCGTTGCGGCGCTGCGGCTGTTGTTCTCCGTGCCGTTCGTGAATGGGATCATTGCGTGGCAAATTAGCGGGCTGGGGCATGCGAAAAAGAAATGATGTTCGTCTGTTTTTGTACTTTCTCTCCACTGTAGCGACTTATGGCTCGATACTCATAGATGTGGGCTAAACTATTAATTTAATCATTAAGTGTTCTCGGCGCCGAAGCGAAGCGACATCTCTTGTCTGCACATTAATATTACCTCCTTGGCTGCCCCCGTTCCCCAGGAATGCGCATTTCACTACGGCCGCAGTAAGCATGATTCCTAGACTCGAGCCAGTCCAAAGTTGCGTAGAGATCAAAGACAGTCGTTTGATCAGTGCGCGATAGGGACTGGAAGATAATCACGCGATTTAGTACAGTCGGAAGTTGCCGAGGGTTTTAAATGTCTTAGCCAAAATTTCGCGAAAGTTCCGCAATGAAGGTCTTCATTATGAAAATCTGAAGAGACAGTTTTGTAGGTAATGAAATTCTAAGATCTTCCTCGTTTTCCGAATCTTAATTAGAGCAAAGCTGAGCGCTGTAAACCGCGATTACTGTGCGCCATCACGATGGCTGTGCACCGTCCGCCAAAGCCCTCACAACGGCGTACTTCTCCCCATCTGCGCTGTGGACTCCGATGGGCTGGTTTCGACGCGTCAGGGAGGAGTCTGACGATGAATACGTCCCTCAGACACCCAAGCGCCGTCGAAGAGAGGAAAAATCTGGGCCTCAGTGCGACTCGGCCGACTCTCCCCCAGCCACACTGGTTCACTACACGCCGCGACGACCTTCCACTTCGCAGCGACGTCCACAACCTCCATCCTCAGTCTCTTTTCCTGCACCTGCCGCCTCGTCAGCGGTCCCAGTAGCGCCACATAGTCTCTATATGGCCGGAATCTCCCTAGCACCGGAACGGTCCTTGGCGCATTCTGCCGTCGACTTTACCCCGGACACAGCTCAGGGGAGGCCTTCTGCACATCGGCCACCCACGCACCGGCTTCTCCGCTCCCCTCGACGTCGCCGCGGGACCTCAGATCCACCAATTTCCAGCGAGAGTCAGAAAGCGGGCGCAGCAGAGGTGCCAATGGAGGAAAAGGCCCCAGGGGATGAATTCAAAGAGCTTGATGAGTACTTCAGAAGAATATTTCAATTTGAAGTGTTGTCGGATGGTCTGTGAGGTGCACAGCAACGCAATTGCCATTCTATGGGCATCGGGAGACCCTTGAATGTGCGCCTCTGGCCTACCAAGGGCTTAATTTTGGTGGATATGGAAGGATACGAAGCCATTAGGTCCCCCAGATGTCGCGCGGTACAATCTTGGCTCGCTGAAGGGTACAGCGTCACGAAAGGACATGTATACCCCTGTCTCGCACCAAACAAGATTCGGTCACCGTGCAATCAGTTCTGCAAAGCTCAAAATTTGGTCTCGAGGAGTGTCTTATAATTATATTCTCTACAGAACTGTCTACTCAGAATTGTGAAAGGAGGAGGTCGATTCTCGACCTTCGTCGAAATTTCTCTAAGTTTTTTAAAGAGCTCGGCATCTCCCGACTGTCCTAAAACGCGTGATTATATTCCAGTCGCTATTTAGCCGTACTGTTGATCGATTGTCATCAACTCCAAGGTGTCCCTCATAGCGACTGGTTCGAGTCTACATGATTCCTTCCGCACTGTACATGCTATTCACAACGACATTTTATGTAGCCTTCTCAGATCTTTAAATGAGCCTCGGCATCTTCGTCATCCCATCGACATGCCACAGATATCATACACCGACATATGTAACCGCACATATAATAGACAATGTAGTGCGTGTGCCGCATGCGAGCCTGCAAACAGAGCTTAACATCCGCCAAAACTCGGCCTCCTACATGGCTGCAATCATTCCATTCCATCCGCCTGAATTACGGGAACACTAATCCCATGACCGACGTGATCATACCAAGAATGAGCTTGGCACAATTTGAAATACCGCCTCTGTACCTTCGAAACCCTGTTTTATAAATGCATGGTTCAGTTCAAAAATTGTCCGACGTGTATCGATTTGTTGAAGCGGAGGAACAAAGAGTGGTACTAAGGTAAGCTACGAGCGACTGAATTACTGAGATGAGGGCGATGATATGACTCCCGCACGCGAACGGGGTCCTTTAACGGCGAGAGCCTTGGAGTCGAGGCCGCCAGTGTACTCCCTCGTTGTTGACCAACTGGATGTTCTGCGCGAGTAATTCCGCCGCCCATTTCACCCATGGGCTCTTGGAAATCGCATGTCTGTATGCAATTCATAAGTGCGGGGGTACGTCAACGGACGGAAGTGAATAAGCACGGACTCGTTGGTCGGCCACTCGAATGGGGACGCCTTGATTTCGCGCAAGGCCGGGAAATTGGTCCACACTGAACCGCCCCAGAACTGGGACCATTCTTCTTTGTCCTTGCGCTGGGTGCGGCTAGTAACAAGCGATCTCAGGGCAAAGGCAGAAACCTATGGCGCAAGTCACTTACTTGATGTCTTTTCGTACCATCAGCTGAACGAGGGATTGATGTTTAATCGGGCAGACTAGCTGTGGGGGGTAGACCTCCTGGATGCGTGCGTAAGTACCGTGGTGGCACGAAGAACAAGATATCCACACATCCGTATATGCACCGATGAGTTGCAAGTCAAGCTTTAGTAGAGCAGGGCAGAGTTCAAATATCGAAGAAGGTGTTTGCATAGTCCAATTCGTTAGTTTCATCTCCGTCAGTTTCTGACCGTGGCATGTCAGAAACGTCTTGCAGTCGGAGTCCTTGATGATTTCGTCCAAGACAAGACAATCGAGTCTTGGGAGTCTGAGAGAAAATTCTGTCAGCGTATATGTTTATGGGAGAAGATGACCATCGCGAACTCGAATTGTTCCAACGCAGGAAATATACCAGCCGACGAAACGTGAAGCGACTCCAGTGCGGGGAGGCTGGCGAAGAATGGGCCCGGCACCGAATCGGATGATGATGGGGTTCGCTTGGAAAATACCACCGGCGAGTCCCATTTCGAATCCCACGTCAACGTACGCAAGGCGGTGAAGTCCATAAAGACTGCAGGTGAATAGGGTACGGAGGCTGAACCAGGGTCAATGGAATATCGAGACATCTCGACGAGCGTTCTGCCTGCGGTTCTGGCCAGAATTTCGAACGCCTCCCAAGGCAGGGAAACTCGGGTTGAGTCAGAGATCAGCCTCGCCAGTCGAGTCGTGCTGGAAAAAATGGGGATAGCGTCCGGTATTTGCTGCATACCTCCAAATCCCAGCAGCGGTTCGCGTATGTGGATATCACGTACGTGCGATCCGAGGGACGGAGTGGTGTTGAGGCACTTCGCAAATCGTCGGACTGTTTCGGGATCCCAAAAGGCTGGGTACCGATATAGATATGGAAGTGCTAGTCGCTGCATGTTAAAACTAATCAGCCAGGATTAGGACCGCGATTTCAGCTCGATTCTCACGTAGAAGGTCTTGGAGACGAGGGCGAAATTCAGTCCTCTGGAATTTCTTTTCATGTCATAGTGGCTGTCGGCCAAAGCAAGGTACTCGACGACCAAACGATTTGAGCGTGGCGGAACCTCGTTTGGGATCATGGCAAAGTAAAGTATTCGTTTCCACACGCGTTCCGAGATGGAGGCGGGCGAAGAAGCCATGGGCTGAAAAGTGGGGCTAACCGGGAGCATCATCACGGCTTCCGGGACCGGCGCGCGTACGCTGCAAGTCTTCAGTCCATACGGAGAGGGCAATTGACATCCTACATACGGAATTTCCGGCCCAGAAAACTTGACAAAGGGAGTGAGGCGAGGCTGAGCCGTGAGCGAGTTCATGTACGGAGGTCCCATTTGAAGAGGTGTGGATCTGATCTCGATCGTGTTGAGGGAGGGTATCTCGACAAGTTGATTCATAAAATCGATACTGGCATTAGGGCGAAGTGACACGACCTCGATGGTCTTGGAAGACAAAATGGCGTTTTGGAAGTCTTTCCGGACATCCCTGAAAAAACGCTCGTGAACGAGTACGACGGTTGTCTACCGCCAGGGTCAACATTGAGGTTGACACAGGAGATGCATTGTTTACTTACCAGGTTCGTCCAATTATTATTCAGTGCTTTTACAAGAGCTTGGAAAAGTTGCACAACCGACTTGTTTTTCAGGAGGTTCTTCTGTTCCTCAAAGAGGATCAAGCGGGTCGGATTAAGGAGAGAAAGTCCAAGAACTAATCCAGAGGTGGTGTCGGGAGAATGGATAACTGCCGAGAGGAATATGTCGGTAACATTCGGCGTTGATTTCAATATATGACCCATGTGTGCGCCGAATCCACCCTCCACACGTAATTTCTTGATAAATCTGCCGGGATCGTGCTTTCCTCGGAGAGCAGCAGCAAGGGCGCCAGCCTGAGCTTTTGAGCGAACGATGACGACGTTGTACAGAAGCGGTGTAGAGACGCGTAACCACGCCTTGCAGACGAGAAGCAGTGCGGATGACGAGTGGCCACTCGTGGAGTTGGGCGAGAAGGGTGATATTCGGGATGTGTCCGAGAACATTTCGTCAGAGACTTTGAGAGCGGGAGTCAGAATTTCCGAGAGTAATTCATCGGGCAGGTTTTCTGCCATGAAGGTCGCGAGTGCGGGATGAAAGGACAAAAGTGGGTTGTGTGCTGATGCCGTTGATGCCAACGGAGCAAACAGCGGGACATCCGGCCCGGGAGTTGTTAAAAATCGGGATATGACTGGAATTGTCAATTCGGATTGCCAGACCCCCAAATTGGCCTGCGTTCCAAAATTTTATTTTCTGCACGCCCTTGGTTGGGATTTGTCACCTCCGTAACGGTAGATGTCGTATCAATGTCGCATAGGACATACATACGCTGACGTGAGCATTGAATCACACTGGATTCTCACTGGCTAGCTGCAGCAAGGCTCTCAACTACCTTTTCCAACCGCTGGCCAGAATCGAGCCTAATTGCAATTTCCGAATCTGACGGAACCAAACCGATGCCGTCAAACGGACGCGTGGCAAGTTTAGGCGCCAAATATAACGGCATCATTTTACCTTGGACTCTGACCACTACCTCACCCGCCGCTCTTTTATACCCGAGGAAGCATAGCATAGCAACATCACGATACCACCTAATGGTCGACGGCAAATACATCGGGCTCGCTCTGGCCATGGCCAGCTCCATTGCGATCGGGATGAGCACCGTAATCACGAAAATGGTCCGCGATGCGCAGCTTCTAGAGATCTTGGGGGATTCTGACGAGATTCAAGGGTCTGACCGCCGCTGCGGACGGGACAGCCGCGACGGAGAACATGTCTTACTTGCGGAATCCTGTATGGTGGGCAGGGATGTCGGCGCGTGCGTCCACAATTGCGGTCGTGTTATCAGAAACTGATCTCTCGTGTAGTGATCGTGGGTGAAGGTATGGGGCGAACGGTGGACTTGAAGGGTATATGCTGAAAATCCGACAAGTTGCCAACTTCGCTGCGTACACCTTTGCGCCGCCTGTGATGGTAACACCGCTCGGAGCTTTCAGTGTTATCATCGGGTGAGAGCGCATTTGTTTCTCATTTACATTGCGTTTGATGTCGTACTCAAGAGCTATTCTTGCTTCCGTTCTACTAAAAGAGCGGCTGGGTCACTTGGGTCGCGTTGGATGCGCACTGTGCCTCTTGGGATCATCGATTATCGTACTCCACGCGCCGGAAGATCAGGAGCTTGAAACGGTCATTCAGTTCCTCGAGTACGCTGTGCAGCCTGGTGCGTGCCTCCGTCTCCGGCTCCTACCGACTGACAGCCTCTTTTCGATAGGATTTCTACTATATTGCTTCACCGTCTGCGTTTTCAGCGTTGTCATGGCGTACGGCGTAGCACCGCGACACGGCCGAACAAATCCGCTCGTGTACATCTCCATCGCGTCTCTCGTGGGATCCGTTAGCGTGATGTTCGTCAAGGGCTTCGGCGTCGCCGTCAAACTCACCTTTGCGGGGCACAACCAATTCGTATATCCCAGTACCTACTTCTTCGGCTTCATCTCCGCCGCGTGCATCGTGATCCAGCTCAATTACTCAAATCGCGCACTCGATGTCTTCTCTGTCAACATGTGCGCGCTTCTTTTCTCCGCGCGATGCACATATCACATTGACACGCCACCAGAGTGAACCCGATGTACTACGTCGGCTTCTGCACGGCCACGATCGTCGCGTCCCTCATCCTCTTCAAGGGCTTCAATACCACGAACGCGACCAACACCGTCTCCCTTCTCTGCGGATTCATCGTCACGTTCCTCGGCGTGCACATCCTCAACATCTCGATGCTAGAGGAGTCCGCCGCGCAGGCGGAGGAAACCGGGGGCGTCGTCCTCGAGGGGCGACTGTCGCTCGACGGCTGGCACGGGCACGCCGTCCGGCGGGAGTCTATCGATATCGGCGGGGGGCATGCGCGCCGCGGCTCGCTCCAGCGCACGCCGCTCTTCGGGGGGTTCCGCATCGAGGGGGAGGAGGCGCTGCATCGCCTGTTGGAGGAGGACGAGGACGAGGATGAGCGGAGCGCGCTGCGCGGTGACGGGCGCGGAAATCCCTTGGGGCATCCGAATATCCGGATATCCCCTCGCCCTGTGTAGGTACTTTATTTTCGCATTATTTGTTTTTTCATGGGTATGTGGGAGGCTCCGACCGTTAATTGGATGGCATCGGGCCTTTCTGGCTTCAACCTTTCTTGGAGAAACCAAATGGAGGTAAAAATTCCAGCATATCCGGCTCGCTTGTTTTAATATTTGGCCGCCAACTCTGTGGTGATCACACCTGATCAGGACCCGGCTGCAGAAACATATTCGGACCCACGCGAACACACAAATCCTTGTGGCTCTTTGTGAGCGTCTACCGGCTACCAGCCGCTTATCTCTGTCGTCCACAGTCAGTATCCTTTACGTCTAACCTCCCTTTTCTTGTAGGCTCTTCATATCCATGGGATCCAGCAACTAAATGTCGAGCGCAGGATCCTTCTTTGCCGAGGACCCCACGCGGCGCCGCAAGTATCTTCCGCAGCCGTGCGGCAGCGCTGCGCTGCGACTGTCCACACCGCAGCGTTCAAGCGAAATGATATCTGGATCGCCAACGAGAACGACAGGTGCAGCCACCTCTTCTCCCCGACAGACTTTGAGGCTCCGCAGAATTGGGACTGGGGCTCGATGCGCCCCCGGGGCAGACACGACTGTGGATGCGCACGGGATCCTCTTGCATGCGGCGGATGGTGCGGCTGGCGGGTACCTGCAAATCTTCACATGTTGCTCATTCATTTCCTCAGCGCGTCGGTAATTGGGACTGTCGGCAAATCCTGTTGCGTGCATGCGAATGACGTCGTCTACGGGAGGCATCCGTATCAGTTTCTTCCCGCCAGTGTATATGCCATGCCCCTTCCCGATACTCATTGAAATCATTCCGATTCGGTCACCCTCCGCTCGATACACGCACCGTCGCGGCGTGGCGCTGGAGGAATGGATTCGGGAATGGAGACTGAAACGAGGCCCGAATTCGATTCTCACGAAGCGATGCCGGGTCTCTCAATGTCAGAATTATTGTACCAAGCTAGGAATACACGTGATCGCGTAGCGTAGATATCCGTGCGGTCGAGCGGAAAGTCTCTATCGACTTACGCTCGACCGCAGGTATGTAAAATATCGTAGACTCATTTAATTGATCGACTTACGCTCGACCGCAGTATCTGTCTAGTCGACGGTCTGCGCTTCACAGGTTATGGGCCCTCGAGTCCGCTACTGATCGTAACGCCTGAAAATAAAATTTTCATTTCGATCTTTTTCGTCGACTAGACTCACAAATCTTCGTCATTCGCCCTCTGACATCCATCATGTCTGAGACCACTCACAAACCAACATTCCCTCGTCTAAACGAGAAGAACTACACCTCCTGGAGCGGAGATGAACGTGCCGAACTTCAACGACTCGGTGTGTGGCTCATCGTCAAGGGCACACTTGTGGCACCATCCAGCAGTGATGCCGAAGACGCACGCAAATGGTTAATAGACTCTGGCAAGGCTGCCGGGTCTATCTACGCTTCTTTGGATGTGTCGCAGAGGGTACACGTCAGAGGCATGGAAGAGAATCCAGTTGCGATGTGGCAAGCGTTGGAGAGAATCCACCGGCAGAAGAAACCAGGTGCACGTTATGCAGCATATAACGCCCTGTTCTCTATCCAGAAGGAGCCCGACGAGACTCTCACGAAGCTCATGGGGAGAGTCGACGACGCCGTTGCCCTCATCAAAGAGCTTCGACCACCTGCGCACACTCTCGACGACATGGATAACGAGCTTGCATCCATGGCCATGATCAGAGCCCTTCCAGAGGAATTCAAGACATTCCGGTCCTCCCTCTTCCTTCTGCCACAGCTCGACAAAGCCACCATCACGGAGGCTTTCCTCCTTGAAGAATCAGATCGAGAGGAGCAGGCCCGCAAACAAGCCGAGTTGGCACTTGCGCTCCAAGCTGCCGCACTTGCCAATACTGCCACCCCCGCAGGAGTCACTGCCGAGGAATACTGTGATTGGTGCCGGCGAGGTGGACACGCTACCAAAGACTGCCGCACCATGGCGAGGGTTCGCACAGACCAAGACAAGCGCCGTGCGAACAAAACCCAAGCCGCAAAGACCGCGCAAGCCGACGAAGAATCCGCTGGTGCTGTCACGGAGTTCGCTGGAAATGCAAGTTCCTCGGATCCCTCATCACCCCTTCTTATTGAAGCTGGTGCTGACTGGAACACAGATACAGGTGCCACTTCGCATATGACACCTCACCGTCATTGGTTTTCGACGTACAAACCTTACGTCGTACCAATCCGACTCGCCGACCATCAGATCATCTATTCGGCAGGTGTTGGGAGCGTGAAGTTTCAGCCGAAAATCAAGGGAAAGGCGAGACGTTTGGTGGAATTTGAACGAGTGCTGCATGTTCCCGCGCTCCGAAGTAATCTCCTTGCTGTCCTCTACCTCACACGCCAAAAACAATTCATTGTCACCATTCATGCCGACAAGCTCATCTTCCGTCGAAACCGAGAGACCATGTTCACAGCAACAATCAACGAGCGCAACGCAGCTTATCTGGATGGTTATACCATCCCAGTCACCGAATTTGCTAAGCTAGCAACGACGCTGCCGCTCACGCTAAAACTGTGGCATGATCGTTGGGGTCATATTGCTATGGATTACATCGAGGATATACATCGCAAACAGCTTGTGACCGGGATGAAGATAACTTCTAATGCCGTACCCGATCCCATCTGTGAGCCATGCATTGGAGGCAAGCAGCACCGCGGACCCATCTCGAAGCATGCCACATTCCGCGCAACGCAGCCGCTTGAGCTCGTGCACGTTGATCTTAAGGGACCGCTCCCAGTAAGAACGCCTGAAGGTCATCTTTACTGGGCGACGTTCATCGATGACTACCGACGTGTGTGGGTAACCTTCAAACTCAAGCACAAGAGCGACTTCTACGAGTGCTTGAAAATATACAAGGCATTTGCAGAGAAACTCACTGGCTTCCCAATGAAGGCTATGCGCGAAGACAAGGGCGGGGAATTCATGTCAACAGAACTCGACCGCTTCTGCAAGGAGCATGGCATACGCCGCCAGCACACCAATCGCGATGAGCCGCACCAGAACGGCGTAGCAGAGATTGCCAATCGAATCATGGCCGAACATGTAACGGCTATGCTGATCAAGGCAAAATTTCCGGCGTCGTTCTGGGGCTACGCTGTCGACACGTACACGTTCCTTCGTAACAGGGCACCCACAGCGGCAAATCCAGACCATGCTCTCCCTTACCCCTCGTGGCATAAGGGTGCGAAGCCCGATGTAGCGAATTTGCGCATCTTCGGCTGCACGGCATATGTGCATGTCAAGAAGGACAAGCGCCGTGGGCTCGCCTCACACACCAAGAAGTGCGTGTTCCTGGGATACCCGCAGGAGTATCCCGGGTGGCTATTTTGGCACCCGGAGTCAAAGACAGTGGTGATGAGTGACCGTGCCGATTTCGATGAACGGTACTTCCCTGGAAACACCACTAAAATTGCTGATGCCGTGCCCACACCAGCACCCATCCCAGCTGTCTATATTCCTGCAAACGACGATGATACATCAGATCAGGAGGGAGAAAGGCGTGCAGAGACGCACACAAATGATCCTCTTCCTCCATCTACCCCTCGTTCGCAGTCCCCTGATCCGTTCGCCGGGCCATCCCCGCTCTCCACACCTCCGGAGACACCTCCAGTACACCCTGCACCACGTAACTATCAGCGCCGAACTGAAGCCGAGCGGCTCGTAGACGACATACCTCCCTTCCTGCGCCTGAACCAGGATCCTCGACAACTTGAATCATACGATCTTGAAGGGGCCGATGCCGGCGATGAAGGCGATGAAGGCGATGCAGAAGATGCCGGGCATATCACCGAATCAGCTTTCAGTGCGGGGATCCAGTATGTGTACACCACAGAAGAAACACTCACCATCTCCGAAGCTTTTGAGTTCGTGCATGCAGCCTCTGCACACGACACAGAGCCCAAGTCCTATGCTGAAGCGATGCGGCGCCCAGACCACCAGAGATACCACGATGCGGCTTGCGAGGAGATTGAAGCACTTATTGGAAATGGAACGTTTGAGCTCGTCCAGCTTCCACCCGGTCGGAAGGTCATTGGCAGCCGCTGGGTCTTCAAGGTCAAGCGCAATGCAGACGGCTCAATAGAGCGCTACAAATGCCGTGTTGTCGCTATGGGAAATCATCAGCGCCCGGGTCTCGACTTCGAAGACACATTTGCACCCACACCTAAATGGGCCGCTCTTCGGACAATCCTGGCGATTAGCGCACTAGAGGACCTCGAGCTGGAGAGTGTCGACATCTCGTCAGCATTCTTGAATGGGGAAATCGACGCCGAGGTGTACATGCGGCAACCAGAGGGATTTGTCAACAAAGCTTCCAGCTGGGTGTGGAAGCTCGTGAAGTCGATATACGGCCTCAAGCAGGCCTCGCGGATCTGGCACAAGAAGCTTGATGACACCCTGCGTGGCATGGGATTCGACCGTGTGAGATGCGAGCATAGTGTGTGGGTGTGGAAGAGAGGAGAGGACCGCATTATCGTCCCGGTCTTCGTCGATGACATAACCA
This sequence comes from Mycena galericulata, assembly GCA_029289565.1. NCBI lineage: Eukaryota > Fungi > Basidiomycota > Agaricomycetes > Agaricales > Mycenaceae > Mycena > Mycena galericulata. Next base: position 296,164 of record JARKIA010000209.1, on the reverse strand, counting down.
TCGCATCCAAAAATAAAGTGGCAATCCAGAAGCTCAAGAACGACCTGAAAGCAGCGTTCAAACTCCGGGACTTGGGGCCTACGACATTCCTCCTCGGAGTCGAAGTCATACGCGACCGCCCAAACCGAACAATTTCCCTCTCACAACGACAATATACTTTGGACGTCCTAGAACGTTTCGGAATGTCTGATTGCAAACCCGTTTCGACGCCCATGGACAACTCCATCCGATTATCCACGTCAATGGCTTGCCAGACACGAGAGGACTTCGCCTATATGGAGGACAAGCCTTACGCAAACGCTACCGGCGCACTCTCGTACCTGTCAAATGTTACTCGGGCAGATATCTCACAAGCGGTGGGAGTTCTATGCCGCTTCAATTCAAATCCAGGACCGCAGCACTGGAAAGCCGTTAAGCACCTCATGCGCTATCTGAAGGGGACTTTGGACATGAAGCTGACCTATGCTCCTTCAAAATCCCCCAATGATGAGCTTTTCACGACTTACTCTGACGCGGATCACGGGGGTAACCCGGACAATGGGCGGTCAACGTCGGGCATGGTCGTAAAAATCGGGAGCGGGGCTGTTAGCTGGCAGAGCCGGCTACAGACCATTGTTACCCTATCCACTACGGAGGCTGAATATGTCGCGGCGTGCACAGCAGGAATGGAGATTTTGTATCTTCGCAACCTCTTCGTCGAATTTGGCTACACCGTACGTGATGCATCGACCCTCTACGTCGACAATCAATCAGCAATCTCTGTTGCCAAGAATCCCGAACATCACGGGCGCATGAAGCACTTGGACCTACGTTTCTACTGGCTTCGCGAAGCAGTGGAGCGGGGGATAATCAAAATTGTCCATCTACCTGGAGTTGAAATGCCTGCAGATCTTCTCACCAAGGCGCTGGGACGTCTCAAAGTTGAGGAGTTCCGGTCAATGTTGGGTATATTATAACGTGTATGTCCCATCTCGTTAGGTGGGAGTGTCAGAATTATTGTACCAAGCTAGGAATACACGTGATCGCGTAGCGTAGATATCCGTGCGGTCGAGCGGAAAGTCTCTATCGACTTACGCTCGACCGCAGGTATGTAAAATATCGTAGACTCATTTAATTGATCGACTTACGCTCGACCGCAGTATCTGTCTAGTCGACGGTCTGCGCTTCACACTCAATGATAGTGAAGACGCAATCCAAGAATTCGAAGAAATGGACGAACCTCCCCGATATTTTGAAAACGATGCCGAAGTTCGAGCTAAGTTGATTGCTATTCTCGAGAGTTACATGGGTGAACTAGACCCGGACGCTGGTGTGTGGCTTGCCGATATTTAAGTACTCGACGCGCTGATTACGCGGGAACGACAACAGAAGTTGTGTATCCATCTGAGAAGATTGCATACGTGAATCCGGCGGATGAGCTCATGGAGGAGAAACAAGTAGATGCTCGTGATCAAGCAGCTCGGCTGGAAAGGATAACGGAACAGATCTGGCGCGAGCGCCAGCGGTACGAGGCACGGGTAAAGAGTGGTTCGCCGCCACAGATCAGCAATCCAGATGTAGCCGAGATCGATGTTACGCCGGAAGGGAAGACGAGGATCACTTTGAGCCCGATACCGAACATCCGAGAACGCACTCATTCCTTTCAATTTATATTTTTTTTATGTCGTCGATTCTGTCCTGGCCGGAGAAAATTAGCAGGGTCCCCACAAATGGAAATCAGCTTAGTTGGTGCTGTCAGGTAGCCAGTCTTGTACCTCATGTTCCTAGAAATACAGTATATGTGGTCTATGTGTTCTAATCTGCTGATGCGACTTTACGTTGTCAAATCCGAATTGATCAATTTTATCTGCTCACCTCGAGATTCAAGTGGTTTTCCGGTGCTTGCCTTATCGACTTCAGAGCTTCAGCGCATTCGTACTGCCGTAGATTTTTTCAAAGCCGATGACGCGCCGGTCGCGGTCTCCGCTCAAACAGCGCGGGAACGCGTGTCGGAGTTCGAAATGCCTCTTGTTCTCGTACCACCACCATCTCCTCTGGCCACTCTCCCCGTCGTCGACACCGCGCTCCCCGTCCTCGACGCTGCACTTCCCATTCTCGACGCCCCGCTCCCCGTTCTCAACATTACGCTCACTCCCGACGCTGCCCTTATCCCGTCCTCGATATCGCGCTCCTCGACCCCGGGTTACCGCCTTCTTCGACACGGTGCGTTCTCTCTCGATGCTCACCCTTTTGGTGAGATATCGCTTCCTCCTTTGTGTATTTCAGCGTCAATCGATATATTAGTGAGTATCTGCTCCCCACCATTCAACCTTCGCTTACATTCCATCTGCTCATTCACCATCGGCTTGTTTTCAATATCAGCAGATCACCCTCGTCGCGATGGATAGATCAAGAAACATGTCCTATCGATACTTGTCGCACGACCCCGGGGCGATACGCGCAATGACGTCTTGCCAAGATGTTTTCGTTCGCCCGGGAGGCAGCAAGTGCACGCGCACGATAGGTGCATCGCCCTACTTTTCCTTCACGCTTCTTTATCTCACTGGCCGCTACAGGCATCTGATACTCTCTCTCACTTCTATTATGTTTCCGCCGCACCCGTCGGCCGATCTGTGGGGTCCTTCTTTTCTCTCCCCGTTTCATCGAGCTAACATCTGTCCCTCATTGCAGCCGCCATGTCGTGCGGGTCTGCGTGGTAGCGTTACGTCTGCTCTCTCGGTCCCGCATGCAACGGTCCTTACTTTTCTTCCCAACGTTCAATCTCATTCGGCGTCCCACAACCCTCGGGGCCCTCCCGTCGATTTACACAGACGACGGACCTTGACTGCGACTACGCAGCGCAGCGAGTGGCTGGTGCGGGGGCGGCAGACGGACGGCATCGGGCATGGGAGTAGTGTATGTAGTCAACGTTGTCTCATTTACTAGCTGAAATACAATGCGAATTGAAATTTATTATGTACGGTGGTGGAAGCATATTGAAAGCATCCGGGAGCGCATCTGGGAGCGCATCTGAACCCATCTGAGCACTTCTGGCTGATGGGATTTTCCAGATCTTATGCGCATGTGCGCTCAGATGTGCTTTTAAAGAAGCACATTTGCGCTCATTTGAGCGTACCGGAGAACACGATATTCTCACTGGGAGCTTGCTGCCTCCCCTTTCCTCCAAATTTTCGTGAGTTTTTTCTTCAACCTCAGGCGAACATATTCGTTCCTTTGAGGTTATCGAAACTTCAGTAATGTAGTCGTTTTACGAGTTGACTTAGAAGGCAAGTGGTCGTTGAAACGTTCACTTTACAAGATTACACAGAGATCCCTACCGAGGTTTATCGTCCACGTCTCCCACCGGAAACTCGTCATCCCGCACAAGCTCAACTCCAGTGACTCCAAGCTCCAGCACTGGGACGGCACTCTCCTCCCCCTCATATTCGGAGACATCCTTCCCAAGCACCGGATGTTCCATGGGCATTGCGATGATGTACGCGACGCTCGCGCGTACCTTTGGGATCTCCTGTAAGAGCATTCGTTCCGGACGAAATACGGTCGTAGAAGGAGGTATAAGTACCGACAAAGGGATCCCCAGTTCGAGATCGGGTGGAGGTTCAGTAGGAATATTGGCGCTTGTGTGTTGGAGGATACGTCGAGGTCTTGAGATTAGATTTCGCCCATTAAGTTGGTGGGTGAACTGGCTGGCGGGACGGCGGAGAGGGCGTTGATGAGTGGCCGATCTATAAGTGTGAACAATAAAGTAGGGTACAAAATGCCGCGTAGTAGAATGACGAAATTCCGCTCATTGCGCGAAGATCAGCAGTGCTATACCATGGTCTAGGAAGATTGAAACGATTAGAAGAGCGAAAAAATCGGATTGACTGTACGTCCGACGCAGTATAACTCATTCCCAACGGGGACACATTTCAAAGATACCAGGAGAAGCGCTGATTGTGGGTTCCAGCCGATGCAGTGCCAGCAGTCAAGCAGGCGATGGGGATCGCTATAATGTGATTAGATTGCATGAAGAACGCAACATAAGTTAAAGGATCACTATTTTTGTTTGATGCGTAGAAGTTCTTCATAATGCGATCCCCAGAAGGAAACTGGCGGTCGTTACTTCTTAAAAGAAATAGGAGGCTCAGGAATACTGTACCCTCGTGGTTTGGTTCGTATACATCCGCCTCGTTCTGCATGACAATCGGGTGAACGCCCCGACAGAATACTATTCGGCGAGTCACCAACTAGATATGCTGCGTCTGGAGTAATTCTCCGTAGGTTGTCGATGGCGCTGCTGGCGGAATGATAGGCTGCACGTTTCTCCGTGGCCGTCGCATTCCATTCCCATGAGGCCACCGTCGTAACGTGATAGACACTTGAGCGCCAAGCGTCCGTGACGCTCGTCCCGTCCCATAATGATAAGACACCGGAAGGGCGAGTAGAATAATCATCCCCGGTCCAGCGTCATTCGTATCTAGGAGGCGCGCCACCAGAGCCTATCGGTTGGCGGGAGTCTGGAAGTTTGATTTATGTACAAGACAGGATGCGACAGCTATGCTTGTTCCGACGCTCTAAACGTCCAGGCGATTGAATCGGCGGTCGATCGATATCAAGGATGACTCACAGCAACTTTCTTCGAGGAAAATGCCTCGAAAAAGGAAAGGAACGTGAGGAAAGTCGTCACTTGCAGCTGTGCACCCTCAATCCCTTCATGCTGCAGTCTAAGGCCGAAATCAATCAGCGGGGCCATGGACGCAGCGGCCTGGACAGTGTCGAGACTCGGAGTGGCGAGAATGGCCGTTTCAGCCATGGAGAAACCACCCCATCCGTCCGCGGCCGAGCGGAGACCGTTGTCCGTCAGGATTTCCCATAATTCTTTTGTCAGCGTGCGGTTGGGAATGGACCAAGAGACGACCACGGCCTGTAATGTTACCGCCTGGGCCGCGAGGATAGTTGCTTCCATGACGACACCGAACGTGCCCCCTCCTCCTGCTCAGGATCAGGGTAATTCCGCAGAGCAGGACTGGAATCCGCACGTCCACGCAGGGCAAAAATAAATCTTAGTTCTGACACCGTGACGCGTTGGCGACTCTCAATTTACCATCGGGATTAACCACCTTGAATTGAAGCTGCAGGCACAGAGATCGAATCCGAGTTTACACAGCAATAAGAGCGAACCCGGGTTGACGTACCACTCGATCGGCTCCCAACCCCATTGTATTGCTCGGCACAGTGTGCCCGCCGCTTTTCATTTCCAGTATTTAGAGGGATAATCACCGGGAAAGTGCAGTCAATTACTTGCAACCATCCGTCAACAGCCCCGATAGATCGATCACTCCCTAAGTCGAATTGGTTCAGGATCATGAGGCAATCAATCCACGAGGTGTACCTCCGACTAGTGTGATGCTATGCGCATCCGCGAAGGTGTACGCCTCAGCCCATTGAACCTCCGCCTGCAAGAAAATATTGAGACGCGCGTCGTCGTCCTATAATAGAGGAAATCAGATGTTGCTACCTCAAGAGTAACAGCAGGGTGCGCCGAGGAGCAGCCTTCTGAGACAAAATTGGACTGGTAGGACATCTGGGGGTCAACACTCCATACATTTGGTTTTCGCCAAAAGATAATGATATGCGTACGCCTTTGAGATGGTACATCTGCGAAGTTCAAGACTTGAACCTGCGACGAGGCACGAGTATGTTAGTACTTACCCATAGAGCCAAAGACTGGGGAGCACTACTTCTGCCCTCATAATCGTGCTGATATTTAATTCAATTAGGGTCAATCGCGGGAGGGACGTAGTAGATCATTTAGGCTCACCAGCGGGACGCCTGTTTCGTTCGAAATTTTGAATGCGGCTGCGACATCATCGGCATCGCGGAATTGGATCTGGACATTGGGTCGGCACCAAGTTAGGTAAACGAACTAAGGACTCACGAAATATCCCGGAACGCTGCCTAGTTCACAGCGGTGAGGCGGCATCGTCATCTTCGCGCTCGAAGGATCGGAGGAGTCCAGCAGACATTGTGGACCGGTAGATTGACAAGTCTCCATTGCGTGTTGATAAAAGCACCGAATGCCGAGGTACGGTAGGCTGTCAAACAGAGATGTTGAGTATACAAGAGTGCAGGCCTGTGATTTACTTTCGTTGGTGTACTGATTCTACTCCCAAACGATTAGTGGACAGGAACCACGGTGAAGCGTATTCCTTACCCGCACTAAGAGACACTCCGTTCCGTTATGCCCGTATTCGAAACATGGATAGGGCCAGTGGGACTCCAGGGATTAGCCGCCCGCCGACCGAGGTGTAAAGGTCATTGACTGATGTCTGACTGACATTCAGGAAGGCGCCCCAAGGAGAAAAGGAGACCGGCAGGGGCGTTAGCGAGACACAGCATCTCTTGAAAGAGCAAAAAGAGACAAATAAGCCGCGCACCCGTAGAGAGACTCCTTTCGCTTCGAAATCCTGGAGGACCGCTGGAAGATTTTAGCTGATTTTAGCTATCGTAACGGACGGACTGACGGACGCGTGGCTTCCAAACGATATGCAAGCCATTCGCGAGGAAGCAAGATGATTGCTCCGTCGCCGGGTTGCCTGCCACCTCGAGGCGACCTGAGCAAGAAGTTTGAATCCTGAGCGTCGTTGGAGATACTGGAAAGCCGGAGTGAATTGTGATCGTGACAGTAACGACTCGGACGCCTGATTTGTGTGACCGGTCCGGGTTCCGACTCCTCTGCGTTTAACCTCAATAAGTTTTCAGGTTTTCAACGATAATATAGAACATATTATTAGTATTCAATCGAAAGGTTTGAGCACTCCATGTACTTCATTTTTGGTCATTCCCTGCACACCAAATTTCCCCAAGTTTTGCCTTCAGCCTCCGCCGGAGGCGAAGTTGATCTTAGTCCCAAGGTTTGAGGTTACCAAAACTTCAATAATGTAGTCGTTTTACAAGACGACTTAGAAGGCAAGCGGTCGTCGAAACGTTCGCTTTGCAAGCTTTATATGATTACACGGCGTCATACCAGAGATCCCTACCGAGGTTTATCGTCCACGTCTCCCACCGGAAACTCGTCATCCCGCACAAGCTCAACTTCAGTGACTCCGAGCTCCAGCACTGGGACGGAACTCTCCTCCTTGTCGTCTTCGAACACATTCTTTCCGAGCGCTGGATGTTCCATGGGCATTGCGATGATGTACGCGACGCACGCGCGGACCTTCGGAATCTCCTGTAAGAGTATTATTTCCAGACGAAGTACGGTCGTAGAAGGAGTTATATAAGTACCGACAAAGGGATCCCCATTTCAGGATCGGGTGGAGGCTCAATCGGAGTATTGGTACTTGTGTGTTGGAGGATACGTCGAGGTCTTGAGAGTAGATTTCGCCTGATCAAAGAAGCGGGCGAACTGGCTGACGGGACGGCGGAGACGGCGTCAATGAGTTGAAGATGAGGTTCTGTTCCCCGTATACGAGGCGCCGTTGGTGATAAGTATGTCGCGGAAAACGGCTATAATGCAGACGCTTCGGATTCTCCCGAAACAATATTCATGTCAGAGAACGCACCAAAAGTGATTCCCACTGATTCAACTCGCTCGCCGAAAGCGCGTGGCCCAGATGTGCATCGAATATCCGCGGCTTCTGCCCCAAATCGAGCTCGCCCTTGGGGCGCCGCGGCGGCGGCGGAACCCATCCGCTGGCGATGAGCCGTTGTTGCTGGCGCCGCAGGTATACGGATCGGGCGATAATGGTGCCGGCGACCATGCCCAGGAGGAGTAGCGTGGCGAGGAATGTAAACACTAATACAAGACGCAGATCAGTGCACGAATGGGGAGAGTGGATGGTAAGGCGGAGTCATACAGTACAGCGTGCCGGGGGAGGGGGCGCCACAGGACGCGGTGCTCACATCGCAGCCCGAGCTCGCGCTGCTCGAGGTGCTGGGTGCAGGCGTCGTGGATGTACCCTGTGCTGTAATAGAGCTCGCCATTCCGTTGAGAGTATTCGTGAAGTCGGACAGGGATACGGTCGTCTTCAAGGGACAAAGCAGGCGCAAGAGCTTGGGTATAGGACAGGCGCCCTACACGCACTTGAAGGACCACACCCGCTGCGTTGCTACTGCGGAGGAGCGTGAAAGGGTGCTATCGCAGGCCTGTGGGAGACATGGACCGCAAATAGCCTGAAGGGTAGGGCGCCTCCTCCGTTTTGCTGACCGGCCTCAATCGGATCCTCTCGCGCGGATTCCACGTGGGAGATAGAAGCTGGGGAGAGGATGTCAGCAGGCGAGCCCGCCCTCCTCGAAAACGTGGTGTGAACATCACTTCACACACTGACACCCGCGTCATCGGAGGCGTTTTCAGTCCCCGCATAAGCGCAGGGTAGTTCCAGTGTAGTTCCTTCAATCGACGCGTTTTAATCTGACGAATTCCGCATCGGACCGGATATTCCCCGAGACTTTGGCGCGGAGAATTCGAAGCTATAGACCGCGTAAGCAAACTAGACTAAAGGACCGAGATAATATTTCACTGGCCTATAGTCGACGGTTCCAAATTTAAACGAACTTCGGGATAAGCAAGGCCCGGTGCCTGAGAACTATCGAAGTGTGCGAAACAGAAACGTCAATGGAGATCCGAGGGGAAAAATGCTCGATCCAAGATTGGAGGATTTGAATGCTGCGCAAGACAATGAATAGCAGGATGTAGAGGTAGTAGGGTTGATTTATATCGAGGATATGTCGAGGATTGAAATAAGGACATCTCGACGTGTTGATATGACGCGATGCCCTTCTAAGGCGACTATGGCAACTGTTCTGAATCTGAATGCAGTCTTCTTGATCATGGCAGAATCCAGATACGTATCGGGGAAGTTTAGAGATGGATTTAGGGCAAGCGACCGGTGAGTGAGTGTATCTCCATCGGTGATTACCAGTAGTCGCAGTTGAACGTCGAACGATAATCGAGTCAGACCAGGCACATACCAGACGTCAGAGTAAGAGAGAAGAATTTTGTCTCGATGCCAAGCGCGTACAGCCACTTCAATCATGAATTTCAACGATGGTTGCCATGGTCACCTGATCGCTGGCGTTTATGACACAACAGCGGAATCTCGACGGAAGACGCCGTCCTCCTCTCTCTCTTGCTTTCTTCCCTTTTTCTTCTCTTCTTAATTATCCTTTCAGCGGGCTGGAATGTTTTATGTGATTTAGTGCGCTCCAACCCTTCATTCACCACCGCTGCGCCTTGACTGTATTCATTTTGTCAGTGTCTTAGCAATATTCAGGACGGTCCTCAGTCTCAAGATTAACGTTCCGGGGAATGGGATGGTGAAAGCCAACAAGGCCGTCGAGGTCTCATTGTCGCGCCAACACGCCGCCGACCCTACTTCGGTTCTTATGCTCGTCGAAAATCTAATTGGCGGCAATCTAACCCCTCTTACTGGCACCGCCATGGACGTGAGTGCGACTGCACCGGCAACCTTTTCGGATATTGGGTGCGTCCAGATTGCTCCACTGGTATGCCTGGTTGACTCGCAGGCCAGAACTTTCCGTCTCTGGGCAGTCAATCCGTACGAGTTAAATTCAAGTCTTCACTGACTGACTACTGATTGTCGTCCTTAGATCCAACAGTTCAGAGAGCTTCGCAATGAGCGACAACTTCGATGTCCTGGCAAACAATGTCGCTATGCATTTGCCAGGTGGGCAAAATATGAATATGGCAATTGGGAACCAAACGTCGGTTGCACCTGTCGCGCATTACTCTTCCTCTACTGACCACGGCTGAAGCTCACCGGACGCTCCGAGTAGCAGCGCATCAACGTCTCCGCGGCTGCAGCCCGCCATCATCGGCGCCATCGTGGGCGGTGTCGTCCTCCTCATCATCATTCTACTCGCCGTCGCGTACGTACTCTACACAAGGCGAATGGCCCACGTTGTGCGCCGGATGACCTTCCACCGGAGCCGCATGGTAAGAAGCCTCCCGCCGCTCGCATTCGCGGCTCCCCGCGATGCAGAGAACGACTCTCCGGTCCAAGAAAAATACGCGGCGGGCCCTGAGCCGCGAAACGTCTCTGGATCGCGATTCATGGAGGACCTCCCGCGTCCGGCGCGCGACCCGTACCCTTTCGCTCGGACTCAGTAGACCGTGGTGAATGTCGATACGTGGGCTACGTTGTATCAATATACAGTGCTGATGGGCACAAGACTCTCAAGTAGTAAAGCTCGAGGTGATTGGTTGAATTTGTATTTATGACACACTGCTCTTATATCAATGCAACATAACTCTCTCCTAGGCGAGGATACCGTCGTTCACGGTAAGTCGACGTCAAACAGATCAAATGAGGCAACAGGCGCAAAACTAATGTCCCCCTGCCCAAAATCCGCCATCCCGTCGTTCGACGGGGGGTGTTCCGGCAGATCGACATGTAGGCCTGCGGGAAGAGTGAAGGTCACGAATGTACTTTCATCATCTTCCAGCTGAGTTTCGCTGGCTAGCGTTGATTCGGACCACTCCGGTGACGGAGCCGGTGGACTCGCCATTCGAGTACCGAAGCCTTGAGCGTGCAATGACCTCTGTGGAACGTTCCAGGGGCCGCCAATCGGCGACGACGGAGGCGCAGCGGGGTGGTAAGCCTCGGGAAGGGGCGGCGACACCGCAGACGGGAGAAAGGTGTAGAAGGAGTGGGGTGCGCCTCGCCCATGCATCACGTCGTGGAACCGGCAGTGCGTTTTTAAGAAACCCAGACAGTTCCCGCTAATAATCAAATAGGACGGAGTCAGAAAGAGGGGAAATAAAGTGGAAGATGATTATTAAAGACACACCACACTGCACAACCGACACCAGATATCTGGCACCCGCAGGATTCTTTGCTTATCAGCCGTGCCACCTCGGGCGGAAAGTACTCCGCGTCAAGAAAAATGACGGTGGCATCCACACCGGACGTGGCGGCGAACCAGGAGCCCCCGCCGTCTGGATGCGCACGGCTGTGAACGTGCGCACCACAACCGTTGAAGTTACGAGTTAGTGGCACGACGCGACCAGTGCTGGATGCGGGACTCGGCGCCTCAGGTAACATTTGGGGTGCGGCAGGCTCAGCGGAACCATAGACGTACGGCCCTTCCTCTGCGCCGCAGGTGAGCGCGTAAAAAATGCCCGAGTTGGGCCCGCGGAGCATGTCGAGCATATGGTGGCGGCAGAGATAGTTCAGTAGAGTTTGAGTTGAGAGGGAGGTTTATTATTATAAAGCCACGCCTGATTGTTAGCTCCGAATCGGGAATCCATTGTTTCCAGACGTTGTCCAATTCCCGAATACTTCGACTCGCCGAAACGCAATCGTTTGTTTGACGAATTAAAATGCGAAAGCCGCAGAGGGAGCTACGGCGCCGAGAGCGAGGAACGAGGATCCTGGCGCTGGCGTTCCGATGCAACTCGCAAGGTTTCTTCCGGTTTGGCGATAGAATTTGAATCGGCCCGCCTTGCCGCTCATCCACCGATCATAAATAGGGACTATCAAAGCTCAGATTTCGACCTTATTTCAACTTCATTTCGTCTCATCCAGGAAGCTGAACCGAGCTTCGGCATGAGCTCCATCTCGGCATTAGACTCAGGATCAGCGGAGTACGAACATGGCACGCGCGCCGCGCGTGGAAATGCCACATGGCCGCGTATTGTTGATGTGCCGAAGTTAAGCCGAAAGTGCCGAAACATCATTTCGCTCATTTCAATAGCAGAATCTGAGTTGAATTTCGTTTCGGGCACTCGAGGACATAAAATAGAATAATGTGTGGAGACAAATACAATTGAATTCATTTGCTGTCAGCGCGAAGGATATGATACACTATATACATGAAACATAGTAAGTTGACAAATAAAGGTATGAGTACAGTATGTACATGGTTGAATTAGGTCGTTGGGCGGACAGGATACCTGTGTACCGTGCGATATGGTACATGAAATGAGAGCGTCAGGGTGGCGTGTCAGATAGATAGACGGATCGGTGAAGGTGGAGGCATTCGAGCTGAGACGGATAATGAGGATTAGGCCAGGTCGAACGCAACAATATGTCGCATGATCCACAGGGATGCGAGCATTTCTGTACCATGATCAGATTATTATGATAAAGATATGAGCACAAGCCGCACCTGGTGCGAGATGACCGAACTGCTCCGCGATCTCCAGGATACAACCAGATGAGTTACTGTACTCGGGCTCCCCGGGTGCTTTCAGACTGTAGGAAGCAATCACGTAGGAATTCGAGTTTGTGCACTGCAGTATTCTCGCCAGTAAGTTCGAGAAAGATGCATCGGTAGAGCGACGTACGGTCCATTCCTGATTCTCCTTCGCATGTCGGGCCCATTGATATGTCTGCCCATCTGAGCCCACGAACCGCCGAAGTTTGGAGCTAAATTATGGTGAGAGAAGTAATTGATATTTCGTGAACTACATACCTCCCCATAGACGATGCTTTTGGGAGATACTTGTACATAGGTTTGGGAACCGAGGAAAAGCTGATCGTTCCCAAAGCATTATTAGGTCCAAAGTCGAGGCCGACGAGCGGTTTCGGAATTGCGCTTTGGAAGACAGTGGGCGTGGTATTGTAGATCATGTACGACGTGTGGCAGGAATCGCGCGCCGTGCATCGAATGGTGAGGTGAAGGCGATCATGGATGTCGATGAATTCGGAGCCAGTGAGGCGGCCCGTCGAGTCTTCGAGGATGAATGGCATGCCATACCGTGTCGACATTGATAGGAGACAGGGATGGACCAGTGTAAGCGACAGAAAGCTCGCTGCCAGAGCTGAGGGAGCGGGAAGTTGAGCACATCGATGGCGGTCTTTATTACGCGTCGAGGTAAGACGCGCATCCAAAAGGGGAGGGCTTCGCGTGGTAGAGTGAGATCGATCGATCCCACAGATTTGGGCGATACAGTCGGCATCCTCCGCATGGGATAGCTGTGGATGGATAAATATCCTTGCCGAGCTCCAAGGAAATCGAACTGATGGGCGAGAGTGATCAGCCTCAAGTTGCAGTTGATCAGCGCTCGATGTTGAAGGCACGGGGCTTTCATTCCTCACCACGAATACAGGCCCTGTGCACGCTGCAGTCGCGCAGATTGTGTGGATTTATGCCTGCATGTCCAACAGAACCAGCGGATATCCGTAATAGCCCCTGGAAGACTCAAGTGAGAAATGACGCCTGGATTATTCAAGTTATTATGATGGATTGTCTCATCGTTGCGATTCTGCTTCGTTGTGCGCGTAGAAATGGCGGGTTATAGTGCCCGAATGACCGCATTCCCTACACATTCCACACACGCGCCGTTCCACGGGACCTCGCTGAGCAATATTATCATCCTGAGTCTTATCCTCACTCTGGAACCGCTCAGGATCCGTCACCTGGACACCACTGGTTAGATCTGGGTCTGCTGCGGATCTAACGGAAATAACTGCCATCATGCGGAAGCATCTACCCGATGTTTGCGGAAAACTAGTCGGATACCGGACCGAGCCTCGATGACCACAGCGCTGGATTAAAAGCGCCGCGCAGATTAAACTCGAAGAGTAGTTTCGCAGATATCGTTGTAACAGAAAACTGGTACAACCCACATATGATTAAATTTCATGGCGACGCGCTCCAAATCTCCGACTATCGGGGCGCAAGATTATCGTGAGGCACCAACGAGGCAATTGTGCATACAGACTGCGACAGCTGAAGGTTCGGGGAGTGCCGGCCGAATGCGGCCATCATTACATGTCGACCTCTTTCAAATGCTTCTGAGCAGCTTCTCTCGCCTCTACGTAGCTCTATGTCCACAGCGTACACAGCATGAGACAACTTCATAAAGCGATGGTTCCCTCGGGTGATACGTAAAGTACCTCCGACTCTTGTCCTGGACCGAAACTGGAGAAGATGGTTGACAATCGCGAAGTTGCGATCCGGGCGTTTTCGAGCTTCAACATCACCAAGACTTGGTCAACACTCTTAGTCGGCAGACATGGGCTCAACGTTTTTGAAACAGCACCAAGGTAGGGTAAGGGCAGTGTACCTTGATGCAGCCGGCGTTGATAGCCGAGCATGACAATAGCAATTTCTGTCCATGTCGACGACGTATACAGTCATAGACTGAGGTGAACAGCCATTATTAACACGCACATCCTTTCAGGGTCCTGGGCATTGATAGAATCGAGTCATGCTTAGCCTCCTGGCAAGGCGGAATACCGTCACCGGTAAGATACGAGGGCATGCGCGCGGTGAATTCAAAAGTCAAAAACCGCAAATGTCCAGGGAAGGCATGAAGGCTCAACGAGGCTTGGAACATTGACATCTGACGTGGGCTATCCCGTGCTCACACCAGTGCGGCAACACTGTCGTTTGTCATGGAGGCGAAGTAGCTTCGGCGACGGGAATTAGAACAGAACCGATCAGGTCAAAGCCCGCCGCGTTGAAAATAAATAGAGACGCCTCAGGAACTCCCACACCACCTGTTTCCGCCGGTGGAAGAGTATGCTGGAAACGTCATTATCGGCAACAATAAAGGCCCCATGCACGCATTAGTATACTATTACTGTGTCTCCTCCCGTATTTCGTGGGTGTTCGGGAAGCTCTTAAGCGATATTGAACATTCTTGCTTAGAAACCCCGCGGGTTCGGCATATTTATTGCTGGTCGGATCCGGGTAAGAACGGTCAAAGAGATGTCTGAATTCGTGTAGACGGAGTATCGATAAACCGGAATGGAAGTTAGGTCAACGGCCGCATTACTTCGTTGTCGAGAAGGAGATGCGGGATCATCGGTTGAACGCCGTTGTTATGCAAGGTCCCTGCACTTGTTATCGGCGATGGTTAAATTCCTCTAAAGGCCAGAGAGTGGTTCAGGATGCTTGCTGGGATGTTCATGCGAAAGTTCCCGCATTTATGTTGCGCCGTCAACAAGTGCCAAGAAGCGGGACGCGTCGGACATCGCTAATGCCCACGAGATTGTGCGCCTCCGAAGCGCCGCGGGTGTCCGAAGAAGGAATGGAAACACACTCTCGGGACAGCAATAGAGACGCTGCTCACTAAGGAAGACCGCCGATTACCATGCGTGCTCCGAGTGGAAGGATTGTGGGAGTATATGCCAAAGGAAATAGTAAGGACTCTGATCGTCAACCTGATGCTCCATAAAGAACTTGCAGCCTTGGTATTGGGTTTTATGATACGAAGATTCGCGTTCTGCTCATCAGATTTGTGAATCCGATACAAGGAGAAGTAGCGTCATCTCCACGATCCGGGTAGGAATTGATTTCAAGAGGCTAGACAGGGTAAAAATTGCGTCGTAACTTAGCATGATTTTCAGCTTGTAAAGAGTCGGGAATCTTTAGTTCTGATTCCTATGCGGCGGCGGTGGGGAGCTGTTCCTGCAACATATTGACACTCGGGTGGAATGAACTCTAGACGCAACGCACCTTGGACGATGATGATGCAGAACGTAACGACGATTTGGAGCTAGACGATTTCGCGGGCGTGCGCCTCTACAGGTGCAGATTCATGTCGATGCAAGTCGATGCAAGTTCTCGGATGAAAAGCAAGGGCTTACTAATATAGCAGAACTTCGACGCGCAGTTTGATTGACCTACACGATAGATGCAGTTTTCCAAGGGGCTGAAACGAGAACAGTTTTGCGAGGGCACGTAGAGAGAGGTCTTGAATCAAGACGAGGACAAGTATACTGCAGCTATAGTCCGACAACAAGGTCACAACAGGACGGGTAGCGCGAGTTGCAGAACACGCGAGACGCTCCGTCACCCCGCACGAACACAGATGTAAGGTCGGAGAGGGTATATTTCGTCCGTAAACGAAGGGCGAATAAGAGGAGGTCACTCTGATTTCTGGTACCTAGGTCGAAGATGAATGATACTTTTAGGACGTACGCTGAAAAAGAATTTATACTAATAACGTCCACCCAACTATTTGCGCATGAACCGCAGGACCTTGAAATCATTCTGGACGCACATATGTGGAGGTGAGATTAGGTCTCGGCAATAGCAGGGTTAGCGTGCCTTTCATTGGTCCAAGGATGTTTGAAAAACGGAAAGGTACAGCAAACATGAGAGCGCTAGATCCAAACCAAAGAATGGCACGGCACGAAAGCGCGCAGATCACCATAGAACGGTGCCAAACGATCAGTTCAAGGGTTAACTTGATCGAGAGACAGAACGAGAGAACGGGAGGGATCAGGGCTCGGTGGCTTTTGGTGAGTCAAGACATTCAACAAGTAGCAAAAAGAGGGTGGCAAGGAGGCAGTGACGCTGGGGAGTCGGTTTCATGCAGGGGGCCTCACGTTTGCAGGTGGTTAGGGGGCAATATGATCAGCACGTGATGAAACACGAGAAATAAGGAACCACGCCAGGACAAACAACGCGTAGAACTAACTAACTGTGTGCCAGTGAGCCGAATCGGTGGGAGACCGGAAATTTGAAGGAACAATTGCTGAAAATTTTGTCATTTTTTGGTTATATACAGCTGATGTATACATAGAACAACCGCCCGCCATTCTGAGCAAGAGAGGAGGGAGAAGGGAACTAAACAAGGATTGAAAAAGCGTAATTTAAAATAGCGAGCAAACCAAAAGAAAAGGCGCAAGGAAGAATTTGAGCGACGTAGTAAGTAGCCAAAGAGCCAAAGAGCTTAGACTACGAGAGGAGAGTTTGGTTCGATAATTTGCACGGGCGAATGTTCATGAGTTCTTCGTAGTCGTGTATTCCGTGGACAGCCTGCGAAGCAACGAAAATCAGCTTACGTCATCCATCAGGCTAGCAGGTCGATACATACCTAGGACTCGTCCACTGTGGTGTCCATGACGGTCAAATCGCCCTCGGCGGCGCCGTTGACAGTCGCGCCCTCGCCATCCGCCTCCGCCGTGGCCCCATCTCCCTCGGGGGCTTTGTTCGCGTTGAGGATCTGGTGCCACTTATCCACCAGCGCCTTCGCGCGGTCCCGGAACTTGAATTCGTCGTCCCGCGGGACCTTGTGCGCCTCCAGGAGGTTGATGTGACGCATGACCTTGCCGATTTTGGAAAACTGCCAGACGAGGTCAGTGCACAGAAGGACGCGCGGAGGAAAGAAAGCACCGTCAGGTAGTCAATATTCATATTTTGGTAACCCTCGACAGTGGTGAAGAGAGTGTCAACGGCGGGCATTTCCTGCATCCATGGCGCATGTCAGCAGTCGGTGTGAGTATCGTTTAGGGACACGCACTTCTTCCTTCGGTAGCGACTTGTTACTGCTGAGGAACGTCTTTTGCAGTTTGTGGCGCCACTCGCGGACTTTGAGCGCCTCGGGATCCGACTCCAGCGCCGCTGTCGCAATCCTGTCAGCTACATGCGGGAGTCGAGCGAGAATACGGACATGCGGAGTCGACCTTGGGCTTCTTGCTGGCGCGCGGTTCGCCCTCCTCGCCACCCTCCTCCCCGTCCGCCTCCGCCTCCTCGCCTACATCGTCCTCACTCTCCACCGCGGCCTTGCTCTTCTTCGCCTTGCCGCCCTTCTTGCCATTCTTTGCGGGCGCCTTCGCCGCCTTGGCTTTCGCCTTGCTCTTGGCTGGGGAAGGTGATGCCGATCGTTTCCTCTTCTTGTCCGGCTTCTCTTCGTCGTCAGCCTCAGCCTCGTCCTCAGCCTCGTCCTCGGCGGGTTCTGGGGGCACGGAATCAGTGTGATTGTTACAATGAGGATATCGGCGGCGGGTAGAAGGACAAGCAGGACGGAAGGACGCGCAGGAGTAGGAAAGGGAGATAACGGGAGGAGGAAGCGGATCGGGAAGACATAAGTGGCGAGAACAAGAAGCGACGGGACGTGAAGGAGTGGTGTAAGTTGAGGAAAGTGAAGCAGTAGATGCAGAGGAAGAGAAATCGGGCAGACGCACCGTCCGCATCCAGCTCATCCTCCTCGTCCCCTTCATCACGCTTCTTCGCCTTGCTCTTGCTCTTGCCCCGCTTCTTAGCGGCTGGGGGGTTGGCGGCGTGCTCCTGCTCCCAGGCAACTGGGTCGAGTGCCTAAAGGATGGAGAGAATGAGCGGCAAATTTGGAAAAAAAGCTGGTTAGTCGTCCGCACCTTCCGATACCCCTCCATCAGCTCGCCGCCCTTCTTCGACGAGTCCTGTACGAACGCGGTGATTGCCTCAGAGGTGAGGCGTGTGAGCTCCTTGGGCGGGAGCCATGCGCTGTTGAGAAAGGAAGGTGAGTTAGGGAGATGGAAGGAGGAAGAAAGAAAAGGAAGAGGGCGGAAGGAAGGATAACGACGGCGGAGAATCAGACGGGGAGGCAGTGAGAAGTGGAGGAGGGGAGGCGGAAGCGAATCCAAAGGAGGATGGTATCTGGGGAGGGGGGGGGGGGGGGGGGGGGGGGGCGGGGGGGCGATACTCGATACTGCAGGCAAACGCGAGAAGGGGTGCTTGAAAGGCAACAGGAGGAGGGAGACGGGAGACGGAGTGCGAAGGAGACGGGGAGGTGGGAGAGCGATGGGGAGAGAGGGCGTGCGGAGGAGACAGGGAGGGAGGCGGGCGGGAGACGGGAGACGGAGCGCGGAGGAGACGGGGAGGGAGGAGGGCGGGAGGCGGAGAGCGGAGAGCGGAGGAGACGGGGAGGGAGGAGGGCGGGAGACGGGAGGCGGAAGGCAATGGGGAGGGAGGAGGGCGGGAGGCGGGAGGAGGAGTGCGGAGGAGACGGGGAGGGAGGAGGGCGATGGGGAGAGAGGGCGAGGAATAAGTGGAGGCAGAGTGAGGGGCAGCGGAGGAAGTGCGATGGCGACGGGTAACGGCGAGGCGAGCGAACAGGAAGGAAGTGGATGGAACGGAAGGGGTCCGGGAAGAAGGAAGGAGAGAACGCGGATGGGGAGGGGCGCACGGAAGGAAAGGAGGCACGGAAGGAGGAGGACAGCGGCGCAAAAGCAGCAAAGATGGATGCAGGAGGAAGGGGAGAGGGAACGACGGAGAAGGGGAGGTGGGAGAGAGCGCGGGGGGAAGACGAAGAAGGGAGCATGGAGTGAGAGCCAGCGAGAGAAAGGGAGTCGCAGGGGAGGCGGTGCAATGGGTGAAAGAGGAGGGAGGATGGGGAAGGAAGGCGGAGGGAGGAAGAACGGATGGGAGGAGGGAGGCTGGGAGAATGGTGGTGATACATGAGCGGAGGGGTGGGTGGCCGAGGGAGGGAGGGAAGTGCGGAAAAGAGAAGCGGGATGGAAGGGCGACGGGGAAGGGAGAGGGGGAGGGAGAGGAGGAGGGGGAGAACGGATGGACGCGGTCATGGGGGAGAGGACGGTGAGAAGGCGAGACGACGACGAGCGTTGGAAAGGGAGGAGGCGGGTACGGGGCAGGTGCGAAGTAGCGTGGGGAGAGGGAGGGAGGGAGCCATGGACTCTGGCTCGAGACGTGGTGAAGCGGGGAGGAGCGAGAGTGGAAGGTAGAGGACGGGAAGGGAGCTGAAATGCGGATGCGGAGGGTGCGGGGCAAAGGGAAGGAAGTGAAGAGATGGCGGGGGAAGGAGATGGAGGATAGAGGAAGCCGGAGAAAGACGGTGGGGGATGGAGAGTGGAGGGAGGGCGGACGGCGGGGGTCACGAGAGAGAAGGGGGATGGGATGGAGAGCACGGGGAGGGGAGGAGGGAAAGTGGATGAAGACGGGCGGGCAGAGACGGAGAAGAGGGAATGTGATCGATGGGTACGTGTGGGGGAGTGCAAGGTCACAGAAAACGGAGATAGGGAGGAGGGGGCGGGGCGGGTGGAACGAGAGATGGAAGGGGAGGGGGAGGGGGAGGGAGGGAGGCGAAGGGGGAGAGATACGAAGTCGTCGAAAATGGGGGGATCGGGAGGGGAGGAGGGAGAAGCGGGAAGACGGGAGTGTGAGGAAGTGAAGACGGAAGAGAGAAGGCACGACGGGCGACGCAGATGTAGCAGATGTAAGGGAGGGGGATCCGAAAGGCAGGGGTGCTCAAAAAAAAAAGGATACGCACTAGTCCCCTGCGGGGAAAAACCGGATGGCGTATACCGTGCTCTTCTTGTTCGCGGGGCGCTCCTTGCTCACGGCTTTGGGGACACTTGCGGGGTCGACAACCTGGGAGCGAGGGAAGTCAGCGTCGGCGGTGGAGATGGCGAGCGGTAAGATTTAAATGAAGGGAAGGAAAGGCTGCGGACGGATGCAGGGGTGGGATAATGGACGAAAGAACGACAGCGAAAGCGAAGCGGGATGGTGTAAAATTATCATAGGCAAAAAAGGGAGAAAAAAGTGTCGTGAAGCGAAGACAGCGGGCGAGCTGGTAAAGGCAGCAGTGGAAGAGACTCCCTCGCGTATGTATAGGACGTGAGGCCCGCTTGACACCGCAAAATAGAATGAAGAGAAAGAAAGGCGCAAAAATGGCCCGAAAAACGGGCAAAAGGTGCTCTGCGACGATGTCAACGAGCGGTCGTGCAAGGGGGAAAATTCAGGGTGCTCCCCCAGCCACGTAGAGCGCGTGAGGGCCGGGCGACGACGCCAGAGAGAACGGAAACAAAGAAAAAACATAAAATGGCCCAAAAACGGGTAAAAGGTGCCGCACGGCGATGACAACGAGACGCAGTGCAAGGGCAGTAATGGGGGATACTCCCCCGTTGGCGTAGAGCGCGTGAGGGGCTTGAGACGCCGCCAGATGGAAGGAAAACAAAGAAAAGTCGAAAAATGACCCGAAAAATGAGAAAAAAGGAAACGATAAGAGAACGAAGGGTACGGGGAGGTTGGGAGTGAAGGCAGGGAGGTCGGGAAGGGTGCCCGGGTGCGGGATGAGCGCACGGGCGGAGTGGGAGACCGCCACGTCGCACGGGAGCCGATCGGCAGATATCGGACGATGGCGTTCGTTTCCCGCCGACCAAGGGAGACGGGGAAGGAGCGGGACATAGATGTGGGGATGGGGGATTGAAACGGAAAGAAGAATTGAATGAAAATGGAGAGAAAATGGGCGCTGGCGTCGTCAAGTCACTACGGCATGAGAAGTAGCGCCTCATCGGGAGAACGGGTCGACGGAGGCGTGCTGCGCAAGTCGACCACGCTACCAAGCGTCCCTAATCGTCCGGTGCCGTCGACTGAGTCACGTCGCCACCATGGCGCCTGCTGCCGCCGCCACATCTCGGTGGGCGCTCCCGGCTCGTGACCACGCCGTCAAGACGAGTAGCCGGTCCAAATCACTTTAGATGGCCCCCAGCCCAGCCAGCCATCGCGAAATCGAAGATAGAGACCGAAAAAAAATCCAAGGAGAAGGCTAGGCGCGCGACTGACCATGCCGGGCCACGGAGGGAAGCCGCGGATCTTGCCAAGGACAACTTCGCGCGTATCGAAGGTCTCGGGCTCGCTCTTTTTGGCGCTGCTGCCACTCTTTTTGGCGCTCATCGTCGCGTCGTTTGAGACTGGGTCAGTGTGGTGATACGAGTGTGTGGTGGTACGCCGATAGCCAAGCTAGATCCAGTAGAGGCCCGGGGTGATGTGGTTCCAGGTATCCAAGGTGCTCCAGACGCGAAGGGTCCAAGCGTGGAGTCGGGGAAGGAGACGGACGTGAAGCGGAGGTCGAGGTCGGGGATGAAAGACACGAGATCAAGTTTTTTCCGGGATCACGTGTAGATCAGGCCCGTGCGCGGCACGTGTCAGCACCACGCCAGAACCACGACTTCCATGGATTAATTTCCACGAGCTGTATGGCCTCCCACATGTACGGTGCGATGATTCTCTTGCAACCCACCGGCCACTCGAAGCATCCAAGAAGCATCTCGAATTTTGCTCCGAGTCTTTTTCAGTATCCCTCAATCCGATCGTACTCTGTTTACAGTTTGCTGGACGGGTGCGTCTCATGCTGTCTGAATCCTGACCTGCAATCCGTGGTGTAACATTCACTGCAAGCCTCGCCTATCGATACAACTTTCTACAAGGCAGGCTAGAAGTCCGGTGCTGGGTCCTCAGAAATAGGTCCGAGTTTCTCTGGCGACTCGGTAGCAACATCTTTCGAGCTCACCCATGTTTCTTTCTTGCGGACTCGACTTGGGGGTAGCGCTCGAACTTGAAAAAATGCAGGTCGAGCAAACATGTCGTTCGATTGTGAGCGTTAGCGCACTTATCTTTAACTTGAAATTTTATCAAGACTGCGTCGGCGACAGGACACAGACTAGGTGTCCGCAGCTTCTCCGTATTTCCTCTCGTCTTCGTCACCCATGATTCCAAAATTCGCGTCGCGGCCTTGGTTTCCAGTACTCCAAAGCAATCGCCTAAAAAAATCACCAAGCAGTGCAGGATTTACCTTCGCCTTTGCTTCCGGCATCCTATCTTTATCGGATATGCGTCTTCTGAAGTGCACGCAGCGCTGTCAAGTGGCATGAACTGAATCCGAGGCAGCATTCATTTTCTCGCCTTGCGACATTCGTGAGCACGGAACTCCACGACCGCTGTAACGCCTACGCCGGAAAGTTCAAACGTTAATCCGGTCCTCTCTACTCGTTTCTGCCAGCAAGCGGACCACGACATCATCTTTCCGTCTGGATCGACACTGTCCCCAGAACTCTCCTGCTGAAGATAGCGCTCGGATACGAACTCCATTGCAGAAGGGTAGACCGCCTCGTCGTGCATGATTGCCCCAGATCCGATGCCAGTACGGTAGTCGCGAACAGCGAACCAAGAATTCGCGACGACAGTGGAGGCCGCGGGGATTCGGAAACCATTGTACACGTCCTCCTGTACAGATCTGTGTGGAATTGCCAACGGAACTGCTAGATTCCATCGATACACCTAGGGCGGGTAAGCGTCCGATTTTGTTCCGTGGAAGCTTTTACCTCCAACACCAGAGCGTTGATGTAAGGGAGGTTAGGCTGGTCCTTGAACGACGGAAGGCGATCTGGGCCACGACGCGGTCCAGCTCTTCTTGGGCTTTCCGCTGAACATCCGGAATTGCGAGAGCGAGTAACAATGTCTCGAGTGCGGCTACAATCTGAAGCATGCATATGCTTACCATTGTGCATAAATGTTCAATGTATCCCTGGACGGGGGGGAGGGCGAACGGTATCAGCTCCACCTGCAAGCATATGTTATCGCGAGGCTCGGAGGAAAGGTCGAGAAAGCGTACCAGCGAAAATCGAAGCCGATCTTCGCTGGATCTGGCTGGCAGTCAACGAGGCTTTCGCTGTTCTTTGCGCCTTAAGAATGATCAATATACACCGATTCATCGAGAGCGGTTGGCTATACAACTTGGGCTTTTGACATGACTGTACACTTGTCGCGCACGTCCTCCATAACCCTGCGAAACTGCTTTGCCTCTCGTTTCAAGCCTACTCCCGTCCACTCAGGAATGTAGCGCACCGTTTGAACATTCGGTCCCAAGCGACTCATAGTTGAGGAGTATGTAATTTATGGCAAAACACCCCATAAGTACGCCTCAGGTGCAACGGCTTGAGCGAAGTTATGGTTTGCCTCGACTGCCAACGAAAGCTTTGGATAGTTCGGAGCGTCTGCCGTGTATCAGCATTGGATCGCTCGGAGCGCGTGCAATGTATCCGCGGATTATTTCAAACGCTTTGCATCCGATTAAGCTGGATATGTCAGATACAAGTACAGGTGAGCGCAGGTGCTCCTACCACTGGATTTGATTAGCAAATGAGCGCGGATCCTGCAGTAAATCTCGAAGAAACTCCTTGAATTTTTCTCCCTCGGGTGGGCACCACGAAATGCTATTGTGCGCTCCAAGCACCTCCGATGCTAATTTCCGTTGCTCGTGAAACATCTCGTTGTAGCTGCAGAGGGGCAAACTCAAGGCAAGCACTCTTTATACCCAACTCTGAATAATAGTGTTAGCTCAGCGATTCAGCACTCCGGACAATGCGGGGGACTCACAAGTCGCCGCAACAGAACCAGATGCGGTCTTTCGCGGTATATTGCGCTTCTGCGTTCAAGAAGCTCCGTAACGGCGCGGGATGATGTCAGGAAGAAGATAGGTAGGCCCAGGATTGAATATGCATTATTTCACCGGTCAGCAAATGAGCTAGAGTTGTGGGCTTATTGTACACGGGCGAACCATATCTTGTTTGCCCAGGCCTGATCAGTCAACCAGGGTGTCTGGAGTGGAATTTGGAGGATATTTCCGAGAATTGGCGGCCCTCGGGGTCCCGGATCCAGATCATGTCGCTTCCGCAGAGTCGAGACGAGGAGTCCACCTAGAATTGCGAGGAGCACAATAGAGTAAAGAGTATAAGCTGTATCCATCTACGGTCATACGGAGGGCGACAAGAGGTGGAGCGCGCGCGACGTTATCAAGGAATTCGCTACAAGGAACTCGATACCAGATCCGACACGGTTCAGAATGGGGCCTGATTAAAAGAAGTGATATGTGAGCGACCCAGGCGGCGGGGTTGTTTTTGGAGAACTGGCGGCTGTGTGAGATCTTCAATGTCGGTCGACAAAAATCCGAGCACGCCGTAACCCTCTCAAAAAGACCTAAGAAAGCCGCCCGAGACATTGGATTTTTACCAAGGTAATATGTTGGCGTAGGAAGAATTTACAATTTCCAGGAGAGCGATCAGAATCACGATGGGCTCAAGCAGGTTCAAGCTGGTAACAAAATCGTTTAGTCGGGTGGTTACGCGACAAAACGTGGCGAATGACGCGCCGGCAACCTTTTGATGCCAGATGAAGACCCAGACTTAGTTAACTTCGCGGTTAAGATAACCTGCGCTTACCGTTGTGAACTGAGGTGAGCTGGCAGACGTTTGGCTCGCTGTGCTTCACTGCTATAAGCCTATAAGCGGGACTCCGGGATCTTCTGATCGCGGCAAAGAAATATATCGTCTGGCGACTGATCTGGGCGATACCATGGGCGGCGATGAACAACCGATATCGCTCCACGAAAAAGAAAACGAACAACGGAAAACAAGAAGAAGAAAGGACCCGGCGGAGAAAGGCGAATTGATGGGGGAACACGCACCCTCTGAATGAACGAGGGCAAGTGACCTGCCAACATGATGCACATTTGTAGGAATCCCGCGTGTAAAGGAGGGAAGGCGGTCGGCGCGCGGTGCGTATTTAATACTTGGTCCTCGGATGTTGGCTCCGGTGCGTCGGGAATTGATTGCGGTAGCAGGGCACGCGTTCGAGAAAAAAGGGTCGAAGCGGCGGCGGACAAACAATGACACATCCGTGTAAGGTGTAGGCACGTCCAGTCAAAGTAGGGGGACGTACTCGAACGACGACCTCGCGTATATATCTGAAAATTACACCGAACTTGGAGACTACTCGGAGAGGCTCAGGGGGTTAAATCGAATACGGCAATTTTTTTCACGCTTGCAGTGGGCTTATTATCAACTCTGGGGAGCCAGTTTCGACGAGCGGGGGTCAAAACGTGGGAAGTAATACTGACGGAGAACGCACCACAACAGATAAAGTTTGGAAGAGAAACTTCATTGGTGGTCGAGGGCGCTAGACGAGGGAACGGCCCTCAACACTGCGGTGGGTATCGAAGTTTATCACAGACCGGATTCTGTGTGGCTGAAGGAACATGCAGGTGCTGAAGTCAATCCACGCGAGGCAACATGTCGAGTGCATTGCGGCCGCAGGAAAAGGGCCAATAATTGGTTACGTCCGGTGGCAACAGAGAGTCAGAGGATGATATAGGAATGCAGCTGGGATGATCGGAAGCAGCACAGAAAACAGGATCACTGCGAAAGTCGCGGGAAGTTTGGATGCATTGAGGACGAGCGCATCACCGTTGTCGAGGCGGGGTTGAAAATACGGACGGCAGAGGAGTGGCCAGAGATCTCTTCCGAATCGAGAGATCGATTGACCATTGGATCCGATGTCGAGAGCAAGTCGTCTACCAGTTTATCGTAACGGTACTAGGGATTGGTCGCCGCAGAGGACGCGTTGACTCGGAAGGCGAACGGTGAGCATCAGGTTGCTTGGATCATTGAGTGATAGGAGAGAATTTCTTGAGCGCTGTTCAGTTCGAAGATGAGTTGACAGGTAGTACTGGGCGGAGGAGGATCGTGTCTGCCAGCAGTATCTCCGATTTCGGTCCTTCGGACTTATGTCGGAGATCTCGGCCTTGCGCACTCCGGGCTACGCGTCAACGCGTCAACTCTGTGTCATAGATTTTCTGCTCAGGCTCGCCCTTATTTGGCCCTTATCCTTCCCTTTTCAGTCCTCTGTCAAGTGCACGCAAACCTTGCGAAAACCGCGACCGTACAGCAGAGGGATTATTCGAGGATTAGCCTGGGTGCCTTTCCCGATCTCATTAATATTGATACGCTCTTGGTCTACCTTTTCTCTTTGCTCTTTGCCACCTCGAATCCGCCAGACGTACATCCTTGGGAGAATTCCACACCATTTTGTTTAGCCCTCGGAATGCCACTCATAATTTGGTTGACTTACGGCAGCCAACACCATCCGGGCGCACGATCTAGCCGCTGGTTTCTTGCTCTCGTTCACTTCCTGCTACACATGCGGATTCAGATCTCTGGCCGCGGCTTTTGTTTTAGAAGTGTACTCTCCCGAATCCAGCTAATGTCGGATCGGAGTGAGTACGATGGACGCACGAAACCTCCCCGTACATTTGGACTCCTGTATCTGAATCCTCGTCTATTATGCTCGTTCATGGCGACAACTACTTCCAGGGGCATAAACTACGCAACAGGCTCAATGTGCACAGGAAGTCGCCTCGTTCCATCGGCTGTCTCCGCTACCAATGTGATGGCGAGGCGGGCCCTAACCGAATCATCTTGCGGGAGACTTAGGATGAAATTGCTGACGATTTCTGTGACGAAGACTTGGAGCTCGAGGATCCTAAGGACGAGAAAGCATGCATCAGAACAAGACCATCCAGATAGAATATATATTTACGCCAAACGCCAGCCGAGACAGACCCCGGGGCCCCCGTAGAAAGTGAGCCTGGTGTAGAATATATTAGTTTATTTAACCATCACAAGCAACGTCGTAAAACATACAGGGACGCATGCGGTCCGAGAGCTTGGCCTTTGCATGGCTCCTGTTCGAGCCACCGGGATGGTCGGAACTCGCTTGCATCAGGTCCCCAAATCGACCGCAGCCTGAGCCAGAGAAGTTAGGCGATGCCCCGAAAACATCATATCTCACCTATGGTAAGCAGATATTGCGACATAAAGACACTGGCCCTTCTTTATCGGTATCTGGGACATCTGGGTTCCGACAGTTGTTGTAATCGGCTGACTGAGAGGAAGAAGGCAATCCTCCGCAACTACTCGCTCCGACAATGGGAACATTGAATACATCCGTAGGACCTCCTGCCGAATCCTAGTTTTGAAACCTTGATGAATACGACGGATTGTGTTCTCACATTGATTATTGCGTTGAGCAGTGGCATCTTATCATAATCTGCCTGGCTCTCGAGTTCGGAGAGCAGAATCTCCTCGCGTAACTGTTGCTGAAACTCGGGCATCTGCGCCAGTTCGTAGAGAATCCATCCCATTGTTCCGCCCTTGAAGTTGAAACGGACTGGTTGAACGCTCATGTAAATCGAGTGTTAGAAATCTTACCGTCGTGTCTTGACCCGCTATTAGGATGGTCCTCAAATGCACGCCGATGTCCCGGTCAGGAACCCTTGCTGTAACTGCGATTCACATTTATGAACGGTGTTGCGGAAGGTGGCATGCGACGACGCACCGAGACCAGGGAGAAATTCTGCGAGTCCCTCATCGTCCTGCGCAGCCAATTGAACGCCCAACTCGTCCGTGAATTTCTTATATTGGTGAAACATCTGCAAAGTCGGAATTGGGAGATGCCACACTAAACGAAAGATGAGATCGGGTATATATGGGAGGGCAGCATCAAGGAGCAATCCTAGTTTTGTTGGACTTGAAAGCGCGTCTCTGAGTGGAATATTAATTGGCGCATCTGAATTAGAAACGAGATCTACACCATCGCTCTCTGTATCCTCCCCAGTTCACTGTGACCGGCCAACGCGTTGAAACGATGTTCCAGAACAGCTTTGATGGAATGTCGATGAGATATATTTGACAGATCCAGCGAAATTACCGTCGCCGATAACGTCCAGAGCAGCATCATTCAATGTGCCGGATACATCCACAGTATTTCCTGGGAACCCTAGAGACTCCCATCGGTCCACAAGCTAGGATGGGTCAGTCTTTTCGTTGTCCAAGTTTAACTGAGCCTGCGTACGGACCTTCCGAGCTGTTTCCCTGATGACGGGGAGTAATGCACGAACATTGTTTGACGAAAAACCAGGATTCATTGAATTTCGAAGATGGCGATGTTCGTGTCCTGTAGGTCGTTCAGAGTAATTCGAGTGGCCGTCATAGGATGGATTACCTCTTGCCGTGAAGATGTTACCGCGACCGAACAAGGCATTTGCCGTTTTGGTGTGTGCAGGACCAAAGATGAATAAACCACTGCTGAGGATATATTTCGTCGCCGATGGGTCCGATATAATCAATCGCGATTCCTGCATAATTTCGGGTGTGCATTAGGGGATGCGATATATCGGACCAAGTCAAACTTGCCCCAAAACAACCTTTGATCGAATACACTTGGCCATACGTTTCCTGCCACTGATGTTCATGCTCGCCGTATCGCCCAGAAATAAGCAGTTCAGGCATATTCCCTATGACGAATGAGACCGGTCGAACTGCCGATAGGAAAAAGAGTACCGTAGAGCCATGAGGTACACTTCGGTCCCGGTATAAGTTCGATGAATTTACGGGAGGCGTAGAAACGACGAGCAATCCAGATTATGGCCAGTGTGAGAGCACACAGAATGAGAGTTCTGCCCTCATCTAGCATTGGGAGTGGGGAGTGTCGTAACATTGGGGGCAGGGAACGACAGCGCCTTGAGTATAAATACTCAAGCGATCCGATAGAAGCCTCCATTAACCCTGTCACTCGACTGGCCGGGGGGTGGCCGAGGTCATTAGAGCGCTCATAGATTCCTTCCAAAATGATTGTTCGGCGGCACCTTAGACAGGGCGAACGTACATACAAGCGATTACCGGGCGTCTCGTTGAATTGGAGTCGCGGAGAATATGGGCCGCAAGATGCCTAGGTTAACATCATCGGCAGCGCTTGCGCGTCATCGCACCGGGCATGTCAAACGCTGGCGATAGGACTACGTCGCTCCAGTCACACCGATTTGTCCGTCGGGATGTAACCTGCCAAATAAATTCAGAACCGGAATAAAATAAGCCGCCGCCCAGGCCCGCGATGATGTGACCGATATTCGCTTCGAGAACATTGACGGCTGCGATGAAGAGGAAGCACGGGGCCTGCGCGTTCTAAAAATCAACCGCGATAAGGACCGACGTAGCACCACTAAGCATGGGAGCCTTCTTCGATGTAAAGGTACTTGAGAGGCGGGGGTCAGATAGAGGGGGGTGTCATCAGCAGCTGGAAAACACACCTAGGTGAGTCCCGGACAACGAGGCCACGTCAACGCGTCGTGGTTATGGGTCGACAGGATTACATTCGCGGAGGTCCGAAACCGCTGTGCGACACACAACTTACCGCGCAATGAATGAAGCGGAGGGAATGGAGCGAGCCTTGATTGCTGCACCGTGCAGTGAGGATGCGCATGTCATCGACCCTGGCAGAGGACGCGCGTCGTGTTCCTGTGCCGCGCAGATCCAGTAGGCGGGCAAAAGTAGAGGTGCTGGCGTCCATCGTTTTGAAGACACAAGAGTGGCAGGATGGGAGAAGAAGAGTTGTGCCGGCTCTTTCCGCTCCAGAAGCTCTTCCTGCAACAATGAAGTTCCCGCCTGCGAGTAGCGAGGGGCAGCGACACGGAGTGCAGCAACGCGAGGTAATAGGCGGCAAAAATAGCACCTGGTGCTCAGGGTTTTCCAGTGGATCTTTAGGCTCTTCCGTCCCAGGCACTAGAAGGCACTAGAGAGGCTAGAGTCTTAGTAGAGAAGAAAGACAGAGATTGATCGGATAATCCGGCCCGAGTGTTTGGCACCGGCTTCAAGATCATCACTGGTCCTTTTCGACGACGACCACTACATAAGTATACCTCGCAGCCGGGTCTCACTAGCCTTGTCTCGGATCTATAAGTGTTCATTCTTGCTATACTACTCTACGAGATCTCTTGTATCTCTCGGTTCTGCCAGCCGGCATTGACATTTGACTCAGACGAGAATCTAGTGCTACTAAAAGTTCTTTCGACGACGTTCATCCTCAGCATTTAAATCCGCACCTATCATGCCATTAGATCTATCCGGCCTCCCCGCTATTTGGCTGAAGATCTCAGTTTCAACGGACCAAATTTATATCGGCACATGTGTGCAAGCGCACCCCATCTATCTAGGCTTGGCCTCAACTTCCTGGCCCACCTCCCTCGCCTCCCAGAGTTCCCGTTGGCACCATTTAAATGCTATCGTTTCTCGTCGATCCTTCTTCTCCTTCAATCGAGCTCTTGCTCTCGGTCGATACCAGTCAATCGGACTCAATCCCCACGTTTATGAAGTCGCGCTGAAACAGCTGAAGTCCGGTTCCAGGTGTGTTTTTTTGAACTCAGCGACGAGGTTCCCGTTCTCATTAATATTTCTTAACTCTACTGTTTCGGGTGCTTTATTCCTCGAAACGTTCTTCCATTTCCTGAAACAGGAAGCATGCCCTCAAAACGACATGACCTCTCGAGGACTCCGGTGCTGTCTTGTCGTGATTCTCATGGATTCTTTCGCCGGCGCTGTAGCTGTTCTACTGGTGTGGCGGACCTGGATGGCCGGCATGTGGAAATTGCATTTATTTAAATTTTCCTCGCAGTCTTCCCACTTACGCCTATCTAGCTTACACATTTATTAGCATCGGAGCACCTCGACCCCCTCTCGGAACGTTGCCAGTGGACTGTTTAGTCACCAGAACCATTAAATCACGCCTCACGACCTCACCCTCTTTTCCTATCATTTTCGCACTTTCATACTCTCTTGTCCTCCCGTTTTACTACTCCGCGGCTCGAGACCAACTTCAGCATCTTGCCTCAAAAATCTACTCTAAAAACTCCGGATCACCGACCCTTCTGCCGAGCTGCACGCCGGGACTTTCCCTCCACTACAGTGGTGACCACCGCAGGGGAAAAGCTCCTCTGGGGTTTTCTCAGGGTGTTCCGAGTGGTCCGTCGTTGTTTTTACCTTCATTCACCACTATCTATCATTATGACGGTCCTATCGCTCATACGCCACTCGCCACGGCTCAAACCGCTCCCTCGGACGTTTCGCATCCCCGTAGTCACTATTGCTTCACGCCCCGAGTGGGCGAATGCCTCGTCCGCGTCGTCGCCTACGCCTTCCATTTCGCATTCCACGGCCTATATTCCTTCGCCCCATTCGTCATCTCCTTGCGGGAAGCGCTCTCGGCGCTGCTTCGTATGTAGTGGGACGGGGTAAGTACCGTCTTGATCCCCGTTTTTGCCCACGGACGATCGATCTTGTTTCCAAGCATCTGGCCAAATTCGACCCGAATTTCCGCCTCGTTTCGTTCGACGGTTCGCCGCTTCCGATGACACGGCACCCTGGTGGAGTGGCGGCGCATCTTCTATCTCGACGGCACCTTCCTCATCGCACCCTTCGTGTCTCGCCTCATCGCGTCCCACACGCCGTTTGAATCGCTCGCACGCTCCGCCCACCGCCATCATACATCCCCGTCGCATATCGAGTCCAAACCGCATCTCCGGATCGGATCCCCCGCACGTTCCTCCCATCACACGCGTTGTTCCGCCTCGCATTTCACCACCGCTTCCGTTTTCTCCCAGCCCCAATATTCCCGATTCAACTTCACAACGTTCTTCGAAACCGGATCCTCCCCCAGCGAATTTCATCCAGCGATTATTCGATTTTCTCGTCCTCTCTAGAACATATCGAAGACAAGTCGCGACGCTCATCGAGACCATCGATCGTTTTGGATACGGGTCAAGATCCCTTCCACCTTTGACGCCGGCGCGGGATACTTTCACACCATACGTGTTCAATTTTGATTTTTCATCATCGCTCATCTACGTTATATCTTTCTAGAGGTTTCAAGTTTCATTAACTTCCTTTGTGTGCCCCATGCGGCCATCTTTCTCCTTCCTCCTTCTAAACTGATGTCGGGTCGACATCTAAATCCCCCGCACTGTGACGGAGCTGGATGGCCGGCATGTGGAAATCCCATTTTATTTAATTTTTCCTCGCAGTCTTTCTATTAACCCCTTTTTAGCTTACATCATTATTTGTTTCGTGAATACGGATCAAACAATCCCATTCTTACGCTCGTACCACCATATCTGCGACCAGTGTAGGGCAAGCGCCCAGAGGTAGCATCGGAGCACCTCACACCCCTCCTCGGAAAGTCGCCAGTGAGTTGTTTAGCCACCGCGGTCTCTGTCCGCTCACGTACCGACCGTCGTCAATTTCTTTTTGAACTTGGGGCCTTCGAGAATCGAGTCTCGCTCCAGATCTGTGATTATGGTCCAACTACAATTAAATGAATGTAGTACTGTGGTCTCCGGCCCAAACTCTGAGCGATCTGGCATTTCCCAGCATAGAATTTGGACTAAGTTTCAATTCCAGCAGTTCTGGGCAGACCGGAGCATGGTCGCTTTTCACTCTTGATTAAGCTTACCTAGTTTCTTTGGGTTCCGATCAATCATGTGCTGCGCTTGCCGTCGGCCTTCGCTACCGTTCGCACCTACCTCGAACTTGCCCTCAAAATATTCTGCTTGCCTGAGTTTGGGGTATGAAGCCCGGTTAAGAATACATCTGGACTGTATAGTTGACTGCAAGTGTGGCCTCGGCTTGGCGCAGCTCGGCTATTGGCGTACGCTAGGCTCGCTCAAAGCCGTAATACCGTAATCCTGAGCCCTCCATCAAAAGTTGGTCGCGAGCAAAAAAAACAAATGTGAGTGTACTGTCAAGCTTCTCGGAGACACCTGTAAGTAACCCGACTCCGAGGCACGATGACGCTTCCTGTTTTCACGAACCGGCAAGACAATGCCAAAGCTAGAAGAATTTGTTGAGGAAGTTCGCCATTCACTCTCTGTAATGCATTAGACGAGGCTCGCAAAGAGTTGAGAAATATCACTCATGTTCAGGTTTGAATTGATTGAATTAAACGACTTACTCCTGACTCTCAGATGTAGGCTCGACAGGGGTACATCTAGTCCAGACCTGGAACCTAATATATTCGCGACCACTGATCTGGAAATCCGTTTTGGGTGGATAGAGCCGCAAGCGGTACATAAAGGCACGGAATAAAGTGAGGCTCTGCTTAGCCGCTTAGAGGCTAGAGCACCTGGTATCTGCAGTATCGACGACCTTGCTACTCCTTGGACCCTGCGTCTTCTCGTCGGCTGCTCTATATTAAGGACCGCGTGGTGTCGGCTAGAGCCTAGGGCTCCGCCCGTTCTCTTTAAGACCGACTCCGATTTTGCCCTCATTTATTTCGTCTTTCTCCCCAACTTCTTGCACTGTGAATCTCTGGGACTCGAACTTTGCTAAGACCAAGCTCACCGGCACAATTGCAATTCAAATGCCTATGCCATCGTACAATATGGCCTTGCGGGTCTGCTTGGGGTCTGCCGTAAACTTTTTCACAAGGATTGTATCTAGTCACATGTAGTACTATTCCCACTCCGTAAATTTCAATACCTGGCTCAGGCTGGCTGCAATTTATACCACATTCTTACTTAGCTAAGTTAGCTTCACTGTTCCCAACGCATCGTCTGACCCGTGACATCGAAGATCAGCCCGTTGCGAAGCTGTCGGTTTGCCGTTCGGTTAGTATTCGAAATGGCGTGGCTCTAACGTCATAACACCGTATCTTTCTACTAGCTAGTGTTCTACGGGGGCCTATATTAAGGGTACCTTGCTGCCTCTCTAATACTCCACTAGACGCTATATGGCGCTAGCTTTTTTTTTGCGGACTGGCAGTCTGTCAACGGCCGTCGGCCTCACCATAACAGGCCCCCGGCGTTACCCGATTGTAAGCTTCTTTATTGCTGTCACGGTCATCAACTTCGAATAAACCCCTATACTTCGCTCGTGGGATTGTCGTAAGACGTCTTTAAATATGATCTGTATCACGACGACTCTCTCCGTTCCTCCCGGTCTCTGAGCGACATGGCCACCGTTTCAAGCCTTACTGGTCCTCAAATTGCAGAATTGTGGGTCTTTTGTTTACTTGGGTGTGATATTCGCCGACTCTCCATAGGTCTGGACCAATAGTATGGTTTTTTTGGCCCGTTGTGCTTTACCTCACGCTTCTCGGAAGTTCGTTGGATACCTCTTACACTGGGGCCTTTTCGGTACTCTGAACATCCAAACATGTATGCCATATCCTTCCTCTTATATTTTAACATGCCAACGATACTTCAGACCTCTATTATCAAGCCTTCCCCAATGATCGGCTGTTCAATAAATGCCTAGTCTACAGCGTATACGTCCTCGAGTTTATCCAGACAATGCTGATCACATATGCTGCATTTGAAACTTTTGGACGTCGCTTCAATGACATTTCCGCCTTGGGGGATGTACGTTTCGAGTGGTTCAGTGTGCCTGTCATGAGCGGCCTTGGTGCGATATCCATCATACACTCGTATATTGTCTGACATTCAGTCTCGTTTTTTAGTTGCTTTCATTGGTCAATCATTCTACGCATACCGTCTTTATTTATTATCCAAGTCCCGGTGGCTTCCTATATTCATTGTAATGGTACGGGATGCCCGTACTGCTGTCTTGCACTATTTGACGTTCCTCTCAGCTTGCTCTGATGAGTAGCATCGGTGCCTTCATGGCCGGTAGCTTTTCTTTCAAAGGTAATATAAGTTGCTGATCCCGGAGACTTGTTACTGAAATATTCATAGTCGGGAGCGATCTACCACTTCTGCACAGTAACAAGAACTATGGTATCGGGGTACGTATCCAAATAAATAATGTTCGCTTTCTAATTCATTTCGAAGATATGGCTTGGCGGGGCTGCGTCGACCGACATCATAATCACCGCTTCCCTGTCGTACTATGTGAAGCTCCTTTACTCCTTCTTCGTTCATGTCTGATATCATTTTAAGCTGTGGAGAAGTAAAACTGGATTACGCGAAACAAACGCTTTGCTTGTCAGGCTGATCCGATTAACGATTCAGACCGGAAGTGTGACTGGCAAGTAGAGCACCGTTGTTTGATATGACGAAGTTCTCATACCGATTCCCCTAGCCGTGGTGGCCATAACAGATTTTACACTCTTTTACGCCATTCCCGACAAGCCATACTTCATCACTGCAGGTGTAATCCTGCCCAAGCTTTATGCGAACACCATCCTTGCCGTCCTCAATGCACGGTTCCAGATCGCAG
The DNA here is from genome assembly GCA_029289565.1 of Mycena galericulata. Lineage (NCBI taxonomy): Eukaryota > Fungi > Basidiomycota > Agaricomycetes > Agaricales > Mycenaceae > Mycena > Mycena galericulata. The sequence goes on along the minus strand of JARKIA010000209.1, from coordinate 260,864 downwards.
GCGGCCGAGGAGTCAGCCAATCCGTGGATTTCCTCTCGCTCGCGCATATCCGGAATATCGACTTAGGTGGACCCAACACGACTTCTGGTACGGGCCCTGTCGTTGCAATTCATAGGGAAGTATTTTCGGACAGAGAGAGAGACAGAGAGCTGGGCGATGTGAAGATGTCCGATGCCAGCGTACGTTTTTACATCACATTATATGACAAGACAGCACTGAAGTCGAGCAGGATTTTGGTACTGGCAGTAGCACGCGTAAAAATACTCAGACGTAAAGTCAAGTTCGGCTTTGTCAATGCTATCTTAACCCAGAACTCCATAATCCATACTCGTCCCGACGCCGAACACGATGCAGCCATTGTCGAGGTGCGTGAACGCCGACGTCGTTCTCTCCGTTCTGCTGTCTCGAGCACCGGAACGGGTCGAAGGTCGTGGGATTGAGGTACACATGGTTTCGGCGCGAGCGAAACGACGCTTCCGGCAGGGAGCACGATTCCGTCCGCAATCACGGCTTGGCTTAGAGTAACCGGCGTCGAGCCCACTGAGATCCACATACAGCCCATGTCAAAGATCGTACACCGAAAGTGGGACGATAATGCGTACCGGCGAAGAGAGAGTGATAACGACCCACTTCTTTGAGCAGACAGTCCAGCATGTGGACGCGGATGCATTGGTACGTTATCTGGTCTGAGAGAAACTTCTGCGCACTGGGAGGAGTGGCTCGCTTCCAATGTTCTGTACAACTTTCAACGTCGTGCACCTTGTTCGTTTTATCGAGGGAATATATATACCGGGGCCCACACAGGCAGCACGACAGACGAAGAGAAAACCTTCCAGTTGAGCTCAACAAGCAAGGCACAGACTGCGAACCAATCAAAAACAATTGCACCTCGGTCCGAATCGAACGGACACCGCTCGTACGTGTGAGGGAGGATATTGCTACGAGCGCGCATCACGCGCCGCCGGGTCTTGCATCATGTTCTCATTAAATCAGTGTGGACGCTGAAGGCATCGGAGCAGCGGTGCGATTCGTTCGAAGTGTGAGTTATCGAAAAAGGATGCTGGAACGAACAGATGGTCGTGGAAGGCCTGCGGGGAAGAGCACGATGTCGGTTTGGAGGGGTAGAAAAACTATGAAGGTCCTTCCAGCGGATGACCCGGGTCCGAGTCGAACGGACGCCTCTCGCATCCAGAAATGAAACAGACGAGCAAGTAGGGCGAGTGCGCACCATGCGCCGCCGGGTCTTGTACAGCTACATTGCGTCCCCGGGTAACTGCAAGACTCGGGACTTGAGCGAGCTCAATGGTGGTTAAACAGAAAGAAAAGAGAGAGCTGAATATGAACTTGAAACTCACCGAACCTACAAAGATTCCGTACGGGCTCGAGCCTTGATACAACTCACCCCATTGGCTTCCCTCAATTATTTCCTTGGCAGACGGAACCCGCACAACTGAACAATAACAGAGCTAGTCGCTGTAAGTTCCGATTGAAAGTTAAAGAGACCAGCCGTCCGGCGTCGGCTGATTCTTACAACAGAGGTCCTACTTTCGTAGGACAAAAACTATGCGTCAGTAATTTCGGACCTCGGGAGTCGAACCCGGGTTTCCTGCCTGCAGCGGAAGTTGGCTGGCAGAGCACGTAGATGGGTGTCGTATACCACGTCCGATTTCTTAACGAGATTGTACTTATGGAAGATTTCACCCACGTCAGCTACGAAAGACGTCAGTTGGAGGATTCGGGCCAAACATTGGTCACTTGGGAACAACGTCGAACTTGAAGAGACGGAAAGGGATTCAGGGACTGTTGTTCGCATTTGCATGAAAATAGACCCGCACGAGGACTTCCACTGCGAGAAAGAAACACCAATTGAATGAAGAGGGCGCAGGAAATTTGTTGCATAGAACGTTGAAATCGGGCCGAGAGCATGCCTAGAGATCCACCAGCCGGACGAGAATGAGTAAATAGGTTGAGCGTAAGGCTTACAGCCCCCGAACGGCCATGGATGGAGCAAGCAGGTTCCGGGGTGGGATCGGCAATCACTTACGTTGCCGCGACGGCATCTCCCAGACCCATCTTGTCTCTCGCTTCTCACTCTCCACCTCTTTCCGCTTCGCTGACATTCTTCCTGGCGTTCTCGAGGTCCCATGATAACGTTGCAATGTCGTTTCTCATGAGTCCCCAGGGACTTTTATCTCAGGCCTAAGCTGCGATTTTCCGACTGTCTCGAGATCTCGATGCAACGAGTCGGGAACTTCCTTCTCCGGGCACTCTGCTTTCTGCCCCCCATAAAACGCTACCACATCTATCTTTTCGGCTTTCTTCGAATGCTGTGAAATTGATCGATATGATATCGATCGTACCTGATTGGGACCGTTGATGGTTGCCGCCGCCTCGAGGCTCGACATTGGCCAAGAGACTCAGATTCGTGGCGATTCGACTTGCGTGAAGACTGTACCCAAACCGCACCGCAGAGCAACTGTTATTCCTCGCATCGCGCCGCTTTCCATACTTCCACGACTCAAAACCCGCATTCAGGGAACCCAAGTCTGCGCTGCTAGAATCCGCGCACATCGCCGCGATGTCGCAATCTGAATCCTCGCCTGCTATAGCTGAATCCACGGCGGAAGGCGCATCCCCCGCCATACCGTCGTTAGCTGCGGTTACTTCGGAATCCGAGTCTGTCACCGTTTCTGAATCTGCCGCGAGTCCACCCAGCGAGCCGGACCCCACCGCTGTGGATACGAATTCCGAGCCGACCCCGGATGCCGAGGACCCCTTCGCGGACCCTACAAGTCCGATGACGCTCGAACCCATCGTTTCCCCAAGTGAAGGAGAGCTGGATGGAGAGATCGATGAGGACACGGATGAAGATGGGGACGAAGCTGCGAACGAGGATGGGGACGGGGACGAGGACGAGGACGAGGCGGAGGAGGAGCGGGACCCGGATGCGGACGACGATGACGAAGACGAAGACGAGGAGCTCGAGGAGGCGCTCTTCTGGCACGACCAGATTCTCAGCGAGCTGCACCGCGTATGCCGAGACGGGGACCCTTCCGTGACGGGCTCGTACAAGATCCTCGACACGCTCGGCACAGACCGCATGGGCAACACGACGTACACCGCGCGCGCGGCCCGCACAGGCGAGATCGTCGCCGTCCGCATCACCCACCTCCCTGCGCCGCCCGTTCCCCGCCTCGCGGGCCAGCGCCTCATCGCGGAGCTCTTCCTCGTGCGCGACATGCGCTCCCACCCGAACGTGCTCTCCTTCCTCGACCTCTACGTCGCGCAGGACCGTGCGGTGTGGCTCGTCACGGAGCACTTGCAGGGCGCGTTGACGCTCGAGGCCCTCATCGCGCTCAACCACGCCGCGTTCACAGAGGAGCGCATGGCGCGCATCTGTCTTGAGGTGCGCGCACCTTCCTCGTCATTCATCTGTCTCTTGATCTGATTGTGCACGCTCCCATAGACGTGCAAGGGGCTTGCGCACCTGCACGAGCAGCTCATCCTCCACCGCGACATCCGCTCCGCCTCCATCATCGTCTCCCCCACAGGCCGCGTCAAAATCAGTACGTCCTTTCCCTCCCTACCTACCCGCTTGAAACCTCACCCTAATCTAACCTTCTCCTCCCAGCCGCCTTCACCTTCGCCGCGCAGCTCCCCTCCGCCGCCGACAAGCGCCGCACAATGGTCTCCACCCTCGCGCTCCCCACCACGCACTCGCACTACACCCCCGACAAGACGCACTGGACCCCGCCCGAGGTCATCCGCCGCCAGCCCTACGGCCCCGAGGTCGACGTCTGGGCGCTCGGGATCACGCTCATCGAGTGCATCGACGGCGCGCCGCCGTACCACGCCGCGGACCCGCTCAAGGTGCTCTTCCTCATCCTCGTCAACGGGGGCCCGAAGCCCGCGCGCGACGAGGGCGGGGTGAGCGAGGCGCTGGGGCGCTTCTTGGAGGGGTGTTTGGAGGTCGATGTGGAGAAGCGGAAGAGCGTGGCGGAGCTGCTGGAGGAGGGGTGGCTGGAGGGCGCGTGTGAGCCCGCGGGGCTGGGGGCGTTGTTTGAGTGGGGGGAGGAGGAGGAGGAGGAGGGCGCGGGCGGGGACGCGGAAGCTGCGGGCGGCGGCGAGTCCGCTGCCGCTGGCGATTTGGCGGCGGATTCCGCACCCACGGAGGGAGCGGGTGCAGGGGAGCCCGGCGACGAGACGATGACGCTCGGGTCCGCTGCACCGCGCGGGGCCGGGCTTGCGCGCACGGTGGCAAAGCCGGACGAGGGCGCAGCCGCGCCACCTGCGCCCGTGGGTATCGCGCTGCCGTCAGCCGCCTCTGAGCCCGTGCCCGAGCCTGCGGAACTCACTGCACCGGAGGCTGCGTCTGTGGGCGACGCCGCTTCAGCTACGACCCCGGAGCCGCCTGCCGCGCCCGCGCCCGCACCCGCGCCTGAGGAACTCGCTGCACCTGCGTCTGTGTCTACGGCGGGCGACGCCGCCTCGACTTCGACCCCAGAGCAGCCGCCTGCCGCGCCCGCGCCCGCACCCGCTCCCGCACCCGCACCCGAGCCTGCGGAACTCGCTGCTCCGGAGGCTCCGTCTGTGGGCGCCGCGGCTGCCTGATGCGGAGACGTTGCGTATGGCTTCGACGCACGTCGCCGAGCTCCACATCACTTCGCTTCTTCTCGGGACTTGAGCTCGGGCGGCGGGCTGTTACACGCGATTGCGCATCTATATGAACTAGACATACTTACGTCCCATATCTTTCCACGCATGCTTAACCCTTCACCTCATATCTCGCACATCCCATCGATACACCTCATCCCTCGTGCGCTTATCCATTCCGTACCAGTGCATATCTACAGCCGGAATCCAAACAAAATACCTTCTAATGCGCGAGTCGTGCGGGATCGGGCATAGTTGGAGTAGATTTTATAGTAAGTCGTACCCTTGGAGTCTGGGAGGAAGCAGAAATTCCGGGATCTGCAATCTTCACGCGGATTTGGACAATGGATATTTTTTTTCGAGTGGGTTAACTGCACCCGTCGAGCCTGTCGTAGTTCTCCATCTCATCAGTACACAATCGTGGTAGTGGATTTTTCACCCCACGTTTTATGGATGGTATTTGGTCTTGTATCACCAGTTCTCGACTGACGCGTCTGTCACGTGGAACGATATGTATGGGCTCCACCCGAAAACATAGCGGGAAGCATTTCATTGAGTAAGAATGAGAATTAGGCCTCGGATGTAGACCTAGGAACCTTATCACATTGGCATGAGTGATTAATGAACCGAAATTCGTCCTGAGTATGAGCCAAAAAAAAATGACTTGGAGATTCCCACAAGGACCTGAGCTCGAGTCGAACGAGCAGCTTCCGCAGAACTTGAACTCAGTGACACACGTTGCGGGCGCGGAAGCCTCCTGCTAACAGGCCTTGCACACTACATTTCAAGTTAATCGTGAAGGAGGTCTTGCGCTAATGCAGGATTCCCCGCTGAGCGGTGCGTCGTCTTCGAGGATTCGTCGTACGGATTCCGCGCCAACGTTGCCAGCTGCGCGACCGTCCGCACTGCGCACGAGCGCGCAAAGATCAAAAACTGCAGAGCGCACTTTGTCGTCGAGAATATGGAGCAGGTCTGAATCGATGGAGATCGCCTGAAATTCATGCTAGACGTGTGAACGCAGTAGAGCATGGAATTGAATAGAATAGACGGCCTGCGCGAGTCGCATAGTAGGTGTAGGCACCTCATAGACCTAGATTTAAATTCAATTGTGCATAACGACGGGCAGCGACTATTCAAGCGATTGTCATTGTGCTCCTTCAAAAGCTGAAACGAAAGTGGATCAGACTTGAGCTCGCCAGGTACATTACGTTCTGGTGGACGCGGCGAGAGCCTCATAGCACCCCTGAACACCATTCAGTCTCCCAGTGTGGAACGCAAAATACATACCATGAATCCCGATCATTCAATGTCGACCAAAGCGTGGCTTCACCTCCCTCTCCATGAACTCTTCCATTGTCCCGAATTTCGCGCCGAGCGCGACAAGGTCTGGGTTTGGGACCGGCGTCGCGGTGTAAAAGTCGTTGGACTCAGACTGGGCAGCGAACTGAGACACATTTAAGTGCATGTAAATCAGAAGAGTGCAGCAATGCGGAACACACCATCTCGTCAAGAACTGGAATCCCGCAGGTGGGGACGCTGGTGAAGGTGACTTCGACGCCGAGCGCTGCTTACACGTTGAACACATTCATAGTCAGTTATTAATCTGGAACCAGAGTACCAGTATTAATTCAAGGGCACGCACCTTTCGCGGTCATGGCCGCGAGCTCCGGGTACGTCACATTCGCAGTAACAACCGGATATGATTGTCCAAGAACCTTCTTGGAGGGGTCCGTGTAACTCCTCAAGAGCGCAACAGCTGCCTCGCCAAGATCGTGTTGTACCCAGTTCCACGCGTGCAGCGCGTCCGGACTATAATTCGGAACCGCGAAGGTGAATCCCGAGGCTGTCTTCTGAAGCTCTTGCTGGCTTTATTTTCATTCGTGTGATCAATGTTTTTATAACGGTAGGCCATGCAACACGTACGTCCAAAGGTTCTCCGCAAACCCTCCAAGGAGGAGGATCGCATGCGGCAGGCCAGACGCCCGCAGATACTCGTTGATCGCTTCTTTGTCTACCCATGACTGGGTAAGGATGGATCCAGCACTTGGCGTGCTCGCCCAACGCACCGTCGTAGGGATGGACATCTGTGTACTTTCCCCCTGAGATCCGGGTGATGCTAGGAAGCGAACTGCAGACATCTCTGTCAGTTCACGAATCCGGTATGGTGCGAGACATGAACGTAGACAGACATGTACCTGAACAAAAAGAACTTGACCCCCGCCTCTATCGCGACATCGACCATATTCCGCCCTTGAGTTATCTCATCTGGCCCTGTGGTGTTGAACGGCGCCAAGATGGGAACGGTATACTGCGTGCGTAGGTATCTTCCATTGTTTTATTATAACACACGAGTGAAAGTTACCTACCGCAAAGACAGCGTCACACCCGCGCAGCGCGCTCAGAAGCGACGTCTTATCTCCGCTATCGCCCTTCACGACCTCAATACCACGATCCTTTAATTTGAGAGCCACGGCGGAATCCGGGGTCCGGGTGATTGCGCGGGGAGTGATTGTACCGTCCTTCAGGATAGCGTTCAATACAACTGAACCTTCCATGAATACCCGAAATTAGCACTCGAAAAATTATGGGGGACTCATATCTACAGTACCTTGGAGCCCGGTGGCACCGAAAACTGCGACAACTCGAGAGGTCATATTCGGCAGCAGGCCAAATCTGCGTCGAGAATTTTGTAGCCAAATTCTCCCAGAATCTGGCAGTAAATGGTTTTCTACATGTAAAGTTGTTTTGAAGTCTGAATTGTAACTACCCACTAGCAGCCTGACTTCGCGTCGAGAGCCAATTATGATTCCCCACGGAATGCCGGCTGATTACAGTTTTTTCGTGGTGAGATCTGTAGCAGGCTGTCTTCAGAGGCCGTCGAAGTTGGAGAGAACCATGAACGTGTTACAGTCACGGGTGACGATAGGCACGTCGTGGCTGTGTGGGGCCAGACCATTGAGATATCACGTGCTCCTTCGCTCGCGCCGCAATGATATCCTGACAATATCCTGAGATCCTCATTGACTTGGATCCTCATCGGATTGGTTTAGTGCTTAAAGGTCCTGGGATGGATGCAAGACAGAAACAGTACATCTAGACGAAGATTCAGGCTGTCTGCTTTTCTCGGAGGCGGACCGCTCTTGTTTGCAAGCAATGGGCCAGTGGCTTTCAATTGGTTTCATTTTTAACGTATATACCTCAACGAATTTGCCTCTAGCGCACCTGCGGTTGTCACAAGTAGTAAGTTGCGTTTCTAAGGGCCACGGTCAAGGCCAAGGATTTTTTTCGACACTCCGCAAAGACTAGTTGATTTCTTTATTTCTGCAAAGTCTTCATAAGCCGCCCAATTATCACGTATATTATTTACATGCATGTATGATCGCAATCTCCTGCATACAAGTTGGCATTCCCACTCTTTCTCGTCTCCTAGGAGCGGAATCAAATCAGAGATCGCACCAAATTGAGTGCCTGCGTACAGCGCTCGGAGATTCACGTCGGATTTCGCAAAGTTATCGCCCAAAGGTTTGGGAAGTAAGCCTCCTCCGGATTGTGCCATACGCCGGCACTCAATTTGGTGTGATCTCTGATTTGATTTCGCTTCTATTAGAACCGAAAAGCTGAAATGGACCAAAGACACACAATGAAAGTGTGGCGCCGACACGGAGGACTGTTCGACTCACAACGAAATACAAAGTCTTGAGATATGCGATTGCATCAGGCGACTTGGCCCAGACTGCCAACTAGGTCGAAATAGTCAACACCGATTTACACTTCGTTTCGCGCGCGAATTGCAAAATATTGCCCGGAGAAGGCTGAATGTGCAACAACTCGGGAAATAATGCGGTCGGGGGGAAAACAGAGATAGGGATAGCTATTGCAGGCCACAGGTCAAGAAGCATCGCAAAATCTAGTGCCGGGTAGGCAAGTACAGGACACCGATGAGCCGTTGTTCATAAGTATCCCTGCATGACGCGCATGGAAGTGTAGGAAGAAGGAATTCGAGGTGTTAGCTTAATTGGTGGTGTTGACCTAGTTGCTTCAAGTCAGATCGAACAGGCTCAGGTAGGCGAAATAATCGGACCAAGCAGAAGAAAATAGTGTTGAACTGAACCTGAGCCTCCTCGTGGAATTTCTTCGATGGCACCGATTTACGCAAACCCGGCGCTGCTGACGAGATAATCCACTTGTCCGCTGGGTGGGTTAACGTCGCCTCGGCCATGCTACATCAATACCACTTACTAGATCGCGATCGCCTTGGTAGCAAACACAGCTAGATCTGGGACAGAGGCAGTAACGTCCAACGGCAACACCTTCGCGCCGCGCTTCTCCAAATCAGTCAACATCGAGCAGTCGTGATGACCCGGAAATCATTTTTCAAGGCGGCTATTGGACGTTTGGAATTTGTAGGGAATGGGAATGCACACATGGGCCCACCAAGAGCCAATTCTGGGCCGAAGCCTATGGAGCAACCTGTAATGAGGAAGACGGGGAGGTGTTGGCAATTGATTTGAGGGGTCTGATGAAATGCATTAGGCTTCGAATATAGGGAAAGGTGTCGATCCCGAGTAAATGCCATCAATTACAGCAGAAGTATAACTTTTCCCCCATGGTGGTCGCATTTCCACTGGGGATAATTAGAGTGTACCAGCTATTTCATTCGAAACCAAATTCCGTGTACTGGATCAAGCCTATTGGATTCGACAAATTCTAGTTGTGCTTTGATAAGCTTTGGTCATTCAGAATGGATGGGATAAAAGCACACTACTTCTCAGGGTAAGAAGTAGTGCGGCAGCGCATGTCTACGACTGGAAAAGTTAATCGCTCGAACCCCTATGTCGGACCGAGGACGCTCGGCCCGGAGGCCCGATACGTCGGCCGGTGGCATTACGCGGCCGATCGCTTCTTCACTCTCTTCATCCGACATCGACGTCGTTTCGCTCGCCGCTGCGCTTACCAACGAAAACACCAACGCCCTTTGCGTACCTTTAATTACTCCTCCATATCTACTAGCAACCATCCACGGCCGCCCTCACACCGAAACACCAAGTTCGAGTCGGCATTCCGACATTCCTTTCGCAGATCACATTGCCCTTCAAGATACATTGGTTTCAAGGATCAAGATGGGGTTGTGGTTTATTGGCTATCTTCCGGACTGACGGTAGACATGGGATTCTTTCTTGTTCCGATTCTTAAGCTTGATTCCGCATCCAATGAACACCAAGATCTACGGGACAAAACTTCGTGTATGGGAAATCTGTACATTTGCTTCCCGTATTGCAGAGTGCTGTCTCATTTACAGATTTTCCGCTTCTCACATCAAAGCTTCTTGCTTTCCTCGCGGCCCGCTCCGGCGTCCTCCTTGCTTTCGGGCGCACCCTCGGGGATGTGTTTCTACTTTCATGGGGCAGGACCGAGTCAAGACCTCGCACAGTTTACATACTCTGCCTCGCTCCGCCACCCTCACTCAGAATACCGGCTTCAGGTCCGCCTCCGCGTTCGCGTTCAACATCCGACGTCGGCCGTCAGACGCCCGCTTCCAAAAATGCGTCTCATCGCGTCGGGCTTTCAATCGTACGCCAACGACGAGCCACATCCGACACCTTGGCTAACAGCGCGCGCTCACCTAGTCCTCCGCACAGGCTCGCATCCCGTAATTTAGTAAGTACAGTCACGGAGCCCCGGTATCCAAGGTACGCATTTTTGCTTGTATATATCCAGGTGCGCGAGAAAACTATAAGAGACCAGACGTCCCCGGTGCAGCCGCCCTTTATCAGCCCCGGTACAAAGTATGTGGGACCTCCCGTTCGACTCCGGTTCGAAGTCATTAAGCTGATATTCTGTTGGGACTATTTTTTTAGAGTTTTGCATTTGACCTCCCATGATTTCACCAAGAATCTATTTTTCAATGGCGAGCGGCGTTGTAGGAGCTTGGATCATGTCGCCCAACTCGCGCAGGCTTCATTGTTCAATGGTCTATTTCGACTCCACCTTAAGCAACTCAAGATTCGGATCCAAGGACCTAAGGATCGCCTCACCGCCACGGCGGTAGAGTACGTGATTCTACTGTTACTTTTTTGTTTCAGTTTTATTGTTCTGATTATTGTCAGATTCCGACTCCGACAAAACTTAGTTTTTCATCTCGTGTTGTTACTACTTACTTGGTCATCCTAGGATCTCAGTTCTTGGATACCGCTGCCCGGTTGCTTGCCGCCAACCGTATCGAGTCAACACCAGCAATGGACGGAAGGACATGTATGTGCGACCCATTCTCAAAACAATTTTTGGATTTACATGTAATAGCTACCTAGGATTCAAATTAACTCTCGCATTTATCCATCGGAGATTGTGCCTGCGACCGGCGATCTTGCGACGTAGCCAGCCCGTTCAACTTGGGACAAGGTCATATAGAAGTGGGAAGTATTCAATATTTTTCTGTCGGGATTCCAAGTCTCTAACGATTCGTCTAAAAGTAGGGGGAATACTCAGAGACGATCTCCTACTATTAGTGCTCGCCCAGTCAGTCACGAATCACGTTGGTTGCGTACAAAAAAAACCCGTTCGATTCAGGGTCGCGTAATCCCAGCATCAGCAAATTGACAATTCGATTGTAGGGGAACAAATACCCTTCCGAGTTGCTTCCGAGATACAGAACGAGGCGAGTTGTGTTAAACATCTACAGGATGCTAGGATGATGCCCTGCGGAATTTTCACGCTGAACCACGTGCATTCATGCCAAATGGGGGTTGAGCGGATATTATCCACGGACGTGTGATCCGCATCGTCATCCTGATGACTTTTGCTGGGCCCTACAACGGCGACAACAGGGGCAAGCGCGCGAGTACTTATAGGATGAAAGATTGGACGTGTCAACCAACCTCTAGCTTCGCTCGCCGAGATCACAGGAACACGACCTTTTCGAGGACTCCTTTTCCAACGCCACATTATTGACATTCCTAACGACTCGGACCTCTCCGTTAGCACCTCAATGACCCATCCGTCCATCCTTATTGTGCGTACAATTCGCATCCTTTGGTGTCATCCGTTATAACCCTCATAACAGGCGGGCGCTGGTCCCTCTGGCCTCATCCTCGCTCTAATTCTCCGGCAGAATAGGATTTCGGTGCGCATCATCGATAAAGAGCCTAGGCACAGGATCGGCTCGCGCGGAAGCGGTATTAAGGTAGCTGGCGTACACCCCACTGCCCGTTTTCGAACATACTAATCTGACATATATGCAGCCACGCACCCTCGAGCTCTACGACATCCTCGGCATCTTTCCCTACATTAATAACGAGAGCGGATTTCCGCCTTCCATATTGAGGTATGAACCTGGAGAGCTGAAGCCTAGCTCGACGTCTAAGCTTGCCGAGTATGTTGAGCCCACCCCCGACGTGCCGCACGTACGTAATTACTACTAAACAGCATCTCCGCCCAACTCATAACTCTTTTTGTTCTGCTCCCAGCCAAATTCTCTTTCCCTGAGCCAAGAGCGCCACGAGGAGATCCTGCGGGAGCAGCTCGCAAAATTCTCCTGTGCCGTGGAACTTGGTTCCGAACTGCGCGGGTTTGAGCAGTTCCCGGACCACGTTATAGCGCATATCATCAAGACCGACGCTGAGGGTAAGCAAGTGGAGGAGCACAGTAAATTCGACTGGTTGGTGGGGACAGATGGGGCGCACAGTATTGTACGCAAGCAGCTCGGCTTGAAATTCCTCGGAGAAACGCGGAGCGAGCAGAACATTGCCTTGGGTGACATCGTCGTCGAGGAGGGCGCCGAACCAACCGTGAGCCAGGTTATTAACTCCGACCTGCTTTTGGCTCATTCATCTTGCATAGAACTGGCACATGTGGAGTGCCCCACCGAAATTGTATGCGATTAGAGTTTCATTTATTTCCAGTTCGCGCTGATTTTCGTGCGTAGCGTAGCTCTGCGTTCCACGATTTCCACCAGCAAGGTCTTCATGTTCGCAATAACGGGCCTTCCGGAGCAAAAGACTTTGACGCGCGAAGAATTCATCGAGGAGTTTTACGCTTTGACGAAGAGACCGGATATCAAATTCGGGGAGGCCACCTGGCTCACAAACTACAGGTTTGAATAGGTACCCTCCTTTATTCGCTCTTCCTAACATATACACGACGCAGGCCTAACATGCGCATGGTAAATAAAATGCGAGAGGGGCGCGTTTTTATTGCTGGAGGTCAGTCCCAATGTTCGGCTTTGTTCTTCTCCGATTCACGTCAATACAGATGCTGCCCACTGCCACAGTCCAACCGGCGGCCAGGGCCTCAACTCCTCCGTGCAGGACGTCGCCAACCTCGGGTGGAAGCTCGCGCTCGTGCAGAAAGGCCTCGCGCCCGTCGCCCTGCTCGACACCTACAGCGAAGAGCGCCTCCGCGTCATCGCACATATGCTGAACCTCACAACGGAGATGTACGACGCCTCCTTCGAGCAGCTCCACAGCAAGGGCATCCCCGTGGACGGCAACGCGTTCTCGCGCGGCGGCGATCTGAACATGCTCGGGGTGAACTACCGCGGCAGTTCGATTATTAGCGAGGACGCGGGGGCAGCGGCGACGGCGGAGGGCGCGTACGCGAAGGCGGAGGGCGCGCGCGTGCAGGCCGCGTATCGTGCGCCCGACGCGCCCGGGCTCGTCCGCGTAGGATCCGCGAGCGCACCGACGACTTTGTTCACGGTGTTCAGCGTGTCGGCGCACACCGTGCTCCTCTTCGGTGGCGATGCTGCTGCACGCGCACCGGTGGCGGCGGTACTTGCGCGGATACCCAACGGTATTGTGCACTCCGTCCTCCTACTTCCGAAGGCCCAAGAGACTGCTCCCGATTCCGAGCTCTTCTCTGAGGTTCTGGTTGATGGGTCGGGGCACGCATACGCAGGGTACGGGGTGGGGACGGAGTTGACAGTCGTGGTCGTGCGCCCTGATGGAGTCGTTGGTGCTGTCGCTTCGGATGCAGCTGGGGTGGAGCGCTATTTCCAGAAGATCGTTTTAATTTAGAAACTGTACGATGTTGCGTTACTCGTTCATACCCAAACAATAGATAATGTCTCTCCGGTTCTTTCCTTGCGAATATTGAAGAGCACAACGCGATTTATACATAATACATGCAGCGGCAAAAACTACTACTTTGCTTGTTCCCAACCACTCAAGTTGGGATGAGGCTCCCACTATTCTCGCCCCCCGTTCCTACTTCTTCGTATACATCCACCACCCAGAAACCGGCCTCACCGTGTCGTCCGTCCCGGTAGCAGATACTATATTGTTGCCGCTCGAAGATACCTGCATGCCAACCATCCCCGCCACCATCGCACATTCAAATTCTTTTCCATTGTCCTGTAGTTTGACGTCAACGGCGGTGTACCCCACGGGGACGCGATCGGTGTCGAGCTGGTGGTAGGGTGTCCCATCAAGAACGAGATCGCGGGAGACGTAGCCTGTTTTGGCGTTGGTGTATGTATCCCAGAATTCGGACGCTGAGAGGGAGTCGGGGGCCGTGTCTTTCACCAGTGTCTAGATTACGAATTTTATTTGTCAATATCGCCACCTAGGGCAAAAGGATTGGGAATGGGATGTGCATACCATATCCAGACGATGTCCGAGCCACGTCCCTTGCTCGCTGAAGGCGTTGAAGGCGTTGATCCAACCGGAGTAATAGTCCGGGCCACTCCCCATGCTCTCGAAGGAGACCACCTTCTGCCAGAAATCGACGTTGTCTGCACGGGCCGGGTCGTCAAAGGCGCGAACGAAGCGCGAAATCACCGGGTGGAGGAGATGATACCATGCGATCGTCTCGATCCCGTACTCCTTCAGCTTCTCCAGGCGCCCCAGGATGCTCACCCAATCCGCTTTCTCCCCCTCGATGGTAACATGCGGAATCCCACAGCAGGTGGCGTCAAAGACGTAGGTGAAGTACTGCTTCAAGGTTGCCATCAGCAGGACCGCGCTTACAGTCTTGTCCGTCGTGGTGGTCGTCGTGAAGTCCGGAATCGCCCATTCCCGAAGGGTAGGGTCGACGACGTTCTTCTCGAGAAGACGGGCCATCTGCCGCGACATCGCGCCAAAGTCCACGCTATAGCGGCTGCCGTCTTCGTCAATAACGAGCTCCCGCTGGCCTTCGTGCGCGACGAAGCTCGCGCGCAAGAGCTCCGCGTTGGCGTTGACGAAGAAATTGAATTGGCAGAGTATAGCCAGCCAGACATCATCCGGGCGTATCACCAGCGCGTGGTGCTGGTTGTACGCCCTGATCACGGTGTTGACGAAGCCGTTTCTGTCGGGGATCAAGTTCGGTAGCCTTGTCGCGAAGTCACGACCACTGCGAGCACGGTGAGCTTTGAATATTGGAGGATTTTTGGCTTGACACGCACTTATCCGCGTCCGGCCGTTCGGGCATGCTGGAGAGCGCATACTGGAGGATTTCCTTCGCGCTCTTCTCCTGTTCCGGGCATGAGCCAGCCAGGATTTGTCTTGGGGTGTATCCGCCTTCGGGAAGGTTACGGAGTGACAATGGGTTGGCAGAATGAGGCGCGGCTGAGAACGATACGGGCATGGTGGTGGGAGGGAGCGTACGATATGCTGGGTGCCATTTCGGCTGCGATTCGGAGTCATATTGAAGGCAGTGTTGATCGAAGTTGGGCACAATCCACAGCAGTCCACAGCTTCAATATGGAAAATCAGATCTGGGCTTATCGGCCTCTCCGTGAGGGTGTCGGCAAGGCGCCCAACAGTAGCCTTGAAATCGTTGCCAAAGAATAGGACCGGTGATTATGTGGGTCGAGGTCAGATATAAAAAATCGCTGCCGAACATTTCTTGTCCGGACTTTTTTCTAGCAGGGGTCCCAAAATTTTGTCCGGATGTTGTTCTGACTATCGATTTTGGCCAAAATTTTGTCCGGATCCCGCTTCGACCTCAGAAAATCCCCAAAAATTCGGAAAAAAAATCGCAATACTTTCTACGCATTTACATCGTTTAGATCCTTCGGGGGACGGGATGCCTGGATATTGGGTGGCACGGAAATGGCACGTAACGCCTCGATGGCAACGAAGTGAGGTATGTTTTGGAAGGATTTTCCGCATCCAATCCACTCGTCAGGATTCCAGCGGGGATTTGGTTTCAGTAGGTCTGGGTTGTCGATTGCTACTAGCTCATCCATAGCTTAATTTGCGGAGTATGTAGTAAAGGAATAATTTGGTTCTGAGCACAATTCACAAATAAAAATATTTTCTGCAGTGGCCCCGAGTGGCCCACACAACTGTGATGTGCCACTAAACATTATCATCATTCATTCATCATTGTTCTACCAACACGGCAACTGTCCTGTGAGCCACTTGCCGGTAATCCCCTGGATCCCGGCTGCAGCCGGTGTCCGGACTATGATCTGACTTGGTGTCGGCCGAGAACCTTGTCCGGACTAGTCGAACAGAGCTCATCGGCCCAGAGGCTGGTCTTGTCCGGACTCTGATCTGAGTTGAGTTGAGCATTGATTTTTTTTTGTCCGGACTCGGTATCCAACCTCGACCCACATAATCACCGGTCCTCAAAGAATTCGACAAAAAGTTCGAGTGGCCCGGGATGGTCGTCTGAACCGATGGGAATATACTTGCCACTGGAGAGCACCTCAGTGTCTCTGGGCTGGAGATGAGCCAGCGGGGCTCGCAGCGGGATGGGAGGAGAAGCAGAAAACCCAATGTGATGACTAATCCTACGACATGTGAACCTAACAACTACAATCTCGTCGACTATCTCGCAGACTCCTCCAGGCGCGCCACACCACTTAGACTGGAGTAATCGCTATCCTGGAGTTTTGAGGTACGCTATACGCCCGAAACAGTGAGCTAGCGGCGGCAAGCTTGCGAGGACGTTGTGGTTGTTGGAAGAGGGAGATCGGCCGCCTAAAGCCGACATCACGAACTTTGACCCGAAATGAGAGCCGACAGTCGTCACGGTGGCTGTACCCTCGACTTTGTCGCTGCACGGATCATACCGCCCCGCCTTCCGTGGGCCATCATCGACGATCTCCCTTCACACCGACAGCAACACCATCTTCGTTTCTAGATACACCATGTAAGAATTTCTAGCATGGTTCGCCGTCCTTGTTCAATGATCAGAAACTCAGGTCTGAGTGGCCTCAAAGTGGCCTGCAACAATCTGAAAAGAAGAACACGTAACGCGCGCGGGCGGCGGGACGCTCGCAGTACGTCCACTCCAGGCCCACTCCCAACCCACTCCGCAAGTTTTAGGCTTTTAGTTGCTTTTACAGGTTTAATCAACAACTAGTACTGAACCTCTCTACTTGGATGTCGCCTTTCATGTAGTCGGAGCGTAATTTCAAACATCTGCGACGCTGCCTATTTACATACTACTGCATCCGGTATCAAACTCAGTCATTGGCGACCGACTTACCTTCATATCTACCGCAACGATGGTTTGCCATGGTCCTCTCACCCTGGATATTCCGGTCTGTAGTCTGGAGCAAATATTCCACCAGACGCGATAGCTGACAGAGGGCTTCTCCTGCCCCTCATTCTTCCGCAGTTGAAGCTGACCGAAATGCTTGATGAATGGAGATCTCAGATTCCTTTGTCTTCCCCAGTCAGCTGGCCTAAAAGTTCGGATACCGCGAGGTTCCCATTGTGTAATGAACGTGACCCGACCAAATTCTGGAATGCGGCGACCTTAATCACTGGATGAATATACGCTCAATATACGTTCAAAGTGAGACAGCTCGGAATGAGTCTCTCATAAAGGTTAGTTTCGATCATATCCAAGAACAAAAGAAAATGCACACGTGTGCGTGGAGTCGAGACTCGATCTCACCACCATCAACCGGTTCCAGCTTTATGGTCTCGATTTATAGTCTCGGACCATCCTCTCCCGACATCCCAATATGGGAACCCTGTCGTGAGAGTCTGGGCCAAAGTCGGCTAAATAACCATACCATTGCGCTATCATTCTCTGATTTTTCAGTGCTTGTTCTACCACTTTGCAGGTCCTTTTGGCTAGACTTGAGAGAGAAAGTTGTGGAATAGAGTAAATCAATACCTTCTGCCTCCTCAGAATATCTCCAAGTTCACTCAGCAGAGGTGAGGCGACTCCCAAAATTTGGGTGGAGACTGAGTGTGGCAGTGCTGCCGGTTACTTAGAAGACCGAATCGCGTCCATTTTGACTTGTTCCCAAACCATAGCACAATTCTGAACAGGCAGAACATACCAAAGGATAAAAACAAATGACTATGCCTCCAAGTTTTGCAGTACAACCACTTACATAGGCCAAAGTAACAGATACGGGAAATGCCGGAAAACACCGGATTTTTGATAGCGCAATGGTACGGTTATTTAGCCAGCTTTGGCCCAGACTCTCACGACAGGGTTCCCATATTGGGATGTCGGGAGAGGATGGTCCGAGACTACTCGATTTAATAGCTTATTATAGCTCCCACTGTGTCCAGGATTCCATTTTTCCCGCTCGAAGGAACTCTGGAAGTAAGGGACCTACGTTTCGGCCGTTCCTGCGATCCCGGCGCATCCGCTGTTATGGACTAGAGATTTGCCGTCACATTCGAACCAGGAAAATATTCCTTGATCGCGGGACATTCCGATTTGGTTCTTAGTCTCACACCAGGCCTGTTGTCATGGCAAGCGAGTTTCGATCAAACAATAGGAGTCCATAGACTAGGACTGCGGTTCAAGCATAAAAGGGCGCGAAACCAACCGGATCGATATCAATCCCGTCATGCAATTCAAGTCTGTTCTGCCCACCCTTTCCCTCATTCTCGCCGTATTTGCTCTCGGTACAAATGCAGTAAACGTCCCTGCTGAGCGCGCCTCGTGCGTCTGCCCGAGCCCCAATCTGACCGGGAAACCTTGCGGTTGTTAAAATGAATGTACGTTGACATGCCTACCCTACATGTCATATTTTCAGACTGACGATGTGATAGTGGCAGCCGTCGTTGGATGTCGAATGAATTTTACGGCGATGATACTTTCAGATTTGGAAGGGGATAAGATTCAGATGGAGTTCGGTGAATATGAGTGTCGATTGGCCATATAATCTGTAATCTTGTCGACGTACACCCCTGGGAGCCTGTATTCCGCCTGAATCGAGTATTTCGGCATCTTGAGCCTGATTCTTGGATATTATCTCAACCTGACAGCGCTTTTCTGTGATGGCTCTGTTGCTCTGGCTGTTACGGCGACAAGCGAAGAGCACACAACCCATCCCTCTCCAATTGTGACAGGTTCCTTTGACGCCGACTCGCCATGGTTGATCCCATCTTCCACGACGAGTGGTGAACTAGGTTCTCAGTCCAATGTCCTTCTCGGACAAGGCGTACATTCATTCTCAAATCAGGTAATGGGAGATGGAGAGGGACTGCGAAGTTCCCGCATACATAATACAAACACAGCGAATGCAAATTTGAACATGGATACAGAAATTAACCCAACACTACCGAACTCACGTCCTCAACATTCGCAAAATGACACAAATATATCCAACGAAGATAGTTGGGCAGAAATGATTGCAACCATACGAAGGAGACATAAACCTCCTAAACTTCCGCGCGGCGGAAAATCAACGAAGACAAATCTTACTCTTGCGTCCCTGAATATCAATGGTAGGGACAGCTCCAAGTCTATGCACAGCGATGACCACAAATTTAGGTATCTTAAACAGACCATGGATGAAAATAGGATAGGAATCCTCGCAATTCAAGAATCGCACCTTGACCTTGACGGATCCGTACAATTCAACAACATCTTTCAACGCTGGTTTAAGCTCATCAATTCCGGTCACCCCATAGAGCCGAACTCTACTGCTGGCGTTGCATTCCTACTTAACAAAAAGTTCGTTGACACCGACAATTATCGCGAATATGTTTTGATCCCAGGACGTGTGCTACTCATCTCCATACCTTGGCACCAAGACGAAACCTTGACACTACTAAACATCTATGCCCCGAACACGCCGGCTGAAAGGCGTAAATTGTGGGATGATCTCTGGGACATATGGGTATCTGACCCCGATATGCCCTTACCAGATATAACTCGAGCCGACTGGAATTTTGTGGAGGATCCCATGGATCGCTCTTCTAATGCCGAGGATGAAGTCCCGGCCTCTTTCAAAAGATTGAAAGCCTTATTTCGCTGGCAGGATGGTTGGCAAACAACGTTCCCGGATACAAGGGACGTGTTGGCAACACCGCAAAGATGAGAATACTGGGCTTACCGTGAGCTCATACTCAAGACTTGATCGTACACTTGTAGACAGTCAGAAATTTAACCAATTTAGAGACTGGACTATCAAACACTGCCCGGTGGTAACTGACCACCGATTGGTCCTTACCGAGATAACTTGCAGGCCAGAAATTCAACAGGGTGATGGCCGGTGGAACATGCCTCTTTATCTTTTAAAAACACGAAAGTTCATGAATCGAGTTCAACAATTGGCGAAAGATTTAATTGAAGCCGTTGAAAGTGTCGAACGCGGCGAAGACACAGACAATGACATACAGACTCTCTGGGCTAATTTCAAGGCCGCGGTTATTGATTACGGCCAACACTGTACACGATATGTGACGAACGAATACACCCGGAAAATCCGAACGTGGAAAGCACAATTATCAATCATTATTCATGACAATGACATGCCCCTTGCAGATCGCTGGGAGGCCATCACTATGCTAGAAGAGAAAATTGAAACTTGTCAACAAGAACAGGCTGAAGAGAAAAAAGCTCTATCCAACGCTCGCTATGATGTTGAAGGTGAGACCTTGCGAACAAACCTCTGGACCCATTCTTCGAAGGGATATCAAATGCGGGACACAATTCATGAGTTTAAGATCGATTCGGATATAAATTATTCAAGACGGAGATTCGAGAACAGGCCGAGACACATGGCGCAAATGGCCCGGGATTATCATAATACTGTCCAGGAAAATGACCTGCCAGACGAATATAGTCGGCTGATGGCCACAGAAATTGTTTTAGAAAAATGTACGGTCCACCTCTCCAAACACCAATACCGTGAGATGGAGAAAGAACTCTCAGGGACAGATATTCGAGAGGCCCTGAAATTTTCTAAAAATGGCAAAGCTCCGGGCCTGGACGGCATACCGTATGAATTCTTCAGGTTGCTCGACATCAAATTCGAACTAACTAAAGGAACCTCACAAGAAATGTTCAATATCATGGATTTCCTTGCCAGGCTCTACACACACATTGAGACAAACGGTATCACAAAGGGCACAAACTTCAACGAAGGTTGGTTATGCCCATTTTACAAGAAGGGAGACAAAGCACTAATAAAAAATTACCGGCCTATCACCTTGTTAAATACCGACTACAAGTTAATGACAAAAGCATATTCTCTCAGGCTAATGAACATCGCACCGTCTTTGGTTCATCCGGATCAGGCCGGCTTCATGAAAGGTAGGAAAATTGAAGATCAAGTCAAGCTTGCGAAATTTCTCTTGAATTATGCCGAAGTCGCAGAAGAAGATGGTGTTATTGTAGCTCTTGACCAAGAAAAAGCCTATGACAGGATCAACCATGACTACCTCGTACGTGTATTGCGCCATATGCGATTCCCACCCAGATTCTATAATACAATACTGAATCTATATACAGATGCAAAAACTGTGGTAATGGTCAACGGTATGATAAGTGACCCGTATATTGTTTCGCGTGGAGTCAGACAGGGTGATCCCCTTTCATGCCTCTTATTTAATCTAGCTATAGAGCCTTTGGCATGTCTCATTCGTAAAGCTGATCTGAATGGGATAAAAATTCCGGGTACGAACAAAGACCTAGTTCTTTCTCTCTTTGCAGATGATACTACAATCTTTCTCTCATCCCGTGATTCGTGGTCAACTCTATGGGCTGTTCTCGACCTCTGGTGCACTGCATCTACCGCAAAATTCAACGAAACTAAAACAGTAATTCTACCGTTTGGTACCCGGTCCTATCGTGAAAGCGTTGTACTGGAAAGGCGCATGAACAAATCACAAACTGAACGCATACATCCAAATGTTAGAATAGTACGTGATGGCGAAACGTTCCGCATGCTAGGCGCCTGGATTGGGAATGCTGTACCGTACTTGACCCCCTGGCCTTCGACTGTGGACAAAATTAGGAATGATTTAGAACGGTGGAAAGTAACCAATCCTAGCATTGAAGGAAAGCGTCATATCATAAACATGTTTGTTGGTGGCAGGTCGCAATATCTCACCAGAGTACAAGGAATGCCCGACGACATTGAAGAATCTCTAATAAAACTTATACATGCCTTTGTCTGGGACGGCAAACGGGCCAGAATATCTGACAGTGCCATACATTCCAACGTCCTGATGGGTGGCAAACAAATCTTGAACATCCGTGCACGTAACGAGGCTATTAACCTCTGGAATGTTCAGTCGTACTTGACACATGGGCCTCAACGAGCCTCCTGGTGTTACTTTGTGGACTTCATCCTAGCCAAATGGCTCGAAACCAGCTACCTGAACATCCAACCCGGTCAAGTTATCAGTATTTTTCTGCAAGATATCCACTTACCAACGTTGAGTAATAAATCACAACTACCGGATCAGATCAAGAAAATGATTACGACTGCACGTAAATACGGACTCAAATTCACTGCTCTTTCAATGAGCCGAGATGTAAAATTACAGATACCGATCTGGAAACACCCAGCAGTCCGTAAGTCCGATTATGATCACGCTTGCCGCCGTCAAGCAGCTGTTTGTTTGCGAGCAAATCACAATGTTAGATCAGTGGAACATGCTCTGACTATTTCGACACGCAGAACTACAGTCATACAAAAACCTCACACAATCAATCCTTCAGGAGTTAGCCGACAAAATTGTGGATGTCCAGCTTGCCGATGGGATCGTGTCGAACTCGGATGCAAACATCCTGGGAAGTGTATTGAAACTGCGAAAATTTTGATTAACAGCATACATCCAAAATGGAAACCGACCACAGTTACCGAGGATTTGTGTGCAAATGGGTCCTTGACGCCGGAGGAAATTCAATTAAATAACCAGCCGATTCGGACCGGTGAAATCATGATTTTTGATCCCAACTTCATGTTGGACAACATTGAGCAAGGATTCCGGATCTTTGCATTCGAGGATACCTTGAACGAAATACCAGCAAGGAGGTTAACCCTTCCTGGGCATGAACCTACCCTCTTGACAATTTTCTTCCATCCTCATATTCAACATCCTGGTGAATTCAACGCTGAAATACATCTAACTGTCATATATGTTACTGACAATCAAGAGGATCACAAGCTTCTTCTAATGACGTTCAACAAGCCTAACATTCCACATTCTTTTCCAAGTGCTCTGTTAGGCGGGCTTCTATATACATTGCAACACTGCCCAAAAAATCAACCTCTCCTAGTTTGCGCCTCGTCTGATTTTTTGTTGCGTGCTCTAGTTAAGGACCGGAACCATTATGAAATGGATATGCTGAACCCGTACTTTGATTTATTGCAAGCTGTTTTAGCGGCCTTGAAGGAACATTCCGCAAGAGTCCACTTCAAAAAAGTTGAATCAAACCCGGCCAAACACACTCTGCGGCCGACAAAAACTGAGATTGAGATCGATACGGAAATTGACTTGATGTTCAATTGCCCGGGGATCCCATTGTGCGGTGGCTCACAACGACTTTTTACGAAAGTGATAAATAGCTTGACCTCGATCCCCTACCGTAAAAACAACCTTTACTAGCCTCACACGAATTCGTTGCGCAGTCCAAGAAATTTCTCAGGTCACCCCAACTGATGAGATGATATGGAAATCAATTCGCTCCACCACCTTCCAACGTCTAACACGTGAATTCTACTGGAAATGCATCCATGACATTTTCAGACTTGGAGATTTCTGGACACACATCCAACACTCAGAAATTTTTGGACGTTGTCATGTCTGTGAGGTACCGGAAACCCTAGAGCATATTGCCTTAGAATGTAATGCACCTGAGCGAAATTTAATTTGGAATCTCACCCATCAACTCTGGTCTAGAAAATACTCAGATTGGCCGAAATTGAACTGGGGGTTGTTATTAGGATGTAACCTTGTCCAGTTTAAAACTCCAAATGGGAAATTATTACCAGAGAAAGGCCGTTTGTTTGCTATCTTGATATCAGTAGCCTGGCATGAGATTTGGAGGTTGCGAGTTGACAGAGTCTTAACTCATCCAGGAAAAGTTCACTCAGAGCTCGCAATCTGTACCCAATGGCTGCGATCCGTCAACACATCCATGACTCGAGATCGGATCTTGACAGACAAGATGAGATTTGGAACACTATCGTTCAAAAAAGAATTAGTATTGAACACCTGGAGTGGTCTGCTTTTGAATGAAGAGTCACTGCCGGATGATTGGACTTACACAAAGGGGGTTTTAGTGGGTATACAGCCATATACTGTGAGAAATGGCATTGGTTAATATCTTGAGGCTGGAGTCCCACACTCGTAATAATTGTGCGTAATGGCATTTCCTCCTGGACACCCTCCCCGGCAACATCTGGTCCATTACCAGAAATACAAGCGGACGACTCGGAATGCTTCTGCTGCCTGAGTATCGTTAGGTTTAGACCCAACGCTCCAAAAAAAAAAAAAAAAAAAAAAAAGAAAAACTGGCCGAAGTGGCAGAATAAATATCAATAAACCTCGATTCTATCTACCGACCTCCCATCCGCATCCACTGTCACATGATGCGACAGCGGATTTAAGAAATTCAAAGCGATCTAAAAAATGGCACTCTTACCAGTCCCAATATCAATTCTACGCATGTAATCCAGCTCCGGTAATGCGTAATCCAGCTCCGGCCTAACCTCCACCAATCTTCCTGATCCACGATTCCGCATCGACTTTAGCCGAGTTCAAACTTCGTTCTTTTTGCTGGGTTGCTGTAGGTTCAGTTTCTGGTAATTCCTGGTTTTTAAGACAGGACTCTGGTGGCCGGTCCACTTTCAGAGAAATAATTACCCCAGGAAATCGTGGCTTGAGCCGCTTTGAACTACCTTACCATCTCTATATGCCGGCGCTTAAATTCCATGGCATATGCGGCCCGCGCTGTATGCGGTGTACCGTGAGATTCGAAGTCGCCTTCTTCAAGTTTCTGTCTAACTAGTAACTAGTAACCATTTGCCAAACAACACATCTCAGACTATGTGCGTACTCCTGGCTCTACTTTCTACTTTTCCCGTACGCCCGATGGATCTTCTCCTGGCACTCTCTCTGACTATTCAGCACAATTCATCGTCGCCCGCGCCTCCGAATCTCGAAACGAGGTTTGAAACCTCCCATCGTTGACGATCATAGATGTCCCGATAATCCATTGATTCAGACTTCCGGTGAGATCGATGTCTTAGTCTCTACAAATCCGTTCTGCTGCATCAGCAGAAAATTCACGGATACGCTTCGTTGGAAAGACGCTCTCGCTCTCACGTATTTATGTCACACACCTCGCCGTATTCTGAAGAGAACCTCCTTACTAACCCGCGGCAGTACCATACTGGACGTCCGGCTAAACGGCCAGACCACGAGGCGCGAGCCCCCGTGGTAAGCTATCCTGAGGCGTGGAGCGCCATGATGATGGTTCTTTGAGTGAGCAATATTCGTTGATCATGAATCCTGTCATTTTCTCAGATTCTCTCTAGCGCGCCTCTCCGCTTCTGCCCCGCTCTTTTCTTTTCTCCTGTCTTCGCTGTTCATCGAACTGTGTTTTCAATTGGAGTACAATGCATAATAGCCACCGCTCTGGATTCCACATTCCCTCTCCTTCCGTCCTCGCACCACCTACTAGCAGCAGAGGTCAGGGCAGTTGATGTTCGTGCAGCACTGCAAGGCAAGAATCAATGCAAGCGGTTGTACGATAATCATGAAACACTGACATCGGGGCAGTTGACTGCGCAAGCGGCCGGGCAACCTCGTACGAACAAGAGGGCGGTGTCGTCAGCGGCGCGGGCAACGGCAACTGAGCTGAGAGCGGCAACCACGAGACAGATAACAGCAGAGAAACGCATCGTGGCAATGGATTGCGTGGAGGTGGGTGGGGAGATTTTGATCCAGGCTAGGGTTTTATACGGATTCCCTGGCGCCATCACTCGTAATAGAACTCTATGTGCTCTTTGATGTGTCGGTGGAGTGGGAAGCTAAGCGCAATTTCGGCGACGACGCGTTTGGCACTTTCGAGCAGGAGGAGCTTTTGCGTCGCGGGAGCAGGAAGCTCCTCCTGCTCGAAAGTGCCAGAACGCGTAACGGTAAGTGGCCAATAGCGT
This sequence comes from Mycena galericulata, assembly GCA_029289565.1. Lineage (NCBI taxonomy): Eukaryota > Fungi > Basidiomycota > Agaricomycetes > Agaricales > Mycenaceae > Mycena > Mycena galericulata. The sequence continues at coordinate 234,913 of JARKIA010000209.1, read as the reverse complement.
TCGAGCAACAGCAGCAGCCAAGAGATTCAAAAAATAAAAAATCGGATGCATTGTACGGTTGGCTGCCATCAAGGATTCACTGTCGAGAAGAGCTCGAAAGATCGTTGACAAGCGCCAACCACAATATTGGCATGTGAACGCCATCAGATCAGACTGGCGGTAGGTAGGTAGGTAGGTAGATAGAATTACACGGCCGGTCCCGCTTAGGAACACCGGTTTCCAGGAATGCGGAAACCTGACTCAAACCTCCGTGGAAGTGACAGAGCGGAACAGCGACGAGCATATCTTTCTTTTGGCTGCCAGAATTGGAAGAGCCGAGCTGGTTCAACCTGTTCCAACTCGAAGCAAAAGTTTATGGTTGCAATTGTTGGCCTCAATTAACGGATAATTCTAATCAGCAACCCCCATGTAACTTTACTACTCAGCAACCCCCCCGTTAGGAAGCCTTCGGATCACAATTAAATCACAGTGCCGGTCTCTCCAGTGTTGGCAAGTACCAAGCCGCCTTGAAGCGGCCCATGGCGGAAGCTTGTCAACGACTAGACATAGACAAACTTAAACTTCGGCCCTTGACTAGTACGGACCCGCCATTGGCACATGATTTTGTCTTTATACGATGCTAGACTTGTCTAAGTCTTATCCATACATAGTTTCTTTACCCGTCCAAGTGGGCGAATTCAATGTGGTCTAATATGAGCTCTGGAGTTCAACTAGGGAGCTATGCTGCTCCCAGTAAGGTCGGGTCGGGCTTGCTCGGGCTTAGTCGGAAAATATTGAGTCAGGCCCGACCTTACCTCAGGCCAAACTTAGTTAATATTTTTTCTGGGTTGGGCTGAGGAATTCCTCATACATGTTGTAATGCTCGTGTTCAATCCATTACGCACTCCATGTTACCGTTCCGAGGAATTTTGAACCGTCAGAAATCAACTTTTGAACCTGTATTTCCTGATTTGAAACTCATTGAATTCCATATGACTGTAAACTGCTGTTGTAAAGAAGAGTATTTGAGATTGATTGGAGGTCGGTTCCTAGTGCACCAGCAGAGAGTGACCCCAAACAAACAGCAAGAGCAATTTTTTGGGCAACAAATCGGATGTGAGCACACCGGGAGATGAATCGTCGTGGTTACCATCGTGATGTGCTTGAGAGAAAACAGGAACATACATACAACCTCCTAGTACCTGTTAAGGAAATACACGGGATCTATCGCCTAGGTGTTTACGTGAGACCCCAACTGTCGTCAAGCAGCCTCAATCGAGGGCGGTGGGGATGGTGGGACCGGGTCTTGTCGCCTTTTGAGAATAGTAAAACATGAACCCATCGTGATTCCTGGTATTGCATTTCTGTTCACATCTACGATCCCGCCCATTATTTTAGGTGCTTTCCACCGGAAAAAAATTGTCTGAATTCAAACGCTATCTGCGATGCATTCCTGACGTGCAGCACCATGTAGGAGCCGAGACCAGTAGATCTTGGCGTCAACCAGCTGCTCGCCATCGCCATGCTGACTCATACTCCGGGCCTCGATATATTCAAGTTGTTCCAGGGAGCGACAGGTTGGTCCACCATTTTCCCCCCAGACTACCGCTGTGTCAACTCCAGACGCTACTAGTAAGATACCGCATTTTGTCCCTCGATATCTCGCGACTGAATATGCGGAGCTCACCAATTCGAAACCACGGAGGTTATCCCCTTCTCTACCCGGACTGCAAACATTCATCTCTGGCGGAGAAAAACACGTCAAGGTTTTGGCATGCGAGGCATGCACCTAGTCGGAAATGCGGAACTAACTGAGAAAGGAAATGGATTACGGTAACCGTATGTTCCTCAATGGGACCACCGCGGTAATACACCCTCCTCCTCCTCCTCCTCCTAAGACTCCGGAATTTCGGGATATGCTTTCTAATCGCAAGAAGGCGACTCAAAGCTCTGCATAAATTGGGACATGGATCCCCTTGATCCATAACGCTTTTCTAAATCCCCTCTGCGATGGCCAAGTTCACTCTCACCGAGGCGCATGTCAAGGCCATCATAGATCCGATGAGCAACGGGGATCTCTCGTCTTTTATTGCCGCCATAGATCCCAACGTCCGCTGGGTCATAGGTATACGTGCGTTGGATCCCTCTTTTATATGGCGGTCAAAATGCACATTTATTCCGCCCCAACATTTTTTTCCAAATTTGGGTATGCCCCTAGTTTTTTGTCAGTTTTGATGACCATGCCCCAACTTTTTGTCCCTTTTGGTCAACCAACAATAGTTGGGGCACAACGCGTCCTGCCCCTACTTTTTTTTTACATGTCCCCCTACTTTTTTTTTTTCGTGTTACACAAGTGTGTTTTATTTTTTTCTATCATCTAATACAAGTATTTCTGTAGTGTTGCGAGGCTCATTGCTACATTCCTTAGCACAATATAGCCTGACCGAGAACCCCGAGGCACGTGCCGCACGTTTCTTCACTCAATTTCTGCACTTCAATTTCCGCAATCTCGGACCAAGCGCTGTAAACTCGTCCGAGAACGGCCATCTCTTGCTCGCGCTCGCTGCAACAGCCTCAGATGACTTCAATGCGCGGTCTCGGGATTGCCAGGCCGTGACTAGTGCCTCGGAGTCACTGGCAGAGTAGAAGCAGTGTTCAGTTTTGATTTCATTAGGACTCGCGCAGGTAGCTTACCTGGTATTACTATTAGGTAGGAACAAGAATTTCGGGATTAGTTGGATGATCACGTGAAACCCGAGAACGTTAAAGACATGGTCGAATCGCTTAGTCAACTCGACCAACTCTTTAACGCTCTCGGTCACACGTGATCTGACCATGCCCTAGCTTCTCTTATTCAAGTTATTGCTCAACAAATTATTGCTTTCTGGTGTTGGCCTTTAAACCAGACCCTCAACTTGCACTCACCCCAATTTCTGGAGGAAACATGAGCTCCAGAGACATACTACTGGCAAACAAATCATTGGCAAAGTCCGAGTCCAGACAGAAGAATGAACGCTCTAGTGTGTCTTCAGGCCTCCCATGTTGCATGATTAAAGCTCTGAATGCCACTCAAAATCAACTCGAGATTGGAAAGAAGCGGTATGTATCTATTCGGAATCGGATGTAAGTCCGAAGTCGTTTTCCTCCAGCCCCGCCAGAGGTGGCCCACCACGCCCAGTTTGCAACTCCATCAATGCTGCAATTCCTTCCTCAACTACTTCCTCCTCCTGCTTTGACCAACCCTTTCCCCACAGCCACGAAATCGACAAGGCCTGACATGACTTACACAGCTCGTCAATGTCGGAATTTTCAAGCTCCCGAAGAAGCGTAACGGAATCACACGGGACGTCCGGATGATGAAGCCTCCGTGGGACATTCTCCTTCCATTCTCGGGCCCAAGCATGGGTGCAATAAGCGGGCGTGTCGCAGTCGGCGTGAGTGATTGTTGGTGGAATGTGGAAAGCAAGTTGTCGGCGGACCTGCAGAAGCTTCTCCTTTGTCTGAACAAGGTGAAAGAAGCCGTGAAGTCCAATCTGCTCGACGTGAATCACGTCAAGAGAATCAATCGGCATCTCTATGAGTCTTCGGAAGGCAGGCTCAATCCAGTCGTCAACACGATAAAAGCGTGCGAGTTGGAATTGCAAGGCCGGATGGAATACATTGCCTGGGTGAGTTAGTTGCGAAATCGCGTGTGCTCTCCCATCATTAATTTGATAGAAAGTGGAAAGCGCGAGAACAGAGACCAGGAACTCGTTCGTTTTAGGGTGGTCGCTGACACAGTGTTCAGTGAATCATGCTCGTCCAGAAAGATCAGATCCAAAATCACCTAGGCCCTCTGTAAAGATAGATCAGCAAGTTATCGAAATCAACCTGGCTGATGAACTGCGACGGAAGCTGAATTGGATTCTCATCCACCAAGCCTTCGGTACGGACTTCCGAGGAAGAGCCTGGTCCTCTAGGTAGCGAAAAACATCGACTTAAAGAAAGCCGACCGGACACCAAGAACACTCGAGTGTAGCTTGTACAAGACAACACTCTCCTCGCCGTGTGAAACACTCTAGGTACTGTCGTCAGTACTACGCCACTACGACAGCCTTTCAATAAAGTGACGCACTTTCAAGCTAAAGATTGCGGATCCATCTGAGAAATAGAAGTCTGGATGGTGGCTGCTTTCCGATTTGCTCAGGGATTTCGAGCCAGGGGCCAAGCCCGACTCCGACATGGTTTCCAATAGAAAAAGGAGACGCGTCGACCACGTGCCCGAGAATTTGCCAAACAGCACCACACTGACTGCCTCGCGCCTCTCTCGAATCGGACCTCTCTGTCATCTGCACTAGAATTTAACATGCCTCATCCTCCACAATTTCCAGCTCTTCCTGAAACCCCTCCTAATTTTCAATGGAGTCCTGATGTTTTGCGGGCACACAATATTATCTTATCTGCCTACGATCGCGCTTCGACTATACTACGTCAGGAGGAGGCCGATCCGCTAAGGCTTCGAGTACATTCGGACCAGATTATGAATCGGATGGTCCCAATCTTGGATGCCCTCGTCCCCGAGGTCGGGGATCACATTTGGCTCGATGAATGTGCGGAGACATTTGGTGCCATCGTGGTCGATCTAGAGCGTGCTGCTGCTGTGGCCGATGGCGTGTAAGTGATATTCATGTAACAAATCTCAATCATCGTTTTATTTTCTTGCTAGGGAGAATCGAAAGCTGAAGCACATTGTGCCTATCCGTGTCGAGCGGAATGGGCGTGGCAGGCCTAGAAAGGTTATCGAACCTGTATGGCTTGCGGATGCCATTTCGGACCACCGTAAAATTACCCTTCAAACTCTGGCGGATGGTCTCGGGATCCACCGCAATACACTTCGAAATTATCTCAAGCAATACGGAGTCTACAATCGCTATTCTGACCTTAGTGATCGTGATCTCGATATATTGACAAAACACTTCAAACGGGTCAAACCTTCCTCGGGACTTCGTTATCTCATCGGGTTCCTGCGAACACATGGTCTCAAGGTTCAGAAGGAGAGAGTACGGAAATCACTGTTGCGTATTGATGGATTAGGCCAAGTTCTGCGAAAGCACACTATCAAGCGGCGAGAGTATTACTCCCCCCGGCCGAATTCCGTCTGGCATTTAGACGGGCACCACAAACTCATTCGATGGGGAATCGTTATTCACGGCTTCATCGATGGGTACGATAGAACGGTCTGTTCTGTTCGGCGCATAATTTTCATGAGGCTAACACGTATCCTCAGGTTGTCGGCCTGAAAGCAAGCACGAACAACAAGGCTGAAACAGTCCTTGACTTATTTTTGAAAGCGGTCGAGAAGTATGGGGCCCCATCGCGTGCTCGGGGAGATCGTGGTGGGGAAAATATTGAAGTTTCAGTCTGGATGATAAAGTACCGTGGTCCAAATCGCGGGTCTTTTCTGTGGGGAACGTGAGTGGTTTAACCCTTTTCTCTTCTCCGTTGAACATGCACATGAAGATCCACGCGGAACACTCGTATTGAACGTCTATGGGTCGAAGTTGGCACTCAGTTCGCTCGGCAGTGGCGCGGCTTCTTTTTACGACTCGAACGGCTTCACAGATTTGATCCAGACAATCCTCACCACCTATGGCTGCTGCATTACCTTTTCTTAGGCGAACTTAATGAAGATTGCAATCAATTTCAAGATGAATGGAATCACCACCCGATTTCTGGCAAGGGAGAAAATCAAACTCCCGCAGTAAGTTATCTTGCGCACCCGCTCATCTTTGAACTGACACTATTTTCCAGAGTATGCGCTTGGTTGGGGAATTGTTGTATGGCAAGTACGCGGATGACTTCACAAATGTACATCCGGACATACTTCTGCGGTACGGGCAGGAAGGTAATAGCCCCAGATGGTCTGAATTAATATAGCTAATTGCGTTGAAAGATGATTTGGACTTGGTAATTGCTGGTGATCAAGACCGCCACATTCGGCATGAAGCTATCGAAGTCAAACAAAACCAATTTCCCTTTAACAGTGAGGAAGCAGAGGACATATTTACAGATACACTCCAGACAGTTCATGCTGCCGGGATAATCCCTGATCAAATGGGCGTTGCAGAAGCGGAGTGGGAGGATGGGATGTACACAGAAACGGAGATAGTCAAAGTGGGTCGCAAAGATGTTGAGGTTATTCTGCCGTTCATGATTTGGTGGCCTCGGGCGGTAAAATGGGCACAAGGTTTGGAAATTCTGACCAAGATCCAGGCTGTAGAGAGTGGGGATATTGCTATAATTTAGAGTTGTCACCCCATAAATTAAGCGGATTGATACTGTCTTAGCGAAGTCCAAACCACTGAAAACATTGCCACGTACACGCTCAAAAATTCGCCCACATGCCCTGCTCTGGAAAGGAGGGAAAGGGCTGCTCCTGCCCAGGATTTCAACCAAAGCGGGATGGAGGAACTTCCGACAACCCAAAATGCAAAAATTGCAAGCACCGGAATTCCTGTCATACTGCGCGGACCGTCAATGATGTTCTCGCTGATCGTCTTTCGAAATACGACCTCATGGATCGCCTCAAGCCTCGCCATGTCACTGATGCCGAAGCTCGTCGCGAAACAAGCGCAGGATTTCGCCCCAGTGGCGAAAGCAATTCATCCGCTTCGGGCAAGGTACGTTATTCGATGTCGCCTACAGACGGCCTGCTCACACAAGATCTGGCAGCAAACATCAAGCAAGTCACGGAATAGCAATGCACAGCCGAGTACCCAGACTGTGATGGTTGGGAGTATCCAGGTCCTCGTATCGGGTGTTGATGTACGTGGTACAGATCTTTATTTTGCAAGTTACCGATCTGTGAGAATGTCGACAGGAGAAGCACGAGATGCGAGACACCCGTTGTCCCATAGGCCCGGCACTCGAGGATCTGCGGGTGCACGGTCTCATGGTCACCAAAGATCCGGACGGCAAGCCACTGCAATTTAATCGGGAGTGGCGGCCCATCCGCGCCGCGCAATGGCTCTCCGACATGCTTCCGAAGCCCAACGTCTTAGACTTCCTGGCGGAAAAGTACGGCGAGTCCCAAAAGTCACATTGGTTGCTCGTTGGGAAGGCAAAGCAGCAGCTCTATGCCATGAAGTCCAGACCCGGCGCAGGAGAAGATTTCGACGACGCCAAGGGAACGGCGACTCACCGGAATTACAAAGATTGGGCCATTCGTATAGGTGCGTTGTCTGAGACTTCTCCGAGTCGCGCCGGAATAGCTGACAGTTCTTGCAGTAACCTGCCACAAAATTCCTTCATCCATCTACAAGGATGGCTGGAACGTCGCCATTGAGCGCCTGCGGGCCGGTGAGGACCTCCCTTCCGAATCCGAGGTAGAGGAAGAGCCCAAAAAGCCACGCAAGCCCGTGAAGTCAAAAGCAAAGTCGCGTGTCCGTCAACCCCGTTCCGTCTCGGAGATCGAGGCTGAGTCGGAGTCGGATGATTCGGAGTCGGCCGACTCCGATAGTTTCGAAGAACTCGTCGATCCGAAGGTCAAGACAGAGCCGGGAGACGCCTCAGACGCATTGAAAGGCCGGCGTCGGAGCTCCAGATTATCCCAAGTGCCCGAAAAGAAATCTGGACCTCTCTTTGGGCCTTATTCCGATATTGAGGAGATTTCCGGCTTAGATTTTGGTGAGTCTCCACTCTCCTTCGTGCGTGCATGGCACTCAGTTTTGTCAAGGCGAATCCGGTTCACGCAAGCGAACGGCGCTTCGCCCTCCTTCGACTTTGATGTACCTGACTTAGAAGGAGGCAAGAGGATGCGATCTGCTTCTCGTGAATCTCGCCACAGTAAGCTCATCACCGCCGCGCCGCTTTACAAAGCTCCTGACCTAAGGCTTATAGGCACAGTACTTCTTTCCGACAACGAATCGGAGCAATATGCACCGTCGCCCCGCCTTGGTCCCGCCGTGGCCACGTCATCCTTCTCATTCGAACCGGCAGCGCAGGATGCCAGCGCAGGACCCTCGGACAGCCCTTTCTTGCCATCGATATTTGGCTCATCTATCCCATCATCATCCGCGGCAGCCTCTGGTTCGCCTTCGGCTTTTTCGCTCCCATCGACATCGGCAATTCCGTCCAGCTCCAGTCTTGCTGGCCCACCTTCCTTCTCAGCCGGCGTCAGCTCTTTTACGGCCCGAGGTGGCGCGGTCCGCCCTGCGAGTAGTGTTGTTCGGGTCGGGTCGGGCTTGAAAGCCCGGGCTTGGGTCGGGTCGGAGCACTGCCACCCAGGGTCGGGTCGGGCTTGGGTCGCTGCTAAGAAAGGTGATGTCAGCATCGAATGCCTCCAAATATGAAAGATGGCTGAACCAGGCGTCAGAGGCAGATGGTACACACAATTTACGTCACCTCCCCAGCCCATACCGCACAATTTTTCTCAAGCCCGACTCAGGGTCGGGCAAAAATGGTGGGCCCGACCCGGGCCCAAGGGGTGGGTCGGGTCGGGTCGGGCTTGGGCTTGGGCTTGAGGCCCGACCCGGCACATCACTACCTGCGAGGTCGTCGACCCCAAGTGTTCGCAGCTACAAGCCTACTCCTCGGTCTGGCCTTAAAATCCCTGAAACAAAGTATAATCCGTACGCCGACTAGTCCTCTATACGAAACCCATCTTGATATTCGATCACCCCTACGGCTAATACTCTCTTTTATCCTTCCATGATTCCTTCGAGTCTATAACTTGAATACCTCCTTATTTTAACCCCCAATTAATCACCAACCTACTAGGACTGCCTCTATACATACCACACCTTCTTTTGCCTCCCCCTTAACGTACTCCATACTCATTTTTAATGTGAATATAGTTTCTTTCTTGTAAGTAAGGGTGTCGACCCAATTTGGCAATTGCCACGTCTCCCTCTTCTTCCGCTCACAACGACTTCGATCGTCTCAACTGGATGCACCCAGCCTATTCTAGGACTCTAGATAGGCAGGCGCGCACGTCGAGTCCCCTGTGAGGACTCGAAGAGAAGGGTACAAATGTCGAGGTACGCTATCCAGGTCTAGCTCACCCTCATCTCTTCACTCGGGCTCCTCCGCAGCTGCACATCTAGCTGGATGGTGTGGAAACCTACACTCTTAATGCGGATTGCTTTCCGCCATCCTCGGGTTCTTTCACGATCGCGATGACTTGCAATGAGCGCAATATTTTTCCCCTTCCGAGACTGCCTTGGCTGCCTACGTTGCCTCCATCCCCGTGTTTCCGTGTGTTGCGTGCTATGCTCTCCTTGCTTTATGTTGACAGACTCTTTTGTAGCTACTTCTGTCGCCCCTCAAGCTGCGCCTCATTCGTGCGTCGTGCATCAAGCCTCATCCCGTCCGAGTCCCTTTAGTTCGTGAACCACGCTCATGCCGCTGCCGCTGCCCTCTGTCTGCCTTCGCGGTGCACCTGATACGTTACTTGTTGCAGCGTAACCTTAATCGGTGTGGCCGTCTATTTTCCCCATGTTTGTCGTGAGCACTGAGGTCCTGGGTTACGGTGCCAGCAGGTAACGGCGGAAACGTACCAAACGACTTCTGCATTGGGTACGAGCACACTGTCAACATCACCTGGTCGATGGACTGATAGCGTACACCCATATAGCGCCCGCCATCATTGCTGCTCTCGTCACTCTGTGTACTGCGGCGCTCGGCGGCACGGACCTCCCGCACTAAGCAAGTACACAGTGATCCAGGCTATGATCTGAGCGCTGTTTCTCCCGCCCGCGCATAGCCTGCTTGACGTCCCGAGGCTGTTCCAGCAGTGCCTTCGACACTGCGCATCAGCACTGGCATCGGGCGTAGGCTCGTCCTGATTACAAAGCATGGACTTGTCTGGTTTTACCAGTGACTGAGCTCATCGCGCGGGTCCTCGCTGCACCACAGCCTGGGGCTCTTCTATAAAAAACAGGGTAATTAGAGTCGGGCAATTTTTTAAAAAATCTCGGTACACTAGACAACTGTTTTTTATAAAACATCAGAAGTCTCTTCGGGCCATCCAATACAACGTGCTCACTATACTCACAGCGATCAAAGCATCGTCGACATTGCTGACGACGATCAGAGGTATTGTAATGTTTGGCACAGACTTCTCCCTATTTACGACGATTTGGCGACAAGCTTGCCAGAGTGTCCGAATCGGGAGGACATGCGCACAACCGCAATTATGGTGCCTCTGCGACACTAATCCAGGGAGCACGACTCTATCATACTCCACTATACACTTTCAGACACTGTGATTGTAATACACCTTGGGACAACGCAAGACGAAGCCAAAAATATCACCATCCGTGGAATTCAAAGACTGCATCGCCCCGCCCACCTCCCGCCCGTAGGGCAAGCGAGGAGCGTACCGGCGCACACATTGAACTACAACGCAATCTGCAGACCGCTCCGCTTCATCACCCAACGTTCTGCGCGCCGTGTTTGGCTGGCTCCAGCATGAGCGCGGAGAAACAACATCCAGCTGCACACGCAGCGCTAGGCACGCGAATTCGCGGCCGCGGTGCATGCTCAGCTGGATGCGGGTGCCGGAGCTAGACTTGCGGGTGAGTAACCAGACCACACGGTACAGCTTCTGCCTGACTGCAACCACATTGGGCTCGCCCGACGCGCCCTGCGAAGCAAAACACCGTATTATCCGTGACCAGAGCTTCCGATCCAGGCTGCCTGTGTTCGTCCTCATCTCGCTGAGTCGCCGGCATCGATGTACACGCCCGTGCTGTGTACGCCTTCCATGTGCGCAAGAGTCGAAGCGGATCGCGTCTCGTACCACGTCGCTGCGCCGATGCCTCAGGTGTAGGTGCCGCGACAACGTCCTCGCCTAGCCGCTCATACCAGGCGCGGATCGCGACCATGGGCAGTAGGTAGATGCATGTGGCTTGCTGCACAAGCAGACTTGCGAGCGGGGCATTCGCGCAGAGCGGAGTGCATGGCGGTAATGCTTCATCTGAGTTGATCGCTTGCCAGGGGCTGGTGCGCAATTATAGCTGCGACTAGCTCCCAGTGCCGTGCCCGCGGACGCAACGATACACCGAGTCGACTCCCGCGCACCGTCGTCTCGGTGTAGGTGCCGCAAGGGCGTTCCCGCCTAGCCGCGCACGCGGCGCTAGGTGCGCGAATTCGCGGCTATGCCGCGTGTGCGGCTGAATGCGGACGCGTTGCGGGTCGGCCATGGAGCACCCGACACGGTGCGTGGGTGTGGGTACCGCAAAACACGGAGCGCAGGATGTGGCAGCGTGGCGCGCGCAGTTCACGCTCCGGGCCGTGCACGCAGTGCCGACACGCAGATGCAGGAGCGAGATGAAAATTTGCGTTGCACACTCCATTGCTGAGCCGTGAAGATATGAGGCAGGCTGACTTCGCCAGCGTGATTGTATATAATCAGCAAGAATGGCGCGAAAAGAGAAGTAATAGACGCACGTACACCACCACGCCTTTCGCCGACAAGATCCAGAGACCAGTTGGACTGTTCTCCCCTCCATTTTCCCCTCCAATGTTGCTCCTCCGGCCACCAGCACACAAATCTCACACCACCAGTTGTGGCCCGAATAAAGCTCCGAATCTTGTTCATAGTGCCTATGGTCAGGCACAGCGAGCAAGAGTAGGATATGTGGGACTCTGGGAAGAGTTCCACGCCCAAAAGAGCTCTCCGCGAAAGCTGGTGCGGAAATTATGGACGAGAGCCTCTTGACGTAGTATCGACGTGGTACAGCAATCCACACGGCCCATTGAAGGGAAGGAGTGCAGATAACCGGAGTGTATGTGCATTCAAACTGAGTGGTTGCGTTTAGAGTGCTGGCGGTGGTTGAAGAGCGAGAAAACCCGAGTTCGACGATGGAGGTGGCGTGGAAGAAGCAGGATGTCACGCATGGAACGCCCGTGACACACCATTGATGGGTGTTTAGGAACAAAAAGAACGCGTCCGTTTAAGCACAACAGGGAGGATATGAAAATTCCGAGGAGACAGAAAGTCTCTAATTTCTTCCGCAAATGTGGTGGAGCAAAAGAAATACCGGAAAAGAACAGATTGGAGACGATGGACAATTTGGGAACATGGAGCTTCGAGTGGTGAGTGCGGCCAACAGAATATTTTCCGGATCTAACACAAGAGAACGTTTCCATTGACCTATCCTATCCTGAGATGCTTGGTTACCGCAAGCAAAACCGATGGAAACTTCCAAAAATTCTGATTTCTCATTTAGGAACACGGGAAACGGTCTCGTATGAGTTGGAATAGACCTTTACAAGACAGCCAACTATATCAAAAATCTTTTATTTTACCCCCGCATCTTATAAGAAACTTATGGGACAGTAGAAACATTATCACAGAAACCCTCCAAAATTTTGGGAACACCGTATTTCCGGTGTCAAGTGGATCCAAAGGTATTTTTCGGAGATCCAACACCACAGAGCATGTCCTTCAGTCCATCCGATAATGAAATGGCCGCTGAACTTACAAAATTTAGGTATTTTCATTTCCTCAAAGTCGCGATTGGCAATTTGGCATTGGCTCAGATCCATTGAAACACCAGTATGGATCTAAGAGCGCTCTATGCAAGTTGAGGAACAATTTTTGTCCAAATGCTGTACAAACGGTTTGGGAGGCTACATATACTCTGAATTGACATTCCTGGCAGCATACTTGAGAAATAGAACTTCCAAGGGTCTTCCAAATGTTTGATTTGTCTCGCAAACCCAAAGTGTAAATTTTTCGACTCAACTCTGTCTTGCAATGTTACCACTCTGATATTCATGCTAAATGGTTGTCTCTTGAAGTAACTGCTTTTAATCTGCGTGTTTTCAGCCCGTCCAACGCAAAGATGGGCTTCAGCCAAGAAAGACTGACCCACCGCAATTGATGATAACTAGAATGAGATTCAAGAGTAAAACACTATAGGGCGATACCAAGGTAAAGGTTTGGAATTCAGAAAACTCATAGAATGCTCCCGGAGGTCCCTTTACACCATTTGAAGCTCCCAGAAAATCGAAACACAGGTATTTCGAATTGATTTTGAGTATCGACGCATTTAAGCGCCCGGGCGCTTAGACGTCCATCTGACAACTTGAGGATGAATGCGGTGGAAAAGAGCATCCGTATGATATTGATATTCAGTCCATACATGTATTTAGGAAGTTTCGAGAGGAAACCAATCATACCATTGGACTCAAATGTACAACTTAGCAAGTTTTATTCGATGTGGAGCGGAGAAGACATCCACTTCTCATCTGTACATCCGACATTGAGGAGGAGTAAACTTATATTCACTGTTGATCTGTATAGAAACTACCGGAGTAATGTAACACGAGGAGGGCGGGGCCGCGAGCACAAGCAAAGCCGCAGGAGCATCAGACCAGCGCAAGGAGCGGAGCAGCCAGAAGGAGGCGGCATGGCAAGGGAGCCGGGACAGTACAACGAGCACGGACGGCGGGTGGCGAGTGGGAGCAGCGGGAAAGCGGGCGGGAAGCGGCGGGGCAGCGGGCGGGAAGCGGCGGGACAGCGGGGGGGAGCAGTGGGCATTGGGGCGTGGGCAGCGGGCATTGGGGCGTGGGCAGCGGGGCAGCAGGCGGGAAAGGGGGAAAGTACACCGAGCACGGGAAGCGGGTGGCGAGTGGGAGCAGCAGGTGTCGGAGCGTGGGCGTCGGGCGGCGGGGCTGTGGGCGGGAGCGTCGGGCGTCGGTCGGGAGCAGCGGACAGGGGCGGTGGGCGTCGGGCACCAAGTGGGGGTAGCGGGTGTCGGGGCGTGGACAGCGGGCAGTGGGGCGGGAGTGTCGGGCGTCGGACCGGGAGGCGGGGCAGCGGGCGGGGGCTAAGCGAGTACGCAAGCAGCGCGATTAATAAGATGGTGGCACACACAACGATGCAAGGGATTAAAGCCGGGCATGAGTGGAACAGGCGGGCAGCCACAGGGCAGCTACAAGCTGACAGCAAGCAATAGCATGAGCGGCGAGAGCCACAGAACTGAGCCAAGCGCTACGAGGCGCGACCCGAGAATCGGGCGGTGGTGTCGCGAGGCGAAAAGCGTCCAACGGGCGTACAGAGAAGCGAGGGTGTCGCGCGAATGTTCAATACAGAGCGAAGCAAGGAACGAAGTGTGCCAGGTGGCAGAACCATGTATTAATAACATAAATAAGCAAGTGATCCCATCAATCTGTCCCGCCCCCCCATCCAAACGATGAGCGCGAGGTCCACAGCACACCAGCGAAGCGATTCCAGCCCCTAGGGTGGAAGTGGTATGATCTATGAGGCATAAGTAAACAGTTAGTACACTACACACACCAGGTGAACAACAAGCTGAGTCAGTACAAAATGTGATTTTTGGTGGGCGGCCCAGGGCGGGACCCAGCGGCGGGTGGTACAGCCACCCGCCTGATGTGTCGGGCAAACGATGCCGCCGCATGGAGGGCTGCCATATTAGGCAGGCGCCAACAGCCCGTGACTAAAATGTGTGTACCTCTAATCTTTTATAAAACAGAAACCTCTAAGCTAGACTCCCTTTTTAAAAAAACATCCAATTCTAATCTGAGGTAGTTTTTATAAAAAATCACCAGTATCGACTGCTCGCTGGACTACCGGCAGCCGCAGAAGGTGGGAGCACCGTGTATGTGCTTTGAGGAGTCGGAGGACAACAATAACATAGTAATAGTAGCTCTTTAGTACATAGATGCTCATGCTAATATAATTGGCTTGAGGTTTCTGTCGCCTACTTAGTTGCTGACTCTGAGTCGGCAGTGTCGGCACAAGCTGGTCTCGGCCTGGCAATCCCGAGACCACGCATTGAAGTCATCTGAGGCTGTTGCAGCGAGCGCGAGCAAGAGATGGCCGTTCTCGGACGAGTTTAAAGCGCTTGGTCCGAGATTGCGGAAATTGAAGTGCAGGAAGAAACGTGCGGCACGTGCCTCGGGGTTCTCGGTCAGGCTATATTGTGCGAAGGAATGTAGCAATGAGCCTCGCAACACTACAGAAATACTTGTATTAGATGATAGAAAAAAATAAAACACACTTGTGTAACACGAAAAAAAAAAAAGTAGGGGGACATGTAAAAAAAAAGTAGGGGCAGGACGCGTTGTGCCCCAACTATTGTTGGTTGACCAAAAGGGACAAAAAGTTGGGGCATGGTCATCAAAACTGACAAAAAACTAGGGGCATACCCAAATTTGGAAAAAAATGTTGGGGCGGAATAAATGTGCATTTTGACCGCCATACTTTTACGATGATTATTATAATATTATTACATAATACTGATTGGTTTTTCAGAACCTCGCAGGCTGGATGGAAGAAGTGGCGACCCCGCTGAAAGCAAAGTTGGCCGGGATAGCGAAGCACCAATTCTCTTCCTTGGATGTGACTTGAGTTCCTCTGGCTGGGAAGATGTACTCATACTGGACCAGGTCATTGACTCATTGGCAACACTGGCAAGGCAAATTTCGAGTCTTCTGCCGAGGGGATGCAGGCCAATGGAAACCTGTTCCACAGTTTGTGAGATGACATGGTGTAAATCCCTTCTCGATAAAATGTTTGCCACGAATTTAGTTTCTGTACATATCAGACCGATGAAGACTGGGGCAGATAAGATCATAAGAGTGAGTACCTGAGAAAATGCTAGACTCAATCAATCGACCATTGTTGGATCACCGATGCGTCGCCCGCAATACTTCGGGCGTATACTCCTGAATATAAACCACGCTGCAGGTACGAGTAAGCTCTGTTATAATGTCTGTTTACAAGAGACTACGCTGCGCCCGAAGCCCGTGGTATTGGTGTATATGTGGCTGGTGGAGGCGTTGAGCGAGGGGAAAAAGAAGGGAGGAGAGAAAGGGAAAAGAATGGAAACACGGAAGGGTTGGGATGCAGGCAGAGGCCATTCCAGCCGAGACGCGGGATCGTCCACGGTCATCATCGAATGTCAGCGAAGAGATGGGTAGGTGAATTGCAGGAGACGCACCCCGGTTCACTGCGTTCCGACAGCCCGGCGGCAAAGTTAAAACGGCCCTGCCGAGACACGTCGCCATACGACGGAGCCGTGCCGAGCGATGGCGGCAAACTGTGCCGAGGTGCCTCGGCACAGGTCCGTCGTATGGCGAGGTAGCTCCGATAGGTCTGCCGAGCCGCCGCCTGAACGCAGTGATTACCGGTACACGGGCCGCCGATAGAGTAAGACCAAAGAAGAATTTCTTCGTCCTGGCGACTGTGATGGCCCAATCTCCCCCGCCCACGACCGGCGGAGCTTATAATGGAGAAACCCATTGCTCCAAGCCCGCCGGTGCTGAGTCGGGGACGCCGGTTAATGGCAAGCGCAACGAGGAGGGATAGTGTAGCTGCGAGCAGCTACGTTTTTGGATGGCGGTCGTGGGGTGGATGAATCAACGAGAGATTTAGGACGTAACAGAGTGTTAAGAAGTTTTCAGGATTCTCGTGATGCACAAGCCTGAACACATTTTCAAAGTACGTGGAATTTATGGGACCACCACTTGAATCTTCCAGTGGGCGAATCCGCATCTGAGAGAGCTGAATATGCTTTTAAATGTCTGAATTATCCAAACCAACCATCTCATCTTTGTCATCTGTTCTCGCATATGCAGCGTCTCGCCTAGGGCGATTCTCATCCCGATTTGTGCATACTCGCAAGTCCCGCAGATGGGAAGTGGGCAAGGTACCTGTCATCAAAGTTCGTGCTAGCGTCCGACTATGTTCGAATCTACTACAAAGGTATATAGACTAACTAAACGAAAGCATTACAGCCTGAGTCGCCGGGATATCAATCCCACCCGCCACAGTCCCCGACTCAGTCGTCAAACTCCCACTAACACGCGCATTGCTCGTCTCGTACGTCTGCCCGCCCCAGGTCAAATTTGACACATCGTCAGCATGACTGGTGCGAAGCATCAGTTCCACAGCTCGGGAGGGTATAGACACTACCCACTTTATTATGAGACGCTTGACCGAGAACGACGTCGGGGCCGTGCCTGAGCCGCTGAAGGATAAATTCACATGCGTGCTCGGCCGGGCGGTGGTCGTGGTCGAGATGTACGCCAAGGAGTTAATAAAGATAGCCCTCACGAGGGAACCACTCTCGTAGAAAGCATAGCCCGAAAGCCTGGTGTCACTGATGCTAAGTTCAGCGACCTGTGTGTCTCCGCTGTCGCCAATCGCTTCGGCGATGATGATTGCGGCGTAGTATTGCGGCTGGACGTGAGGGGCTTGTGGAGTCGCAAGGGTTGAGCCGTCCAAAGTCGAGCGCGTAAGCGTCAAAGGCTGGATCTAGACGAAAAGCGCAATCAGGGTAATGCACATGGCTGGCCGTATTCACTATACCAAGTTGTACTGAAACTTTTGTGAGGACTTGTTTCAAACAGTGAAGTAATCGCCCACTTTGTAACCAATGCCTTCATGGAAGTATACCTGCGTCGCGCCAATTTGGGAGCTGCGAGCATGAGAAACAGTAGGGAAATCAATCTAAAACACCTACGCGTATAGAGCATAGTCCAACTAGTTTTCATGTAGGTCAGACCCAGGAAATCACATCAAGAGGCACATACAGTCCACAGCGCCGCCCCAGCAGTGTTAGAGACTCCCGGCGCACCCTGAATTCTTTAGCATGCTGACATGGAGAAAACGCGACCAATTTACGTGACAAGAATAGCTGTTCGTCTCGCCAAACACATAGTTTAGTCCCTGGGCTTGGACCGCCTCAATATCGGGCGTGAAGCTCGACAAGTTCGAACGAATGGTCGCCTTGGTCATCAGATCTTGAAGAAGGCTCTCGCTTCCGGCGCAGAACGAGCCTCTGCGATGCCCGGGGTATCAGCACAGAAAAATAGGTAAGATGGGAGCATTCACGAGTAATGGTGCTGCGAAATGGTCTCAATGAAGGCGCCGGGAACGGAATTGAGGATGCCGTTCGCGAAGATGCCTTGTGGGGAGAACCCAGTTGTGGTATGCGACGATCCAGCGAATGCGCCGCCCCAGAGGCGGGTGTTGGAACTCGACAGCTTGGCGGTGTTCGTGAGATTGGTCGCGTAAGTGATCCATCTGGCAGAAGAGTCAGCAGTGCAGCGGACGGATACTCGACGGACTGACTGTGGGGTGTATTGTTGAACGGTGTAGCTCGAGGCACGCAGGCCATTGTTACTGTACAAGTCGGCCTCATTTCCCAGCTCCAAATTGTCGAGGGTGATCCCCGCCTGAGTGAACGCCGACGACGCAAACGCAGTAAGAATCGCCTGCGTTTCCAAAAAAACGGCCTGAAAAATACGTTTGAATTTTGAGTGGGAGGCATGCGTCATCGGTCAAAGTGGGCCGACCGTTAGGTTCGCTCCGCCAAAGTTCACGCCCCACGTCACTCCAGTGCCTGAAAAAACGGGGGATGAGCCAAAGCGCGGGTTGCAGGCTGAACGGACTTGCCTGGAGGAAGGTTTTTGGCGGCCTCGACGGGGGTAAGTATCACGGCGAACCCGACAAATAAAATAAAAAACAAGTTACCTGATAAAATCCCGGACCGGCTACGATGCTCGAGGCTTCCGGATACGGGACCGTGGACGTCGGGGGAGGGAACTGGTCTTGGACGCCCGCAACATTAGGGTTGAAATTCGTGTGGTCTTCACTGTCCGCGCCGATTCTGATCTGGGGCGGGAGACCAGTAATCTCGACGATGTTGTCCAAGCAGTTGAAGAAGAAGGTGTTCTGAGAGGCATTGCCAGACCAGTCGAGCCATCCTGCGTTGCGTGAGCGAGCGAGCGCGGTAGCGAATAACAAATAAATTTACGGTCTTGCTCGATTGAAAGCGAGAGGAGATTGCCTGTAACCGCAGTTGCGGACCCAGCCGTGATGGGGATGGAGACAGAGTCTCCGCCCGAGCCAGTGCTCCCAGAACCGGGTGTCGTCGTCAGAGTAAATTGTTGATTGGCGTCGGGTTCTGACGGAGAGCAGGTCCAGATTTGCATCTGCGGGCGAGGTGAGATGGAGCGGTGGGAAAGGGAGAGGACGGGACATACTACGGTGCCGTCTGCGTCGACGCCCTTGGTGAGATCCAAACAGAACCCCATCCCGGTCCAGGATATGCTTCCAGATGTGCTGCTAATCGTCCACAACTGGTTTGAATCTCCACTAGTACAGCTCCAGATTTGCAGCAGCGTGCCAGCGGCCGCTACACCGTTGGTGACATCCAGACACATGTTCCCGTACAGGACAAGCGTGCCGGATGCAGAGACCGTCCAGTTCTGCGAAGTCGAGCCAGAGGAGATACAGTCAGAGATGGTGACCGGTGTTCCGTCCGCGTTTGAGGTCGCAGTTAAGCACATACCAGAGTCGACTGAGGGGTGAATGAACTTCGACTCTGCGGTGGGAGGCGGGGTCGAGGCGCCGGAGCCGGGTCGGGTCGTGATCGTGAACATCTGGTTTGCATCGATAGTTTGGGAGGTACAGGCTGGATTCGTTCGTAAGTATCATTGAGTAGTGCTGAAAAGTACAA
Organism: Mycena galericulata; assembly: GCA_029289565.1. Lineage (NCBI taxonomy): Eukaryota > Fungi > Basidiomycota > Agaricomycetes > Agaricales > Mycenaceae > Mycena > Mycena galericulata. The sequence continues at coordinate 215,456 of JARKIA010000209.1, read as the reverse complement.
GTACCCCATATTTGCATCTGCGGGCGAGGTGAGATGGAGAGACGGAAAAAGAAGAGACCGGGGACGCACTACGGTGCCATCTGCGTCCGCCCCCTTTGTCAGATCCAGGCAAAAGCTTTGCCCGCTCCAGGTGATGCTGCCGGACGCGCCGCCAACCGTCCACTGCTGATTCGCGTCATTGCTGAGGATAGTTAGACACAGTCCGGGATCTGAGGGGGGCGCATACGCTGTGCACGTCCAGGTCTGAAGCAGCGTTCCAGAGGCCGCTACACCGTTGGTGACATCCAGACACTGGGTGCCGTACAGGACAAGCGTGCCCGTCGAAGAGACCGTCCAGTTCTGCGAAGTGGAATCGCCGGAGGTGATGCAGTCAGAGATGGTGACTGGGGTACCGTTCGCGTCGGAAGTTGCAGTGAGGCATTTTCCGGGGTCAACCGAGGGGTGGATGAATTGGTTGGACGCAGCGAAGACGAAGGGGAGGAATGAGACCCACAAAAGATGCATTGGGCAGCCAGACTGGAGGAGCTGCCAGTGCTGGCGCGACGTTTATATTGCCGCACCATACGAGCGCCACGAGTGCCGAACAATGACATAGGCGACGGAGAAGCAAAGACTCATTCCCGAACCGGTCAGGTTGGTCTCCGCAACAGGCACGGGGGCGGTATAGAAAATCATGTGTCGCAACACGTGCTACGGCAATAAGTGAGAGGGGTGATTGCACTGTGATTGCCCGGGGTTATATGACAGGCCGGCCCGCACGCCGAGCGCTCGCTTTCATCCTCGCGTATCGACGCGTTTCGACGCGTCTTTGTTCTGGTCGCCGTATAAAGCACCTGTTAGAATGACGCTTTCTTCAATGTCATGCAGGAATGTAGCAGAAAACCCTGGTAAACGCGCAGGGGATTCGTTCAGGCAGCACTAACAGATCAAGTTGGCAAGAGGATCGGATCCAGAAATGAAAGTATCAGTGAGAGCCCGACAGGCGGCAGGAATGCAGGCGCAATTCCGTGTACAGAGGAATGGAGCCAGCAAAGTTCCGAGCGGGAAGCGATAAGGGTTCGGTCAAAATGCGTTAATGGTCGGAGTTGCGCGAGCACGTGCAGTTGCATTATCCAACAGCACCTGCGAGGTGAGACGCTGGCGCCTCACAACTGTGCGTATTTTCTACTTTTTCCTTCTTGGGTCTGGAGAAAATGCCGCGCACTGGCGCGCACTGGCGCGGCAGTGACGCGGCGTGACGCGCGATTGACGTAGTCGCTTTCTTGCCGATGACAGGTCGATCAATAGGCGGGGCGAAAAATGACTTTCGTTCATCGAAAATTCAAACTGGTTGCATAGAAATTCTGAAGAGACAGTTCTCTTCTGAATGTGTTCAAATATAATGTATGTACAAATTCGATCCAGACCACAACCCGCACATCTGCGCCTATCATTCAAGGTGAACTTCAAGTCCATACCTAAAAATGGGACTGATTCTTGCGCAAGGCCTCTTTTATATATACGGAATGCGGCTCATGAAAACAAATCGCTTTGCACATCCGATGTCCCGAAACATATCGCCAACCACTCTAAAAACGTCTAGTCTACGACCCCACCCCCCAAGAAAACCTCGCGCAACACCTCGGGCGTGTACTCCTGGATATAGACGACGCTACGCCCGAAGCCCGTCGTGTTGGTGTATTTGTGGCTGGTGGAGGCGGGAGGCGGTGAGCGGGGGGGAAGACGAAGACGAAGACGAAGGGAGGAGATAAAGGGGAAAGGGAGGGGTTGACCGTTGGGAACCAGAGAAGGATGGGAAAGGACGACTCACTGATTCTGCCCCTGATCATCCACGATCGTCAGCCCGCCAGGCGGCGCGATGAGGTGCGCAAGCACGCCGTACGACGACTCGCCTAGGAGCAGCACATCGCTGTCGCTCAGCGCATACAGGTCCGCCAGCGAATCCCCCGAGTCGATCAGCGTGTACGCCTTCTCCTTCTCCTCCCCGTCCCCGTCCCCGTCCCCCGCCCCCTCCCCGGTCGCATTCGCGTCCGCATCACCCACATCCACCCTCGCACCCAGATCCAGCCGCGCGAGCACCCCGCGATCCGCGCCCTGCATCGCGACGGACACCAGCACGGGGCCCAAGGTGGCGCGGATGTCCGCGAGGAGGCGGTTGATGTGCGGGATGCTCATGGAGCCGTAGAAGAAGGCGGGGAAGCGGCCGGCGGTGTCGCCCCAGCGGACGTGGACGCCGACTTTGAGGGGGCGGGGGCGGGGGCGCGGGGACGAGAGAGGCGGTAGCGGCGGGGGTGGGGGTGTGCGATGCGCGTGCGCGGCGGGCGCGAGCCGCTCGCGGACCCAGTCCATGATGCACCCGTTTAGGTCCTCGGTGGTCTGCGGCGCGGAACGTTAGCAGATTTGCTTGCACCCAAACGCGGAGATCTCGCCACACCTCCGCATTCTCCGCATCCACGAAACTCGTGCAGCCCGCCGTACCAGCTTTGATCTTCTCCATCTCGCCGGCCGCCCACGGCTCCCCCGCACAAAGCCCCCGCACAAGCGCGTCTCGCGCCGACGGCGGGACGTACTCGCTAATCACACACGCGCGCCGCGCGTCGAGGTGGAACGCTCCGGGGTCCCGATGGGCGTTGTAGATCTGCGAGGTGGAGTACCCATGGTGGGATGTCTGGGAGGCGAGGACGAGCGACGCGTCGAGCGCGCGCGCGAGGACGATGCTGTGTTTGAAGTGCTGGAGAGTGGCCTGCGCGGAGGCCATTAGAACACCACAAATGGAGCGGGTAGAATCGGGAAAGCGTACCCCCATTCCCTCGCCACCCACGCCGCTTCGAAGATATACTCTTTTGCCCGCATCTAACACCACGCCGTGGTCGGGAGACGAGAAGAACGGCACGCGCCCGGAAAGTTCGTAAACGCGCGCAGATCCAGCTGTGAGGAGGAGAAGGAGCGCGAGCGCAGAGATACATAGCGCAAGACGCAGAGAGGTAGCGCTAGGGAAGAATTTGTACGCCATCGGCGTGGGCGGGGAGACGAACGAGTCGGGCGTCACGATCGGATGCGGTGACACGGCAAGTTTATGTCCTACAATACAAAGAGGTTTCGAGTTTGCGGCATCATGTCGTTCGACGTTGCACACTAGTACTGGCTTTGCGCGCCAAGCTTTGGCGGAGCGGACGGCGGGACATGTGTTAGACAGCGTGAGAGGGAAAGTACACCGCCGTCCTGATCCGTCGATGCTTTGATCAGGGATATAGAAAGTTGAACCAGGCTACTAAACCTTACGATGTTCGATAAGATAATCGGGGAATTCAAACCGAATGCGAATAAAAACCGGCTCTACCGTTTGACGCCGTCGCAGGGAGTCGAACCCCGGAATCCGGTCGAAATCCATGGTCGACGACAGCTTCTCGATATGGGGCGGGAGATGCCTTGCTTGGGGCGGAGTGGAGACGAAAATCAACGGAGAAAGCAGTGATGTACCTTCGTCCGCCTCGGAATTCCCCCGACTCTCCGCGCCTGCATTGCAGAAGACATCCTTTCGGGCGCCACGCAGAGTGCCGGTTGTGTAGGGCCCTGTAAATAATCCGTGTGTGGGTTCGGGAAAGATATCTGTTCCTTGCCAGTGACGAGTGGACAATTCCGTACGCGAGACGGTTGAAATGAAGAATAACAGGGCCCGGTTCCGCCGCTTCATGCGCCAGTCACCATGTACCACCGTCTTTTGTAGTTTATCGCTGTCTAAATCGTCCCCGTGCGCCCTGCAACCAAGTCAGTGTCTAACCAATAAGATGCAAGAAAGAAGCACAAACTGGAATTTATCAAACACGCGCTGCGCCGCGATCGTCTCTCGCACAGCAGCCTGAGGCATCGTCGAAAGCGGATTTGGCCGAACGAGGTGGCTCATGTGGTGCAACGTTTGAGCGATCTGTGTCCGATAGTCGACAAGCGCCTTCCTCTCCGCCTCGAATGTGACCCGCGGCGCATTCAGCTCTTCGCGCTCCTTCGCGACAGCCTCCCCCTCCCTCTTCAGCCTTTCTCTTTCCTCCTTGACAGAAATATTCGAAGCTGCACGGTGCCGCTTGTGCTCTTCCCTCAAAGCCGCCACCTCACGAACCTTGTTCTCAAACTCCCTACGCGCGGCATCCCGTTCCTTCGCGGCGACCTCATGGTGAGATTGTAGAGTTGCGAAGAGTCGCTGATCTTGCTGAACAGTTTTCTTGAGCGCCGAGATTTCCAATCGGAGCGCGTCCGCGCGTTTTCCGCCACAGCAACAGGTATAGTCTCGACTCTTAGGTTGGCGTGCGCGGTGGATAGCGCTCGCTGTGCCTGCTCGAGTGCGGCCGCTGCAGCCGCGTAAACATCGGTGGAATCAGTACATGTAGCTTCCGTTTTCACGAGGGGAAGAGGCATGGATCGAGAAGCGTCGTCGGGAAAGTAAAGTCCACCCACTGACTCGATGGGAGGAAGGAAGAGAAGCTGTGCATCCGGTGATCACGGATCATTGATCACCAATCAACTCCTTTTTCCTTGCTTTTTCCTCTCAACGCCCACCACGGCTTCTGAATAGTTCTATGCTCCCTTCGTCGAGGCGTAACCATGGCCAATCTCCACAAATCATCCGCATCCACTCTTGCTTTTGAATCCATTTAATCCATCGTTCTGCTGTGCCCAACGTAATACATTGAGCCATTGGCCCAGGTAAATAGGCTGTGGAGGTCGCGGCTCCGTTTCTCCCATCCTCGGTTCGCCATCCTCGGTGTTGTATTTCCAGCTCACGGATCCTGGGGTTAGTCCCCATCTTTCCCAGCAAGGAGGTGCTGTAATGGGTGCACCCGCTGCGTCCTACTGCCCCTGTTTTGAAGCGCTATGGCCTCGCGCTCTTTCATTCGCTCCACTTCTTGCTTCAGTTCAATTAAAACCCCACGCAAGTGTTCGACATTCGCCCGCAAGACGTGCATCTCCTCCCGGAGCGCACTGTGTGGCTGAAAATCGCCGGGTCCATCGTTGTATACATTCATGACCAGGGCACCAAAACGCGGGGCTGTATCCGAGGAGAACTCCGCTGTGAATTGTGTGCTTGAGGCAAGTAGCACGGAAGGAACTGGTGATCCGCTCCGGGTGACCACTTCCTCTTCTTCCGCCGCGAGGGCATTCATTTGGTCAGTGCGGGGCAGCTGGTCATTCTCGGCAAGCTCCAGGTCGTCACGTTCCAGGAATGTCTCGACAATTACTGCCCCGTCCTGGCTTTCGAACGGAACTGCCACGATATCATCTTCATCCTGGGATTCAATATCGTTTGCTTCAAGGCGTCTTCTGTCCTCGTATTGCGTCTCCTCGTCGTTGTCACTGCTGGGGAAGTTGAAGAACATATGCTTCGAGTTCTCGCCCCCGGTTCTTGCTTCTGTGTGAGACACAACTTCCTGTATATCGTTGCCGGGCGGCGAGTAATAGGCAGCGGATGGTGTCCTCGGTGGGATATCCGGTGTCACCTCTACATATGTGAGCGCATCTGCCTATTGTCCGATTGTAAAGAATAAACAAATTCATTTGGAAAGGCGGACATACCTTTACTTGAACGTCTGAGACATCATCCCGGATTCGGGACGGAGTCTCTTGCTCTTTCTATAAGAGACTAGATGACAACGAGAACTTCACAGGATGGAATGAACTCGCCTCTAAGGATTCTTTCCAGACCAGTGTACCAACATCCTCATCCACTACGAGACCTCGCATGAAGGTATCCGCCGCGATCCCATCCTCAATCTCCTGTTCCGTCAAAAGAAAGCCCCAGAAACCTGTGAGGACCCATCGTTCCCACCCTTCATACGACTTAGGTAGGCCCAACAAGCAACGTAATAACGAACTCACCTAGGCTGAGTACATCATCTTCCGCCTCTTGGCATTTGTTGTAGTATTCTTCAAGTTCAGCACCGTTTCTATGGGGGCATTCGTGGTAGTACCGGCGAAGCGGCCGGTCAAACAGCGCGCACCGCCAACTGCGCAACATCGCCCCGATCTCCTCGATCTGCGCCCGCGCGCTCGCCAGCAGGCGCGCGCACAGCCGTGCAATGTGCAAGTATTCGAACTTGTGCGTGTCCCAGTCATTCTGGCGGATCGCGGGATGCGCGGTGAGCGACAGCTTCACGCTCGTCCACATGAATTTCGCCACCCACAGCAGCGGGAGGCGATACTCCCGTGGGAGGCGCACCTGCGTCCCGTCCGCGCAATGGATATACACCCACGGTGTCGAGGTGCGCGGGGGGACACTGAATGTGTTGGCGGTGAGAAAGCGGATGATCCTCAGATCGCTCCACTTTGTGCCCCCATTCTGTGCGTGGATGAAGTCAAGCTCGTCTGGATGGAGGGTGCTCGGCGAGGGTACATCCTTGGTAGCGGTGAGGCGTGTGGGACGCTTCGCGATCGGCGCTGAGATGGATTTCGATCCCTGAGATGTGGCCTTCGTGCTAGTCGATCTATGGATGGAGGACGTTGCGGCTGTTTTGACTCGGGGCATTCTCCACGCATGACGATGGTGTCAGGATGTCTGGAATATTTCGAAAAGCGAATGGGTACTCACTCCGTCCAAATACGACTCTCTGGCAGAGTAGAACGGCTTGTAGAGTGGGGCGACAACAACGAGGCGCGGCTCACGGAACAGTCTTGGGAACAAATCGACCAATCAGTACAATCACCTGGGCAAGAAGAAGCAATGGAATTCACCGAGCTCGCAGAGCCACGGGCCGCCACGTTTTCATTACGGAAGGCGGCTTCCGTGTCCTCAAAATTTTCGGAGCCAATTACTGCAATTTTCTAAAATTGATCGATAACGACGTTGCACTGCCAGTGGTCGTTCTGAATTTTCAATGAAGTAGTTACCGAAGAGAGAGAGATATAGGAATGCAGTACCAGATCCTCGATCCCACCTTGTAGTGAGGTCTACGACCGGAAAGAAGAAGGAGACGTTAACAGAGCAAGCCATTTAGCGAAGTCAGACTGAGGCGAGCGACTGTAAGCTCAAGTCGAATGATCAACCAGGAGGACTGAAGCATCTATTATAGCAAGGAGCTTGAAATACGCTTGCGAACGCTCGCGAATATGATTTTAGGCAATCTCTTGTGGTTTTGCTGGCTGATATATACACTTTCCCTTTTCCGACATGTACGAGTCGTGTCTTCGAAATTGCCCGTACTACTAGGTAGTTGGTTCGAGTTGTCGTGATGCATAATAGCGTCAAAGCAACGAGGAGGTCGGACTGAGGTCAATGAATCCGAAACAAGGACTACGTGGCGGGATGATGCGGATGGGCGCGGAATCCGAGCAATCGGCCGTCGGCTGATGCGTACCCATACCTCTTCGGGCACGGATTGTTCCCGAGGATAAATTAGTCGGTGAGGTTCTGCATTGAGCGCTTGGACTTGAGGACTCATTTACCCCCTACCTTGCCAAAGAAAAAGTAAAATGGTTTTGCGACTTCAGCCTCAATTTACTTGAAGTTCAAATAAAATGGGGACATGTTTTACTGGTTCCTAAGAATCTGGATCTAGGACTGCTAAGTGGGTGCATAAATCAACTACAGCATGCGCCCGTGAGATATGTCTGCCAGGGCTATTATTCAGACTATAACCTAGTAGTATAAGGGGCGGAGCAAAGTTTCGGAGTCTCGGTGGCACGCGTCCGGGATGCGATCATTTTGATGCGCCACGCGACTCTTCAACGCCGAGTACTAGAGCCCCCGGGCCGTCGTGACGATTCCTTCCGCATCCCAGTTACCCCTTCACTCGTGCATGTATGTACATCCTAGCTAGCTCTTGGTCCGCCCCAGACAATGCTCCAGTCCGGCTTGGATAGCGCTGTGCTATCCCACCGCGCTGGCTTGGCCGTCGCTCTCGCGGGCACTCGTGCACCCTTCCGACTTGGAGATAACCAATATCTGTGCGCTGAGGCATTCTGCGCCATATCCACGCCACGCCTTTTCCCTTATCGTATCCCGTCTGACTCCCATCGCTACCGCGCCCGTCCGAGCGTTAGATGCCCAACTGTACCCAGGATTCGAATCTCCCAACGCACAAGCTATTTGGGCTACTACATCCCAAGGCGCTCGGAGTTTCATCCGGCCGTATTTCCCTCACCAACACTGGCCTCCAGTCGCGGATTTAAATATTCTACTGCTCCTCGTGCTTGAATGTATATTTCCTGCACAACCCGCTTCGACGACTAGGATGGCCCTCTGCATCAGTCGATTACATCTACCGCTCCACAACACCCTGCCATGTCAACGACACAGTGATCAGATACAGATGATTCACGCTGGGTGAAGGGAGCGACAATCACAGTGCGTGGCCAGGACACCCAGTCAATATCTGATTATCTACACGTCAGCAGTGACATCCCCCGCCACCACTGAAGGGCTCGAGAAGGAGCGTGACTTTTATTTCCCAAAGGTAAGCATTGTGTCAGGTACTTGCACTATCTGCATGTTATCAACGCCACATTGCTTTCCGCTTTGCACCGACAGCGAGATCATTTCCCAGCAATAGCTGGAGGCGCTGGAGGCCGAAGGTCAGGACGACCTGACGTTACGAGATATTCAAAAGATTATCTACAGTACGGAGGTGCGTGCAGACATTTTCTCTGCGCTCCTGCTCGCCGCCCCTGCGTCCGGAACTTTCAACCACGCTTTCATTCTCTCCGTATGCATCCTTTAATATTATTTGCTTTTCTCGACATTCACTGCCTCCTTACCCTGCTCCAAATCCCGAAATCCCGTCGCCTCCTACGAAACCACCGACGCACGGAACCGCCATCACCACTCATATTAGTAACCGTACTTACTCTCTATGCAAGAAGGAAGGCTTCCGGGATCCCGAAGGCCGACGGCGAAGAACCGATCGAGGATGAAGAGACAGAACGAGTACGTCCACGTCGTTCTATCTTCCGTTATCTTTCCAAGTCTACCGATCTCCTCTCCTTTACTGATCTGATTCCGCCTTCCGCAGCTATAAACCCTCGCCAGTGTTCCGGGCCGGCTCTCGCGAAATATCCCACTTGTATGGTTTCCAGACCCCGAATATGAGTAGTTTTGCTATCCCCTCGTTCCGCATGCAATAATCGCGCCGGAATCAACGAATAGCAGTGAAGATCAGTACTGAGTACTGATCTCCGGGCTCGGTGGTTGTTGTTGGATGCACGTCTCACTTTCAGCCGACGCTATCTTTCTTATCCAAAACCTGGCCCAGGTTTTCATCATTACATATCACTCACGATCAGGTACCGGGGATGGCATCTCACGATCAGGCCCCGAGGATGGCATCTCAACCCAAGTCATATCATCTGGGTCGTCTTTCCGAATAAGACTCCATGGGCAAGTTGGATCGTCCCGAATTATATTGAGGGATTTTGAACGCAGTTGAACAGATGAAGCCTATGCGAAGAGCTTCGTACAGTGCCAACCGGCCAAGTCTCCAGCATTCAAACCATCTGGGACGAAGAGACCGTAGAGACGGAGAAGGATCTGGGACGGAAAGGACCCAGATATGGGAATTCGTGGATTTGAACTAGAAATCAAAGGGCTGGAGAGAGTACGTTGATCAACCAGGATCATATGTGTCGAGTGGATGGACGGAACACAGTCTCGGCCATGAAACGGCCATTACTCAAGATCTGATCCCAACAGTCGCGTAAAGCGTGGTTTCCATAGTCTGGGCTAGTAGGCCCGACGAAGATATTCCTGCATTTGAACCAAGTACCAGTAAGATACCGCCTCTACCATCGTGCGGTATAAACGAGAAACGAAAACGAAAACGAAAACGCGGCATCGCCTCTGAAAGCCTTGTGCCGGTCAGCGCATCATGAGGAACTGATGGCGTGCCGGATCGCGGCAAATCGGCAACTCTGAATCGGCTTTGCGTTTTGGGTTAAGTTTGGTTAGAAACGTTAGGTTCTTTTAGGTTTGGAGGTTAGGTTTGGTTGGTGTTAGGTCCTATAGATACAATAAATTTCTTGAAGAGACTTGCATATATTCTTAGAGGTTGGTCCCATCAGCGGCCATCACCCGGCGGTCTGGTTTTTCTTTTTGTTTCTTACCATCGTAGGTGGGGAGACGAACGAGTGTTTCACGGGATGCGGTGACACAAACTTATGCCATGTATATCTGTCGTCCGATGCAAAGAGGCTTTGAGTCTGCGGCATCATGTCGTTCGACGTTGCAGACTAGCTTTGTGCGCAAAGCTTTGACGGAGCGGGAAGAAACATGTTTTAAGGAAAGTACACCGCCGTCCTTATCCATCGGTGCCTTGATAAGGGATACAGAAAGTTGAAATCAGAGTTCGGGCTCCAACCGGGCTCAGTAAGCCCTACGATGCATCAGCCTTGTCACTCGGATACTCTCCACGCCTGGAATGGAGAAGACATCAATATTGCTCCTTTCAGGATGCCGGTCGTGCTCCTTGCACCCATTTCCCTCCACAACTTCCATGGTATCCGGTGGATAAACCCTCTGTGATCCAGAATAATAGTGGCCCTCTCTCGACTTATTCTGTGAAAATGGCTTTCAACCTGGCAACAGGACCGGAGGCGACTAAAAGCATTGGTACGTGAGAAAAGTCCGAGAACTCATGAATTGTATGTAGTTCTGTATCGGACATATTCCGTCAACGCGGGGTTGCCTGACCAAGACGGCAGAAAGGGATACTGACTAATAAATCTGACAAGGAGTCGCCTTTGTCAGCTTGCGAGGAGTGGCTTTAAGAGTAGCACGATATGTTCACCGGCTTACCCGAATCGTACTTGAACCATGCCTCAACAAAAAGCTCTCGTCATCAAGGAAGCCAAGGCCCCCTTCACCCTCAGCACGACGTGGCCGATCCCGAAGCCAGGCCCGGGTGAGATCCTGATCAAGATCAAGGCCGCTGCGCTGAATCCGGTCGAATGGAAGCAGCAGAGAGATGGCATAGTGATCAAAAAGTACCCCGCGGTAGTGGGATTGGACATTGCCGGCGACGTCGAAGAGCTCGGCGAGGGCGTCGAGGGATATTCCAAGGGGGACAAAGTGTACGCGGTTGGGTCATCATGATGATAGTTTCGACGCTCACGGAGTTGCGTATTAGATTCGCTGGGGGGTTCTGGCAAAACGAGATGGCCGCATACCAGCAATACGCTGTGATTCCCTCCGAGATGCTTGCAAAGGTGCGCTAGTCCGCATTGTCATCGACGCGCTAATCTCAGAGCTGGACAGATCCCACCGAATATAGACTACGCGCAGGCGTCGACGATCCCTGTTGGATATGTCACAGCTGCAGTTGGCCTCCTCGCCGCCCTGCCTGCTGGTGCTGGGCTCAACCCCACCTTCGACCCGGCAGTCAACTTCGCCGGACACCCGGCCTTCGTCTTCGGAGGAAGTAGCTGCGTCGGTCAATTCGGTTCGTACCATTCCGCCCTTTTCTCCACATATTTATTCCTCTCACGTCTGCGCACCTCGTCTTCCCAGCGATCCAAGTCCTCCGGGTGCTCGGATACACCAAAATCATCACCTACGCCTCAGGCAAACACACCGAATACCTCAAGTCCCTCGGCGCCACGCACGTCATCGACCGCACAACGGTCCCCACCGCCGACGTCCCCGCCTTGGTGAAGCAGATCGCCAATGGCGCACCCATCAAGATCGTCTACGACGCAATCAGCGAGCCCGCCACCAAAGACGCGTCGTTCGCGACTCTCGCCGACGGCGGAATCGCGATCGCCGTGCTGCCCGGCGAGAATCGGAACGTCGACGGCAAGCGGTTCATAAGTATCCTGGGGTCGACGCACATCCACCGCGATTTCGGCGTTCTCCTGTGGAAGACGCTGCCGAAGCAAGTGGCTGAGGGCATCATCGTGGTGGGGATTTTATGCTCTTACCTTCCGCTAGGCGACTTCTAATCTAATCGACTTTTCGTAGCCCAACCGCGTTGAATGGCTGCCTAATGGTTTGGCGGGCATCGTCGACGGTTTGACGAGGCTGGAGAACCACCTGGTTAGCGGCGTCAAGTTGGTTGCGTTCCCGCAGGAAACCGTTTGAGGGGAGGGTCGTGCATTCATTCCTAGGATTAATAAAACTTCTGCGAGGGCATTGAATCTAAACTGTCGTAAAAGCGGCGGGGGGAGCAGTTAAATTCGCCAGTAAGTAGACCGAGTTATTACCTGAAGCATTGCAAGAGGAGAGCATGGAGCGCCGCGTATGCACGCAGGTCAGCACGATTCAATCCGTGAGCTTCTTTTGAGTGTTTCCGGCCCGTCCCAATCTAGAATTTACAGCCGCCGATAGAGTTAGCGCAAGGTTTGATTCCGTGACGGTAGACTTTGCAGCAAGAAATTCAGGAATACGCAATGTACAGCGGTGAGCGAGTTTATATGGGATGGAGATGCAGGTGTCTTGCCTGAAGATTGAGCCCACGAAAGAAAGAGTCGGCCAGCCTAGGAGATCGAGCACCACGGAGATCGCGCGCTTTGTCGGATTCAAAAATGGTGCAGAGCCGATGGGAATATATACTCAAGTGCGCAGAGAATACTTGCCAAACAAAGGGAGGATGAAGTGGGCGATCGCCGAATTCGCGTGGTGGTGGTTTGAGAACAGGAGGGTCACACCGTGACGATGGCATCAGATCACTCTTGGCCTCCTCCGTTGTCATAGTCAAAACGTGGTCGTCTTGCGCTGGTTTCGACCACGCTGAATTCCTTAGCTTGCTGAAATCTATACTTCCCCAGGTTGTCATATCTTGAGCCTCGGGCTTCTCTGGTGCCAGCTTGAATTTTACCTTTGGGCAATCCGGACCAGATTGGCTTGGGATTGGCATTCAAGGAACTTGGGAATTTAGGCCGCTCGAGCGCTCAATCTGCGAAATCTGGACTGTATCAGAAGCGCAATATCATAATTAAAAGCAAAAACCTGTTCACGGTCGCTGGCAACTTTGGTTTCAGGATCTATCTGGGGTTGTGTTTGCTCTTGCTAGTCTCAGACCGCCCAGGTCATACGGGTAGAATTCAGTGCCGCCTCCGTGGAGACCATGTCGTGGGAGAGCATCGCTCTTGGAGAGGCGAAACGTACCTCATTTCTCGCTCAACCTGAAGGAAATCAGCCCGGTGGAAGCACCAAGACCACCTCTTTCAAGTTCCTACTGATATCGCCTCTTGAAAGGCTCTATCGTGGAATGGATCGCATGCACACGAGCGGAGAAATATTGAAAGAAGTATGCAAGATACAGGGTATGCGGCTCAGCGTTTTACCCGTGAATGTGGAAAATATAAGCGGTACGCCAAGACATCTGTATGTCCAAAGAAACTTGACATGTTTTAGGGCCAGAACGCTTCGCTCGCAGCTGGAGCTACTTATCACGGAATCAGTTGTCCGGACCCTGCTTTGACTGACGCTGCAAACGTTTCCACGAATCAACAAAGGATTTGTTCCAGACTGCGAAGGTATGGAAGTCATCCCTCCGCCTAGAAGCGTCCGCTCACCTTAGAATAGGCCATATCATCGGCGGCTAAATTCGTTGGAGGGCTCGCCTGGGAAGGTACTAATTTATCAGCGCTCATGATCAGAGATCGCTCCATTGACACTTGGCTCGCAGTCCCCGAGACGGCGGGCGAGGCTATAAAGTGCGATGTAGGCCTGATTTCTAGCTACATATATACTCATCACAGATTTAGAGGCCCCATCTATGAGCAATTTGTAAGTCCCAGCAGGGACTTTGGTGGGTTTTTTTAGTCAGTAATTAACGGGACGTTCTCTATAGCTCGAGGATGAGCGCACCTTCTTGATTTGGGCAGAGGAACAACTAGGTGAGCGACTTTGTTTACTACTATGCCATTTTCACATATGTTTCAGACCGCCAGCAAAGCGGATCGGCTGAGAATACCGTGGGACTACGGAAATTATTCGCGCCGCCAGAGACTGGGTGAGTCTTGTTCCGTTGAGAATCAATTTTATGTCGCGTCATAGCAGCTCAATGCCCCCATCGTCATTATCGTCCCAGATCCCGGCTCTTACATGCCCGGCCGAGAAATGCGCGTAATCGAGACTCTGACGAGATCTGTGATGTCGACCCCGTCGAGCTCAAACGCGCCTCCGGTGTCGCACAACAGGGAGACTCCGATGATTCCCTGCCGATCTCGCCTGAGATGCTCACAGCACGGGAGTGGCAACGCAGAAGATGAGAGATGCCAACTCATCGGATTTTTGCAAGTTCAGTCAGTATTTACTACATAACAGTGGTCTGCATGCACCCTCCCACGGCGTTGTGGGTGAGTCCGTCGACTTTATCATAGGGCACTGGAGTCCACCTGCCGCTCTTGTGTGTAAAATGCTCTTAGTAAAGGTGGCAGTACATCAATTGGTGGATCTGCCGGGGGCAGGGGGTTCCGCCCCGTCAGCGTAAACTTGATACGCCGGGCAGCGTACCCAATCCACCACAAGGGCTCGCCATCTCGGTCCACCTGGCATGCGGAGCGCAGGTTTCGTTTGCTGAGGAGCTGAGTCGACTGGTGGTAACGGACCGCGACCTCGTCGATAGTCGGACGCCCTTGTACAATGAGCATCGCAACTGGATGTAACTCTCAATGCGGACAATTTATCTCGATGTGATTTCTTGGAAACTGGTCCTATCGAGTGATCCCGGGTTAAGCCAATGCTGGTTACCAGATCTGAACATTCAGTTACAACCCCTTGGACAATGAGCATCGCAACTCGATGTTACTCTCAATGCGGACTTTGGCATCTGGACCCCAGTTTTGGCTTGGCCTTCTTCGGAAGTTTGGTTGTGACGCTTCTTCGGAAGTTGTCCACATATTATTTGGTTGTTGGCTCCCGCATGCTTTCTGCAAAGGGAAGACCTACGACAACTTTGTGTGAGCTGGTGGACACCGGGGATTTATACCTGGGAGGGGAGAACCCCTCCCGTACCCCAGCAATGCTGCTGGGGGTCAGGTCCTGCGGGTTTTAACCGGTGGTCCTGCCCTTTCAAGGCCAGCCAACTCACACTTGGTGAGCGTCTGGTAGTGATCGCCCCCCTGGAATGATTGTGTGCTCCGTTGACATCTTGTAGGTTTATGTATGGATAACCACCCGTATGTTCCTACATGTTTGTCTTCGGTAGACTCGTTGTTCATGTTGTGGACCACGCGAGTATAATAAATCCCCCCCCCCCCCCTCTGATGGTTGCTTGTTGATCATATCAACAAGAAGCGGTCGGAAATTTTCGAGCCCCGCACCCTTCCGTGAGCCCTGGGAAATGATGGGATGAGCGGAGGGCTCCCGGATTTTGGAATCTTGTCAACTTACGCGGTCGAGGAATTCCTTACGTAGCATGTTACCGAGATAGTAAATGTCGGTAGGGAACGGATTGCAGCCCAAACCTTCAGTCTGGTGCTCCGGCGCGGTATAATCGGCGCCACTGATCTTCTCTTCGAATGGGATCTCCTGGAATATATACTTTCGTGCGTGTCCGAAATCGATCAGGAAGTACCGTGGCCATACCCTGGTGCGCGTGGCGCTGGGTGAAACTTGACCAGAGTAGTCCCTTGTTCTGCTTTGTAGTCCAGGATTGAACCCTTGTGGATACATTTTGAGGCCGTCCATCATGACGTTAAGAGCGGAAACGTCGCTGGAGAGCCTTGAGTCGGAGAGTCAATCACGGGTCAAAGACATAGCACACCGATGAGCGACCTGATATCTGTGCATGTACTGGATTCCCTGGGGCACCCTCCATGTCAGCGGAAAAGGAACACAGCTGAATTTTCTCACCCGCCTCTATTAACTGGCGGAAACAGTCAACTATTTCGCCCACGGTATCGAAAGGTGGGTTTCGAAACTCCCTCAGGAGGGGCATGACTATGATGGCTTTATCTGGATGCATTGGGGGATGCAGAGTTTCGTAGATGGGAACACAGTGGTTGCGTGGATCGCGAAGTTGCGAAAAGAATGTCCCGATTTCGAGCTCCGGAGAGTCCCGGTCCAGTACCTTCAACATGAAATCCGCGCCATTGCGGACTGCGTGCGCAAGGGAAGGTCTCTGCAATTCGGTTGAATATCAGCGCAATAAAAGAGTGATTATAGCAAAGGACAGACTGCCAATTGGCAATAGAATGCCTCTTCATACTCAAGTTTTGACTTGGGTCGAAACGATAGATCATACTTGGGATGGATCTAATAGCCATGATCTCGTTCAAGGAAAAGTTTACAGTCAATCCAAATACCCTCGAACTCAATGTCAAGGTATTTTGAGGACTCGTGGTGCAGTGAGAAGATGTGTGCACGCAAGGGGCACCCGTCCTTAAAATTTGCCACACAGGGTCGGAAAAGTGCAGTAAGAGGCCTCAGACCCATCCTACCCTATTAGCCGAGCACAGCCACACCCAAATCGGGTAATTTGTTCCAGGAAAGTTGCCGAAATGGGAATTTTTGCACTGAAATCAGCGGTTGATGTAGGTCCTTTTGTGCGAATCCGTGGTGCTCCGGGTGGATTTCCGTGCCGCCCAATGAATATTGCTCACCATTCAACGCAAATTCCACCCCCAAATGTACTCCAAAAATATCGGATTTTTTTCAACCCTTCTAAACACATTTTCAGAGCCTTCCGAACAAATTCCAGAAAGTGAAATAAGGGGTCCCAGACCCACCCTACCCTACGACCCTGTGTCCCGGGTTCTTCCGGTGGCTGCCCCTTGTGTGCACGTGTCTTTGATTAACGACGCGGTTCGGCATCAAACGGCCAGAGTTAGCCGAGTGGCGTGCCAAAATGGCTTGCGCCGCTTAGCGGAGTTTAAATTGGCTGGGGCGTGGGGCGTGGCTTGTGGCGTGGCTTGGCTTGTGCTCGGCTACACTACACCTTCCCACTGTAAATATTTCCATAATTTCTCAGTAATGGTGCCCTGCGAGCCTTTCCTTTCATCATTGTCGTCTCCACAACATCCGGATCAACCTTGCCGCCGTTGTTAACAGCGCCGGCGACTTTTGAATCAGCCACCTGGCGGTTGGTGAAATGTTGCACCAGTCGTTATAATACCATGAAAACACTCTTTTGTAAGTTCTTTCCCCATTTTGCTGATTGCTTGGGCTTGCTCAGCAGAACTCGCAGCCTCAGAATGTCTGAGAGGAAATCAATCAACCTACCACAAACATTAATGGCCTCTGTTGAATTCCAGTGATCCGATGAACTAAAGTACAAGTCCGTCAACTTGAGGCTAAGTCTCGACTAATATAAACATCTATATTGAACAAGGGAGGTTGGGGCAACTTGAATTGGTAAGCTCGGCCAATTTATTTAGTACAGTAGGTACCATATACATACTCTGCAAAAGATAAGAAACTAGGTAACGGGTAACAGGGAACTGAATTAACTATAAAGAATTCAAGGGCACGAGCCGTGAAGGTAGAAAACAAGGACGATTAACACATCCACAGTCTGGGATGTTGCCGAGCGCAGCAATTAGAGTAGTGCCTGATCCTAAACCTAGCATCCAATGGTAGAGAAGTGTTCCAGAGGCTCTGAGATCTAATCCATCTCTCCCTTGCTACGATTTCCGATGCAGGCCACATTCCCCGCCAAATTGATGGCATCAGACAAAATGGCTTGCACCATGTGACATGTTCAACTCCGTCCAACTCAAGGTGATTTCAAGATAAATACCTGCACACTGGATGAACATTTCGAGTTTTTCACTGAAAAAAGTGGTGAAAAAATTACATTATTTTTCACACATTTTTTCAGTGAAAAATTGGTGAAGTTTTTAAATAGTTTTTCAGTACTGGGTGACTTCCCGTAAGATAAAAATATTCCAGCGCAATTTCTGAGGGTGCCACTGATACGATCAAAGAGAAAAGATATTCACGCTGAAACGATGCTATTGACCAGCGCGGTGAAACTGAAACAACTAAGAAGATCAAAAAGGTCACTAAAGCAACCTAAACTCTCAACCCAATCACAATACTACAATCACACAACACACACACTGTTCAAGAATGCACACAATTGAGTTCGGGTCACCCTGAAGTATACAGGTAAGATTGAACCTTTCGTGTTATGAACGGATGGAAACGTAGTCAGTCGTAAAAGTCTTATTAGGACAATTAGAGATACAGAAGTTGACGAGCAACTAAAGTATTTGACTTGAATACAAGGAAATGGGGGTGGAGGAGGATTTCAATAGACCCGAGGGACCAACAGATTGGCCCGCGGGGCGCCTTAAACTCTACTGTTCGAGAACAAGGACTTCACAGACAGGGAACCGACCACAGAGGAAGGCTCAGACAGGGTACTGATCACTGAGCAGTACAGACAGGGCACCAACCACTGAGGAGGGCGCAAGAACCAGTTGTTCTTATTTATATCCAACAAATCAATCCTATTTGAATACACACAAAAGACAGTTATTTAAAACGTATCTCCGCGGGGATTCTGCCTACACCAACGCCTTATATAAGCTTTGACCAGAGTCTCAGCAAAGTGGGCAGGGGATGCAGTGCCGAAATGCGGGTTTTTACAGGCCTTTTATACTAAACAGAGAAAACACGAGAGTAATAGTACATGAGTAATTGAGTAGGGAGATTTGGTATATAACCGAGACTGCTGTCCGTGCCGTGTCGATTCGTATTGATGCGGGGCCCGCGGATAAGCCTGATTAGCTTGCCAAGAACCCTTTTATGGTATAATTCTATTTCCGAGCCGTGCCGACACTATTTGTGTATAGATCGCGCACGCGTCCCTACTGTTCCTATTGGTTCGGTGTTTTCTAGCCCGAGGGCTCTAGTAATCGCTAATATTCTATTGGACGCCTCCGCGGCACCCTACTATGTTGCTACCTGCCTGCGGCCGGTGAGTACTCCGTTCACCAATTCCGCTGACTCTAATGTTTCTACCGTGCCGAGGGTATGCGCTCTGATTGCCCTCGGGGTTTCCCGAGGCGGCCCACGGGGGGGCCGTAGCCCTGCGCTCCTGCCTACAAGTTCCTATGGTCACGGTTCTACTTCAATGTTTATGGGTTTCCGAGCCCCCGGAGGTAGTAAATGTTCCACGCTCAAATGTAGTGGCCGTCCAGACTTCATTATATTATCTCCTTGGTATGGTATCTAGCCCAATGACCTCCGAGGGCCCTTGAGTTGTTATACTGATTCCCAATAGTAAAAGAACCGAGTCGTAACACACCCGAGGCCCTACCGCCATTTGCATCCTTAATACTCAATCAGCCGCTCGGAGCTTACACTGACTCTCATTGTATATCACCAGGCTAGAGGTACTAGTAAACGTACTAATAATGCAAAAATGCATGATTACACGGCTGCGCAAATACGTGCCGTATCAACGCTGTCTGGGTTCCCGCAACTAAAATAATATATTTACTTCTTGATAAAGTGGAAAAATCAGCCATACGAGCATTTGCTCGCACCAGGGTCATCTCGGAGTTAAAAGACCATAACCACGAGGAGCGGTGGTACTACAAAGAGGGCTCAAGAGGGATCACTCTAAAAAAATGATTTGACGTCAATTTTGAGGGGGGAAACAGTGAATGCGACTGGGGTTTGAGCAGGGGTAATGAGGGTAGAGTTGTAACATTGAAGGATCTGTTGTATACGAACGGTGCACTTTGCAAGTGAGGACAGAGAGTTCGTGACGGGAGTGACATAAGGTGACGATCAGTAATGTCATGCCTAAACGGGATATTCCACGATACGAAAGTCTATTCGAGGGGGGTGGACCCCCCGAATAGATTGAACATATCTCGAGTGATGGGAGAATAAATCACAGACGTTTTGGGGTGATACGATTGATGGGGTCCTGGCAGTTGACGTCGCATCACGTCGGCAAGTGCAAAAAATATTCCTGGGCAATATTTAATTGTTACGGGAAGTCACCCACTTTTGAGACTGAGAATTGAGGTGAAAAATTTGAAATAAAATTCATGACTTTTCCAGCAAGAGTAATACCAATAATACATATACATTTTCAGATGAAAATGTTAGTGAAAAATTTAAAACATTTTTCACCAAAATTTTCACTTGCAAAAAGATAATAAAAAGTGTGAAAATCTGTGAAAAACGGTGTAAAATTCGAAATCTGGAATCTTTTTTTACAGACATTTTTCATCATCTTTTATTTCACTTTTTTCACTGAAAAACATAATGAAAAAGATATGTTATTTTGCACCACTTTTTTCAGTGTAAAAACAAGTGAAAAAGTTAAAACATTTTTCAGACATTTTTCACTGAAAATGAAAGTGAAAAATGTGAAATACTGTTTGAGAATTTTATTTCAAATTTTTCACTGAAAAATCTAAAATAATTTTTAGAAGTTTCAAAGTGGAAAATGTATGAAAATGTTAAACATTTTTTCACTTGCAGGTTTTACAGCTAACGTCAGTACCGAAGGCGCGAACGGAAATTTCTTGTTTTGGGATGTTTCCAGAGAATTGTCAGTAACTCACCCAGTTCTGAACCGATTCGGATGAAACCTAGGTAGATCTGTCGGGCTAATTCAAGCGCAATTAGTGATAGAAACGAATTTGTAAAAATATTGTTTATTAGGTAATCTGTGGTTTTGGGCTGTTTTTGGGCTGAATGCTGTCTAGCATACCCAGAACATGTCCCACTGACCTAATATTTGGGGAAGGACAAAATATAGGCGTGTAGAAACTTGTCATAAGGCCAGAATTATATAAAAACAATAGATCGATGCAATCCATACAATATTTCTGAATGCCAAAGATGCCAAATTTCTCCAATGCAGCTGCAGGAGTAAAACCAAATCATCTGTAATTCTGGTTCTATGACAAGTTGCCTTTGGCATATATCTTGTCCTTCCCCAAATATTAGGTCAGTGGGACATGTTCTGGGCATGCTAGACAGCATTCAGCCCAAAAACAGCCCAAAAACCACAGATTACCTAATAAACAATATTTTTACAAATTCGTTTCTATCACTAATTGCGCTTGAATTAGCCCGACAGATCTACCTAGGTTTCATCCGAATCGGTTCAGAACTGGGTGAGTTACTGACAATTCTCTGGAAACATCCCAAAACAAGAAATTTCCGTTCGCGCCTTCGGTACTGACGTTAGCTGTAAGTTTCAAAGTGAAAAAGAGGGTGAAAAATTGTTGAAAATTTTGAAATGTTTACACTCTGAAACATGGTGATTTTTTTTTTTGAACCTTCTATTCACTCTATTTGCCCGCTCTGTCGCAAAGAAGGTGAAAAAATATGTAACCATATTGCAGTTTGAACCTTCAATTCACTGGTTTTGCCTGCTCTGTCACTTCAAAAAAAAAAAGGGTACCAAGGCTAGCTATGAATAAGGATAGTTTTTGCTGTTTTTTAGGACGGATAATATATCCGTGGGCCTGCTGAGGGTGGCATGGTCCGCTGGGGAGTTCAGAACATTCACTGGGATCGAGACGGACCTAAAATGACATTCGGCTCAAATATCCGACTGCATCTGGCGTTAGGAGGCGCAAAATACCTGGCCAAACAGGACGGATAACATATCCGTGGGCCTGCTGAGGGTGGCATGGTCCGCCGGGGAGTTCAGAACATTCACTGGGATCGAGACGGACCTAAAATGACATTCGGCTCAAATATCCCACTGCATCTGGCGTTAGGAGGCGCAAAATACCTGGCCAAACAGGACGGATAACATATCCGTGGGCCTGCTGAGGGTGGCATGGTCCGCCGGGGAGTTCAGAACATTCACTGGGATCGAGACGGACCTGTGGCCAGGTATTTTGCGCCTCCTAAGGCCAGATGCAGTCGGATATTTGAACCGAATGCCATTTTAGGTCCCCCCCGATCCCAGTGAATGTTCTAAATCTTTCAGCTGACCATGCCGCTCTCAGCAGGCCCACGGATATGTTATCCGTCCTAAAAAACAGCAAAAATGGCTGTTTGGCCAGGTATTTTGCGCCTCCTAACGCCAGATGCAGTCGGATATTTGAGCCGAATGTCATTTTAGGTCCGTCTCGATCCCAGTGAATGTTCTGAACTCCCCAGTGGACCATGCCACCCTCAGCAGGCCCACGGATATATTATCCGTCCTAAAAAACAGCAAAAACTATCCTTATTCATAGCTAGCCTTGGTACCCTTTTTTTTTTTGAAGTGACAGAGCAGGCAAAACCAGTGAATTGAAGGTTCAAACTGCAATATGGTTACATATTTTTTCACCTTCTTTGCGACAGAGCGGGCAAATAGAGTGAATAGAAGGTTCAAAAAAAAAAATCACCATGTTTCAGAGTGTAAACATTTCAAAATTTTCAACAATTTTTCACCCTCTTTTTCACTTTGAAACTTAAAACCTGCAAGTGAAAAAATGTTTAACATTTTCATACATTTTCCACTTTGAAACTTCTAAAAATTATTTTAGATTTTTCAGTGAAAAATTTGAAATAAAATTCTCAAACAGTATTTCACATTTTTCACTTTCATTTTCAGTGAAAAATGTCTGAAAAATGTTTTAACTTTTTCACTTGTTTTTACACTGAAAAAAGTGGTGCAAAATAACATATCTTTTTCATTATGTTTTTCAGTGAAAAAAGTGAAATAAAAGATGATGAAAAATGTCTGTAAAAAAAGTGCACTTTTAATCATCCGACACTTTCTTTGGAAATTTTCGAGTTTCCGACACTTTTATACAAAATTTTGACCATTCCCGACACTTTTATAGATCTTTGAGGACCAATAAGTAAGTGTCGGAAAAGGTCAGTTTCTCCCACACTTTTATTGATCAGTTTCTGACTTCCGACACTTTTGTTGACCAACTTCAAAATCCCGACACTTTCTTTTGTCAGCCGAAAATTTCCGACACTTTCATTTTTGAGTCAAAAAATTTCCGCCACTTTCTTTTTGTGAGTCAACTCCTCCCGACACTTTTATTTCATGCTGAAAAAAAAATCTCTAAATTGATATCTGGGGTACGGTAGCGTCAAATCAAGCTATCTAGATGATTTTGTACTAGTATCAGTACGTAGAACGAGCATTCTCCAGCCCACGTGCCAATCCCGGACTCAGACATCAAAATTGTGCACGTCCACGCATGCAGATCACCAGACGGGAGTTCAAGCTTTGTCTGCCTGAGCTGTGTTCTACCCATCCCGTGTTAGGGCTGCCACCCGTGCCCGTCACAGGCACGGCCGTGGAATCCACGGCATGGCCCGTGCTCTACACAGCCGTTAGTGGGATTTCTAGCCCTCCGACGGGACGGCACGGTTCACGGCACGGCGTAACGGGTACACGGCTATTGTTCACATATTTTCATGAGCTGTTTTTGATGTAAATACTACCTGAAGGCCTCTATGAAATGTGCAATGAGGATTGTCATATTTCACAACCTGATATTTGAATATCATGAAGCTTTCACCAAGATGCTGAGACTCACAAGATAGAAGAACCATGCCAAATGACCTAATAATAATATGGGAGCTTCCTCAATTCCTCAGTATGCTTGGAAACAAGGGATCAGGTCAGTAGATCAGTCACCGCGAGCGTCTTGTAATCATCGACCCCCTGGAATGGTGTGTGCTCTGTTGGCATCTTGTAGATTTATGTAAGGATAACCACCCGTACATACCTACATGTTTGTCTTCGGTAAACACGTTGTTCATGTTGTGGACCACGCGAGTATAATACCCCCCCCCCCCCCCCCCCCCCGCTACAAAAAGGATTGGAAACTCACTAGGGGGAGTAACACTCAAGAAAGAGACTCGGACAGGAAGAACAATAAAACTGGGCTATGTGATCAAGAAAGTCGGAGTACGCGTACAGGTGGTGGTAAGACACTCCAAAAAAAGTGTGGTTTCTGGGCTCCTGATTACGGTTCTGAAACCAGATGTATCAGTAGCTGAATAAGTAGCGTCGATACTGTACCTGATATGAAAAGTTTTTGACAGGCTGATTTTGTTGCCGAAACGGGTCATTTCGGCATTCATTTCCACTGCGCCGAAACCTCTTGTATCAGACACGATTTCAGTGTTCCTGATACTGCTCCGGATACTATTAGTATCAGGAGCAGTACCGATCCGTCAGAGACAATTAGTATCGGGCACAGTTTCGGGCGCCGCCCCGAAACTATTGTTTTCAGGCGGCCCGACACCGGGTGTCCGGCCAGCCGATACTTATTGTTTCAGGGCATCGCCTGAAATGGTACACAATACCTTTTGTTCCGTGCTGCCTGATACTGCTCCTGATACTAATAGTTCCAGAAGCAGTTTCCGGTATGCTAGAATGCCGCCTGTAACTGAAAATTTCGGCACGGCAAAAACTGCTGCCGAAATGACCCGTTTCAGCACCAAAATCAGCCTGTCAAAAACTTTTCATATCAGGTACAGTGCCGACGCTACTTATTCTGCTACTGATACATCTGGTTTCAGAACCATAGTCAGGAGCCCAGAAACCACGCTTTTTCTGGAGTGAGAGACAAGAAAGGATCGTGACGAAGGTCACGATCATAACGTGGTAAGTATCATGTCAGTAGTAAACGCGTCAACGGGTTTACAAGGATGTGGTTCAAACTGAGATCAAATTCCGACATCACAGGCGGCAATTGCCGGCACAAACCGCAACTTGCTGTTCTTAGGGTAGCAAGTAGTCAAACATGAAAAGGTCTGCGTGGTGAACAAGCTATCAAATATTTGAACTACGCTGCAGGCAAAATTAGGCCTTATTGTGGCCCACAATACGAACCCGTTACACGGCCGTGACAGCCGTGTTTCAACGGGCCGTGGGGTTGGAACCCGTGCCCGACGGTGCCGTAGCCGTGCCGTGGGTAAGTTGGCAAAATGGCTGGCGGAACAGGCACGGCACCCGTGGCACAGGTGCCGTCAAACCGTGGCCACGGCCACGGGCGGCAGCCCTATCCCGTGTTGTCGGTGCCCTGTTGAGAACGAGAATGCAATATCAGCGAGAGATAATACAACATGTGTCCAAAAAAAGGAAAGTGACCACTGGACCCAAGTCAAAGTCAATCCAGTGAAGTATGGCTAGCACAGGAAGCCCCACCGTGCACGCCATCATGCTGCTAGCATCTGCCATGGGCAGTTCCAATCACGGCTGCAGAAGGCGCAGCGGCTGCGAAAGCAGAGCCAGGCAAAGGGCTGCTACAAGGTCCTTGGTGTTGCGTGGACGAGCACATGATCAAGAAGGTGTTGTACGTCCTATTCTTCTTTTCCATTGTACTGCTGCGATTCCTGCTCATGTGGACCCGCACAGCTGCCACGCCGCCAAGTGGGTGCATCCTGACAAGGGCGGTACGGAGCAGAAGAGTGACGAGGGATATGAGGTACTCTCCAACCTGGGTGCATTGCCTCCTTCTCCTCTCCTATGGGGTGAAGAATGCTCGTTCTACGTACTGATACTAGTACAAAATCATCTAGATAGCTCGATTTGATGCTACCGTACCCCAGATATCAATTTAGAGATTTTTTTTTTCAGCATGAGGAGTTGACTCACAAAAAGAAAGTGGCGGAAATTTTTGACTCAAAAATGAAAGTGTCGGAAATTTTCGACTGACAAAAGAAAGTGTCGGGATTTTGAAGTCGGTCAATAAAAGTGTCGGAAGTCAGAAACCGGTCAATAAAAGTGTGGGGGAAACTGACCTTTTCCGACACTTACTTATTGGTCCTCAACACTGGATGAACATTTCGAATTTTTCACTGAAAAAAGTGGTGAAAAAATTACATTATTTTTCACACATTTTTTCAGTGAAAAATTGGTGAAGTTTTTAAATAGTTTTTCAGTACTTTTGAGACTGAGAATTGAGGTGAAAAATTTGAAATAAAATTCATAACTTTTCCAGCAAGAGTAATACCAATAATACATACACATTTTCAGGTGAAAATGTTAGTGAAAAATTTAAAACATTTTTCACCAAAATTTTCACTTGCAAAAAGATAATAAAAAGTGTGAAAAATCTAGTGTAAAAAAGGGTGTAAAATTCGAAATCTGGAATCTTTTTTTACAGACATTTTTCATCCTCTTTTATTTCACTTTTTTCACTGAAAAACATAATGAAAAAGATATGTTATTTTCCACCACTTTTTTCAGTGTAAAAACAAGTGAAAAAGTTAAAACATTTTTCAGACTTTTTTCACTGAAAATGAAAGTGAAAAATGTGAAATACTGTTTAAGAATTTTCTTTCCAATTTTTCACTGAAAAATCTAAAATAATTTTTAGAAGTTTCAAAGTGGAAAATGTATGAAAATGTTAAACATTTTTTCACTTGCAGGTTTTAAGTTTCAAAGTGAAAAACAGGGTGAAAAATTGTTGAAAATTTTGAAATGTTTACACTCCGAAACATGGTGAAGAAAATTGTTTGAACCTTCTATTCACTCTTTTTGCCCGCTCTGTCACAAAGAAGGTGAAAAAATATGTGACCATATTGCATTTTGAACCTTCAATTCCACCCCCCGCAAGCCCACGGATTTATTATCCAAGGGAAATGGTGTATTTCCCGGCTCCTGAGTGCATTTCTGAACGGATATTTGAGCCGAATGCCATTTTAGGTCCGTCTCGATCCCAGTCAATGTTCTGAATTCTTCGGCGGACCATGCCACCCTCAGCAGGCCCACGGATATGTTATCCGTCCTAAAAAAACAGCAAAAACTATCCTTATTCATATCCGTGGGCCTGCTGAGGGTGGCATGGTCCGCCCAAAAATTCGGAACATTCACTGGGATCGAGACGGACCTAAAATGGCATTCGGCTCAAATATCCGTTCAGAAATGCACTCAGGAGCCGGGAAATACACCATTTCCCTTGGATAATAAATCCGTGGGCTTGCGGGGGGTGGAATTGAAGGTTCAAAATGCAATATGGTCACATATTTTTTCACCTTCTTTGTGACAGAGCGGGCAAAAAGAGTGAATAGAAGGTTCAAACAATTTTCTTCACCATGTTTCGGAGTGTAAACATTTCAAAATTTTCAACAATTTTTCACCCTGTTTTTCACTTTGAAACTTAAAACCTGCAAGTGAAAAAATGTTTAACATTTTCATACATTTTCCACTTTGAAACTTCTAAAAATTATTTTAGATTTTTCAGTGAAAAATTGGAAAGAAAATTCTTACAGCTAACGTCAGTACCGAGGGCGCGAACGAAAATTTTCCCATTTGGGACATTTTCGAAGAATTTTCCATACCTCGGTCAGTTCTTCATCGATTTGCCTGAAACCAGGCTAGATAATTCAGGCTAATTCATGTGCAATTAGTGATAGAAGGAAATGGGTAAAAATACTTTATATTAAATAGTCTGGGAAATTGGGCAGTTTTGGGAATAAACTCAGCCTAGCGAGATCCAGGCATGTTCAAACAACCTGGTTTTTTGGGACGGAAGACTTACATGGATTCTAAAAGATGTCATCAAGTCACAATCACATAAATTCCATCGATGGATGTCATTGTTACAATATTTCCCAGGCACAGTGTTTTGCCCATTGCCCTAAAGTGATCATGAGCACCACAGACTTAATTATATGAACTTATCATTCTATGACATGTTCCATGATGTCTACAAGTCTTCACTCACAAAAAAACAGGTTGTTTGAACATGCCTGGATCTCACTAGGCTGAGTTTATTCCCAAAAACTGCCCAATTTCCCAGACTATTTAATATAAAGTATTTTAACCCATTTCCTTCTATCACTAATTGCGCATGAATTAGCCTGAATTATCTAGCCTGGTTTCATGCAAATCGATGAAGAACTGACCGAGGTATGGGGAATTCTTCGAAAATGTCCCAAATGGGAAAATTTTCATTCACGCCCTCGGTACTGACGTTAGCTGTAAACAGTATTTCACATTTTTCACTTTCATTTTCAGTGAAAAATGTCTGAAAATTGTTTTAACTTTTTCACTTGTTTTTACACTGAAAAAAGTGGTGGAAAATAACATATCTTTTTCATCATGTTTTTCAGTGAAAAAAGTGAAATAAAAGATGATGAAAAATGTCTGTAAAAAAAGATTCCAGATTTCGAATTTTACACCCTTTTTTACACTAGATTTTTCACACTTTTTATTATCTTTTTGCAAGTGAAAATTTTGGTGAAAAATGTTTTAAATTTTTCACTAATGTTTTCACCTGAAAATGTGTATGTATTATTGGTATTACTCTTGCTGGAAAAGTCATAAATTTTATTTCAAATTTTTCACCTCAATTCTCAGTCTCAAAAGTACTGAAAAACTATTTAAAAACTTCACCAATTTTTCACTGAAAAATGTGTGAAAAATAATGTAATTTTTTCACCAATTTTTTCAGTGAAAAACTCGAAATGTTCATCCAGTGCAAAGATCTATAAAAGTGTCGGGAATGGTCAAAATCTTGTATAAAAGTGTCGGAAACTTGAAAATTTCCAAAGAAAGTGTCGGATGATTAAAAGTGCACTTGGACCGCCATATGTATCATTGGTTCCATATTGGCGTCTGTTTGGTCGCCGAACGCGACGTGTAGCAGTCACGTGCTTCTAAGTTCGAATATATTTGAGTCTGGGTTGAACCTGATGTTGACTGACCCCCAGTCCAACAGCTCTGGGTCAAAGTCTACAGATGCTACGACGGCCAAAAACACTCTGGAATACTTCCTATTGTTGTCGGTGAGAAGAAGCGTCAAGTGTGGCCACATCATGCGGCCGTACAATGCACTCTTATTATTCTACCTAGGTATTTCAGTCCTTGTCATTTTGAATGATCACAATATTAATTCTTGATAGGGACCCTCGCACGATGGAGAGGAAACGTCGCCTGGAAGAAGATGCACTTACAGCGGCAGGTTCCAGAACAGAACCGTGAGTCCCTTGTTTGGACCGCGCAGATATGAATCTGGCTGATTCCTCATAGGTCTCCGAAGCGCATGCGGTGTACATTTCACGTCGCTGAAGATACTCCCATGAATGGAGCGAACGGACCTCCATCCGAACCGATGCACATCGAATCTTCTCGCCCAAACCTCCCCTCTTCCGTTGACACGGACATAAAGATGGAAGATCTCGATGCACTTCCTCAGCATCAAACAGAAACTTCAGTTGAAAAGAAGAAACGCGAAGAAAAAGAAGAGACAGAGTATCTATGCACTCTTGTGCCAAGCCTGAAAGCAGAAGACTTCGCTCGTTATGGATCGCTCACAGATTTCTACCGGTGGTTCAAAGAACTGCAGGCACGCCAGCGTTACCACCACGTGCGTTGAAGCTGGGATACCCAGAGCGACATGGAGAACTGATTTTTTTCTTTGTTTAGGATGTGGCGGCATACTACTTTATGGATCAAATGCAATGGAGGCGCATATGTAAAGATCCGAGAGGTAAGGTTGCTTGTCTGAAACGACGCATAGGCTGATTCCGCGACGTTAGTTTGGGCATCCCAAGCCTGGAAAGATTCCGATTACTCGGTTTCTGAGGAAGACGAGGACATACGTCATGGTGACAGAGGTGAGTGGAAGATCGTGCGGGAGAATTACCGAATTTTGTGGGACTGGAAGAGAATTGAACACGAGGAGAAAAGAACTCAATTCGAGAAGGAAAGGATTCGACTTGAGGAAAGGGAACGTCAAGAATGGTACTCGATCGACACCGCCGATCTCTATGTTGGGGCGGGAGGATGGGATGCTATTTGGGAAGGAGTCGACTGAACTGACTGTGAATGTAACGGATATGTCAATGTGTATATTTTTGCAAATGTTTGCAGTCCCTGCGCGCCGTGTGGATCGAAATAGAAGCTTGGGATGCAGGAAGGAGATGGGCCAGTTGTGGTATTGGAGATAGTGAACACACGAGTATGTTAGAGATCAGGATGAATGGTGGACCGTATGTCGGGCAGTTCGGGAAGATTGGGTGTGACTATAGTTTGAAGACTGAGTTTTTTATGGCCCTGGTTGCGCGTGTTTTTCCCCCGATGGGATTCCGTTGGGTATTCGCATTTCCTCTGGCGACGAACACATTGACTGAGGAAGGGGCGGAAATTACTCAGAAACAGCCAAGGAGTGGATAGACGAGGAACACGCACTTGCACCTCTGATCTAGATTGTCCTCATCGGGGCGATGACAGCGTATTTTTCGAGTGCGACAGAAGAGACATGCGAGTCCAGGCTGTTTTGGGGCAATCGTCGCTCCGTTGAACGTCTGCGGCCATCGGCATATTTCGGCCGGATGCGGGGCATGAATGAAAGACGAGAACAGCTCAGACTCTGTTGGAGAGGGGTGGTGCACCGTGTCGCGGTGGCCACCATGGGCGATACACGGCAGGCTGGACGAGGGCACGACGCCCCAGTGATCGAGTGGAGGATGAGTTGTCGCCAAGGATCGTGAGGTTGACATAGTGAAACCATCAGTGTAAGTTGTTCCGACGAGATTAGCCTTGTATGGTTCCAGGTAATGCGGCACACCCGTGTGTTGGCCACGACCAGAGCGCGGTCGGGTAATATTTTCGCCCGTGGTAATCTATTCCGCATGGTGTTTGTCAGTGATCGAAAGAGTGAGACCTGCTATTCCTCACATCGTTTTGAGGATATCCGGGAGACGCGGAGATGCTGAAGTTATCTGTGCAAGGGCTGGAGTCACTAGGGACTGCGCATCTTTTTGGGGTTGATGGTGACACCTCTTTCAGTGGGTCCGAATGGGCGAGGAGAGCTTCGCGGCTGCTAGCACAGTGGTATGCCAAATCCAGATATTCGCCACCCAATCCGGAGATGCCTAGGTACTCCACCGACGATGTATTGTAGTCGTGCATCCGCCCATTCTCATGGAATGTGACAGGTACGACAGGGAGATGATTCTGTGCTGGTTCATTGAGATTCAGTTGCCGAGGATGAGCAGTATGACCATGACGCACGGCCGAACTACAGGGAGGACTAATACGATTCATGTGGTAATTGAAGCCTCCGCTGCTCGAAGGTGCGGAATGAATGTAGGATCCCCATCTTGCCTCCGGCGACAGGGGTTGTGGAAACAATTCCGGAGATATATTATTCGCGCCGTGTTGTCCATGTTCATGAACGTCGTCATGCGCGTTGTCTGGGCGCCGTTCGGAGTCGGACAAATGCAGTGCGGCCATTCCAAGAACTAGTAAGTGAGGGAGAACGAGAAGCAAGAGGTTCGATGCCACAACCACGACAGAAAACATTTATTTAACTCAAAGGTTGAGTGTGTCCTTGTAGGCGCCAAGTCAGCGATATAATGATGACTATTCGGAATTTTCAGAATGAGCAGGGTTTGATGTTGCCACAAACCGAGTTAGAAGCGGCCCCCCTGTGGTATCGACGGCGTCTTTCTCTCGCTACCATAGCGCTGGGGCTCGTGCATGCGATCAGACCATAGAACGCCGAGGATGACTTCCATCACCGCACGAGGGGAGATCGGTGAGAGTACAAGTGAGGCAGGAACAGGTTCTCCCTGGGCAGCTTGAAGAACGGATGGACACCCACCAGAAAAAAATAGTAAGGGACGGGCTGGAAGAGCGTCAGAGTCGTTCTAGCCCGGGGGTCACTCACATATCATACTAAATGTCTTCAGGAACCCTGGATTACGGCTCGCTAGAGACATGTGCAGGGGCAGAAACAGGACCCACAACGGAGAGTCCAGAAACCCCGACAATGATGTCGACCCACGGAGGATCGACGAAGCGTAGGTCATGGATTTAATGTAGCAAGAGGGCCCCGAGGATTGATTCAGAGCTTTGGTATATGTGAGTTCAGGTGCTGGTGGACTCACAGAGTGGGTGGTCGACGGAAGATTGTCGGAGATCCAAAAGCGCGAACGTGACCAATTCGTGATGAATACTCGACGCGAGAGAAACGCAAATAGAACAATACAACGCGTGAGGTTCGTGATGCTCGGCCATCCCTTCGCTACCACCCGGTGGTTATCCGCGATCGCAAGGAGTTAAATTGAGGTTGCCACAATATTAATCTTGCGTCTCACATACTACGCCCCGTCCGAGGTTTGTGGCGACCACTGCCGCGAAGGTAGAAACACCGATCACGATCAATATTGCGCTAAGTCGGGACAACGAGGCGTGGAAAAATGGTTCCTTTCGGGCAGCGTTTCTCAGACTAGTGTGTGCCGTGAGGTCTCAATTGATATCCCAGAAGTATGCTAAGCGAACCGACGCGAATACCCATTGGAAGGAATCTTTCTGTGTACATCTCATTGATTGCGGGAAATGGAGAAGTAGTAGGGAAGAAGGTCTCATGCAATTATACCTGAAACTATCGTGTACCATATAATCAGATCGTTGCTGTTTGCGGAAAGCTAAAGTTGCTTTTTTCCAGTCCGGCTGTCCTCTAGCATCATTCGGGTTCGAGCTCTCATCAAGTATCTAGTCATATTCTTTCCCTCAGCAGCCGAGCCTCCGCTCATTTACAAAAACCATAGTGAGTTCTGCAACACCTACGGTAGCCGAAATTCTACTCGTCGACGATGTCATTGTTCTAAAATTCAAGGCGGAATTCATGACAATTCTCCGATTCCGTATACATGATAGAAAGACATCAGAACTATAAAGTTTCAACGAGGCTCTGAACCGAGAAGTAAGGAGGAGTGTATTGATCCTCGTAAGCTCCTCATGATTTCAGGTGTTATATTGGACTGGGAGTAGCGGAATTCAAGGGACTATTTGAGATGCGGGTCAAGGAGCCGCCGGAAATTGAAGAACCAAGGTTGAAACCGTCCCAGAAACAGAGGCATTGATATCCATGAGTGTCATCCATATGGGGCGAGGAAACCATATACACAACCACGTACACTCTATGCAAGAACCACGGCCCCCGATATGCGGAGAATAAATAAGACTTCATCTTCATCAGTACGGAAAATGGTGTGTAAGGAACTTTTGCGGGGCGTTAATCGATCTAGTGTCCATGCGCTGAACACGG
This sequence comes from Mycena galericulata, assembly GCA_029289565.1. Lineage (NCBI taxonomy): Eukaryota > Fungi > Basidiomycota > Agaricomycetes > Agaricales > Mycenaceae > Mycena > Mycena galericulata. The sequence continues at coordinate 182,588 of JARKIA010000209.1, read as the reverse complement.
GAAGGGTAAGTGAAGGAGAGTAGGATATATATGTAGGTGTACAGGAGTGTCTCAGCCCTCAGTGGTTGCGCCTTCTCTCGCCGCGCAGAAGAAGGCCCGGCGATGGAGGACGAGGCAGAGGAGAGGAACCCCGCCGACGATGCCGTGCGCGCGATGCTCCCGCTGCCGCTCGCGAGCTCGCCCATCTCCCGCCGTACGGTCCAGGCCCGCGGCGCGTGCGCCAGGCGGGAGATACGCCGCGTTCACCGACACGCCGTACTACGCAACCGAGCCACCGTACTGCGACATCGAGCCGGTGGGCGAGCGCATCGTACTCCTCGGGTCGTCGCGGCACTCTAACTCGGGTCGGTCGCGCTCCCACGACGTCGCGAGCAGTGGGCCAGTTGACGCATCGGACATGGTCGGCGCGTGGGCTGCGGGCGCCATGACTGGCACGGGCGCGGGCGGGTCGACGTCCGGGCCCCACTCGTCGAGGATGTTGGGGTGCGCGGCCGCTGTTTCCGGGTGCGGCGCCTCAAGACGAATAATGCCATGATTCCAGCGGCGATCAGCGCTGCTGCGCCGAGGGCAGCGCCGAGACCAATGGCGAGGGTGTTCGTTTTGGTGAAAACTATGGAAGTTCCGGCTGAGGATGCTGCGAGCGTGGCAGAGGATGAGACTGAGCTTGAGAATGTTGATGATGACGATGGTGCTGAGGAGGATCCATTGTTCACGGTATAGCTGGGACAGATATAATGAGGGCCAGCGTATTCTACGATGATAACGAAACGCACATAAACCCGTCTGCAATGATGAACTCCCCCGTCGGCACCATGGTGAGGACCAGGCTGTGGCTTGTATTACTCAGGCCCGTTGCCGGCTAAGCTACTGAAGACTCTGCGGACTCGGACCCGCCAGGTGGCGTGGGAGAGGCGTTGGGATCCGTAAGGTTGACTATGACGCATTGACCGCCGTCGAGGGTGAGTTCGGTGTTGACAGCATATGGCAAGCGCGGCGCCAGATAGTATATCGCAACTCCTTTTTCCAGAAAAACAATTGTATAAGACGCCCAATGATGAGAGAAAAAACTGCAACCGCACCAGTGAAAGTGAATGTCGCACTCCCCGAAGTGTCGCTGCTGATGCTATGACTGCCCCCAAAGTCTAGGCCAGAAGAGAACATCTGCCAGTAGCTGCCAGTCGCCCGTGTAGGTCACCAGTGAACTAGTGTCATCGATGGAGACATTCAACAGGGCACTGGTGACGTGGAAGAATAAAGGGAGAGGAAGAAGGGAAAGCGGGTACATGGCCGTCGCGGGTGGGGAGCAAGGCGGCGTCTTGGACATGCCCCTCAGCGCCAAAAAGGCTGTGCGACGTGCCGTGGGCCCACTCCGAAAATGCCGGCACGGCCGATACCCACCAGAAATCGAGGTTCACCTAATTTTGGCCTTGTTCTGGAATAAAAATCAGGACCGATGAGCCACCAGTTATATTGCTTTATCGATTGACAGAGTTACGGTCCTGGCGAGAGGATATGGTTCGCGCAACTCTGCGGCCGGACGGAAATTTTGGGAAACCGACGGGGAAGTGATTGATTTCCGTCGGAGAAATACGTCCTGCCTCATTTTCCACTGTCACCACGACAGAGGGAACTATTGTGGCGTTGATATGTAATGCCATAGGCGATGCAGTGATTAAATCGCTTACCGCTGCCAGAAAAATGGGCCTGATCTCAAAGGGCCTCGCCGCCTCCAGTAAGACTTGCGTTTCAGCTACACAACGCTGTAATGGACCGAACGACCAAGAGGGCTGGAAATCCCAGGTTGGCTCAGTATCTGCGGAGCCTCAGGGTTGAAACAATGGCAGCGGATCAGCCAAGCTCCCGATCCGCACCGCCGGCGATCAGGGGTGATTCGCCTGGACGACACGTCTCTGAAATTTCAACCCGTGATGATCCACGATCACTTCTCCATTTTGCCGAAAACAAGTATGCGGTAAAACTTCCGAGCGCTCGGGACAGGATTCGAATATAATACTCTGCGGAATTAATCAATTATGATTCACCCTCAAGTCCACTGGAAATCGCACATGGATTCGAGTATTGAACCGATCTTGGTCTGTGGGGAGTGTGGACTCATGGACATCTTCCGTTTAAGAACTCGGCTAGTGGCCACGGTCGCCGGAATTGCCATGAAATTGGGGCTTTCCAGATAAATAACTGTTTCGTGACGCGTCAGGATTTATTCATAGGGTCCGCTCCCTAGGGTCCCGACTCGAGAGGCCATAACCACCAACCACTTCAGCATTTCTACACATTCTTTCCAAAAACTGTTGTTCATGTTCGTTGGGAAAATCATGAGCCGGGTTCACTTTGGTTCAACCGACTCATTCTCGTGGAAGTCTCATCCTATGGCTTTGGTCAGACATATGTACTGTAGGCCCAATTATTTCCCAAAAAACTGAATACAAAATACGAGTTGGTAGTAGTACATTGAAATTGCTCCTTCGTCATTCTTTCCATATATATCCGCCATTAAGCCCATTAAGCCCGAGGGAGCATCGTTAAATGATAAAAATATTGCGGCATCTAGTGCACTCGTCCGGTAGCCGTCGCATTTACCGACAGGGAAGTGCTGCCTGTAGGCAGTGCGCTGGTATGAGCCGTCAGCGTCCCATTCACGGATACAGTTCCAATCTTCGTGGTGGAGTTTCTGGCATCCGTGAGGCTCAGGGGAACGTTAGCCGCGGTCGAGCCAGAATTACTGCTGGCTGGCGTTCCAGTCGTAGTGAAATTTGCATGTCCAACAGATATATTCGGAGCTACCCTCGCAGGCATGGTAGAGTTCCGCGCCGCCGAAACACTTGTGGCTGTCGAGGTGGACTTCACCTGGCTCGTGTGACTAGTCATGGGCACCGCTCTGCTCGCGTTGGTCGCAGATACACTGTGAGATATAACAGATGCGCTTGATTTCGCCGAGGTGCTGGGTCCAACCGCCGTGCCTGATTTAGCAGCTGCACTGGATTTCACGGACGCGCTTGATTTGGCAGAGGCGCTAGACGGAGAGGTCGTATTGGTGACATTGAAACCCGCCACCACTTGACCCTCGACATTGGGAGGACCATACCACCAGAGGGTTGTCTAAATCTTGATCAATCCCGGTGGAGCAGGCCCAAAATATGTAAATACGAACGACGCCTGTCGATCCGTTAGCTGACCGCCCTTGATTTTCGAGGTTGACACTTACCAACAGGAAATGTATAAGTGGCCTGCATTCCACGAAATTCGATGGTCGCGGTGACGGCCACAGGATTCCATGTTGTTGACGAGCTGTCGTCCCCTTTATGCAGTCAGTCTATGGTTGAATACACTAGCGCGACGAAAATAGAACGCACAATTCATCACGACAAGCGCATACCGGTTCCAGTCCGTAGACGAAAGCCGCTTGGTAGTATACGCACCGACACGGAGCGCCCATCCGAGACTTCCATCCACGGCGACACCGATACGCTGCCCCCATGGACCGCCCGCATCCTTGGGTATAATCGCCTTTGAAGCCTGTGCGAGGGAGTAGACTGGAAGACAAAATCGCTATGAGTAGCCGAGCACAATGCGCAGGTTGAGAATCAAGTCACATACACTCCTGGTTGTACTCATATGACCCGTCACTGTTCACTGTTACGATAGGCCGGCATCCAGATGCGCAGCTGTTGGTTCCGGGGAGTGAGGGTTGGCCGTTGCCGTTGAGGGCGAGGTTAAACATCAGCCCGACCTCCGCAAATTGCTCGAGGCTCCCAATCCAGAGGTTGTCCATATACCACTGCATTTTTCAGCTATGCACACACGCTTGCGCCTGAACATCCCCGTACCTTGATATCGGTCCACCAGTCGGAACCAATTGTTCCGCTGCATTCGGTAGAGTATATGTTCTAAGTCGCGAGGTGAGTTGGGCTTCGTCAGCGTGGAGTATTAGCGATAAACCTTGTTGGGGAATGCATTGTGAAATGAAGCGATATCGGTGTACGTCCCCGAATAGCCTGTGGAAGTATTGCTTAGCGGTAGCTATACCGGACTAATGTGTGTTCCTACAATGAAATGCGACGCCGTCGTAAGACCCCCCGTCGTCTTGCATCTGCAACAATATATTGGGAAGCACGTCACCGGGAAATATATATTCAACTGACCAATGTAACAGGATATGCCGCCGCGTCGACCCAGTTATGCTGAACTCGGAGTGAGAATATAAGCAACCGTACCGAATGAGTTTTCCATACCTCGTACCCAACAAGTCTGACGCTTGATAGCCCATTATCGTTCAAAAGCGTCCGGAGCGCTGCGCCGATCTGGCCCTCGACAGCTGCATGACATTCATCCATGGGATGTGCGAAAAGAAAGCCAACGTGAACGTACCTGGTGTCATGGTGCATGTAGGATACGTGGGATTGCTGTTTTCGGGCTCGTTCTGACGTTTGGATTGAGAACAAAGTGAAACGGCAAGAAATGATTTATACCTGAACCGAAATTGCATAAATAGAAATCCCTTTGTTCTGGAATCCTTGAACGGCCTTCAATAGATACGTGGGATCTGGGTAACGTTTGTTTGTAACGTTTGGTATGAGTGAGTGCGAGTGCGGTTCAGAGGAAGACGTTTACAGGCAGTGATTAGGCTGGACGAGATGGTACCGCCTTTCATGGTTCCCGTGGTCTTAAAAATCTACATTAGGAAAATGTGCAAACAAATTGAAAGACAACTCGCCTTCATCCATGCAGGCTATCGCAGTTCGAATCAATGGGTTCGAAAAGTAACGAAGTGGAAACACACCGGACTCCAGGGTAGGATGTGTACCTTCCAGTACATGCACGTCAAGCATCTTTAAAATTGATGCAATGAGGACGCACCTTGAGCGCCGGGTTTATAGATAAGATATCCGTAATCACAGAGAACACATAAGATGGGGCATTGTTGATGTTGAAATGGCTGAATGAAGTATCGCCGCTGATATCGTCAAGACTGTAAACTATGGAAAATCAGCTTCACGGTCCTCAGGATGGATGCGTGTGAAACCGACGATTGGCGGAAAAATCCGACGCCCCGATTGGCACACGCAAGTAGCTGAACCCGGATGCATTGGCGCCATCAGCAACCGAAAACATATGGCCTAGAATGCTCCAGTAATTGGCCCCGTTGGTTGTCTGCGATAATCAAATTGAACGTGTTCATATACCACGCCAAGTCCAACGAACCTTCAGATTATTGAGGGTCAGAGCCGACGAGTCCGCTGGGATCTCATGAGCGGGACAAATAGAATCGCACGCGGGAACTTACTTAGCGAACCTCCGAACCCATTGATGGTTTGGTACACGGTCGTCTCCGTGACAACGATGTCCGCGGATTGAGCCGGTCCGGGGGTGACGAAGTTGATTGGTGTGCTCGGAGCGAGTGATGTGAAAAGCTCCTCGCGATCCCAGGTTGTCTGCCACTGCGTCCAGCGATGTACGCGCTTATCAGTATGGGGACGGAGCTCACAAGCATGGACGTACGATATCCCAGATCTGCTGCGACGCTACAGGCCGGGCCAGCGTCCAAGCAAGGAAGAGGAGACTTGCACGCATGACAGCAGGGGCACAGCGGGAGGGGGGACTAAACACCACACGAACCCGGGACCCAAAAGCGCACTTTATAACTGCTACGGAACTCATTCGACCGTGGCAGCTAGATGAGCGGAATGGGCCCAAATTAGCGGGGACGGCTCATAATTCACTGGGAAAGGAAACATGGAAGGTGGTTCGTTCTGGGTGACTGGGCAATCGTGAGGGTCTCGACCAAATGATCAATATTGCACCGCGTGCAACCAAAACCTGCACTAAAAGAGATCCAGGATTAGAGATAGCGAAGGAAGCGGCAGTATGGGCGCAGGGGACAAACCCAGTCAATTATGCATCACTGCTCTCGTGAGGCGAATAAGTTCGGGATGGTCAAATTGCGGTCCAATGGCGATCTATTGATAGCGCACCTGTTACCCTCTGACTGCTTGGAACGGTGCAACTTGAGGGCTGAGGGGTACAACAATCCCCTCCGGAATCACAGGAGTCGAGCGTGGTCAAGACAGTTGCCGGTGAACCGGACCTTGGCCCACGTGGATTGAGTGCGGCCAATTGCATTGTGCGCCTGACATCAATTGTGCTTGCTGGAGGGCCCAATAACGGACCAGAAGAGGACTGCACGGAAGAAAAGATAAACTCATGATGGCGGCAAATGTGGTTCGCCGGGGAATGTCGAACTTGGGTCCCGATAAACCCGAGCGCCCAGCAAAAGTACGTGGCTGGAAATGTCAGGTGGTTGGTATCCAGAAGGTCTGGATTGCGGCTAAGAATGGGAGATTTCCCGGCGATTATGAAAGTGCGCCGGGAATATCCCAGGAAGACAGACACGTCAAACGGCGAAAAACTGCCTAAAACAGACGAGAGAATGAGTGGGTAGTATATGGTCAACGGTGATCTTTCGCCGTTGCCAAGTCGTTTACGGGTGTTTGTCAGGGATCATCGAGCAACCATGACTACGATTTCTAGTCTGAATGAGAAGCGCCTTGGAGGAGATCAGCTGAATCTGTAGACCGGAAACTGCGGAAAATTGATACGGCATGCTACTAGCGGCTGCCCCCGATGGATGGAGAGAGGTTGCCACATGCTCATTGCTCACCATTCCAGCAGGTCCTCAAGCTGGCATCCCAAGAATACTACTTGCCGTATCGCCGCCACTGGCAGGATGCAGACGATCAACAGACGATAAGTATTTGTGGAGGGCTAGGCCAAATCCAGCCTGTCAATGGACAAATGGGAATTAGGTGCATTTAAGGATGAGGATAGTGACACTTGCTTCTTGTGCCCGAAACCAATTCGCAGCAACAACATGAATGGCACGTCGGAGTCATTGACTCATTGGTCAAGAGTCGGCGGTGACGTGATGTGACATGCACGTGCTTGGTGCTCTTTCGGGCCTCGGCGTAAAGGCTCCGGGGTCCGAACCTGAGGTGGACAGTTGGTCCCATATACGGACCGGCCTGAAGGCCTGGGATGGCTGATAATGAGAGTTTGTCTGTTGGATTTTTGGTCTTTGACTCAAGACCTAGTGCTGGAGCATTCACATGGCATGCAGGTGTTCGCCCCAAAAAGGAATGCACAGAGTCGAACCTATGACGTTTCGTGCTCGTTTTCGAAACGAAAGTAAAAAGCCCTTACATCACGGTGGAAGCGTTGGTCTAATTTGGGTTTCAGGTGTCGCGCAAGGCAGAATTGGGTTCTTGCCTCCACAAAGGCATCTGGCGCAAAGCGATTGAGCACGGCAGGACTCGAACTTGCAGCCTTTTTCATAAGCTCATAGTATCCCGACGTTGCGCCACGGCAACGGAAAACTCTCGTCCCCCGGGTGCTTGGCGCAATGGCTTAGCGTGTTCGGCTTCGATGCCCACAACCGTACCGAAAGGTTGCAGGTTCGAGTCCTGCAGTGCTCATGTTTTTGAAACTCCGCGTTGCTGCAAGCCCACTCCCTCATTTTTGCGATGTTCAACTTGGAACATCGGCTTTCGAAAATATCTGTACTTGCTCCCACTTCAACTTTCGATTTTACCTGACCACTTGATCACCTGCGTCCCTAGAAAACGAGGAGCTACCGGAGGCCATATCCTAACACCCATCCTGCCTCCCGCTGAGACCCAGGGAAACTCCTTGTAGCCGTTACGATTCAAGGCACTAATTCGATCCCGACGATTGTGATTGCGGCGATTGGTAAGCTATCGGGCGGGCTTGATAGTGTCCATCCCCCGACCATGGTGCAGTTCTGTACTGGATGAGAAGAAAAGCAATGGGACGAGACCCAAATTCTATTGTAAAATGCGAGAGAAAGCATAAGATCAAGAGACGGAATCTTTGCCCGCGGGCCGCGCGTTCCCTCCGCCATCCTTCGATCGAACCCGCACGGACTCTTCGACCACGACTCCCACCTGAAACCGCGCACCATACCGACGACCTCGAGACAGTGTTGTCGTCTACTGCTCAGAACCGGGTCCATATGATAGAGGTGATCATTCCGAACAAGAAGGGTCCAAGAAACTTGGTAAACAAATAAAAAATGGTTGAAAATAGTTTTGATCGTTGAGATCACTTTGTGAATGAGAATAAAAGACTCCAGCCATTGTGCGTGAGGACCGAAATGCTCTCCGCGAGACTAACCCATATAGTTGGAGTTAAAAACACGGGCCCTCCGATAAAACTCTCTGGGCATAGCCAAGTACACTACTAGTAGCCATTGCATTACACCTCAATTCTGTCGAGTACGTTTGGAACCACAAGTTATTATGGGTCGGAACGAGATCAATCTCGGCAGACTCGCCGATCGGAGTGCAATCATCGAGAGTATACTTCAGTACTTGACGATAACCAGGTAATGGATTGCATAGAATTGGTATCCATACGTGATGTAGTTCAGGCAGGCTCCTAACACAGATCCGACATGGTTAATTGAAATGGAATGAGACGAGTTCCCGTTGAAGCTCAGTTTTAGGAAATATTATGGATCACAACGCGGACACGTGGTCACATGTCGCGTCTTTCACAAGGTACAAGAAAAGATGAAAGCGTGCAGAGAGCATTATCGAGAATTAGAGGACTACCTCTCCATGAATTCGATGAACTCCGCCTGAGGAGTACATTTATAGCAATCTGTTACGACTGGTTGCACGTCGCTTGCATCTTCAATTCGACCCCTTGGCAAGCCCGTCGCAAAGATCGCTGCCGCTGGCTCGTAGATTGCCCTTCAACACTAACTCGACGAGGCAAAAACTAGTCCGGAAACTCAGACTCTCCTCTTTCTTCCTGTACTCTATGCCAACCTCGACTCTCGATGGATCCCTAAACCGGAACAAGTAGATAGGGTCTCGTCATCGTCACCTGCCGAGCCGTCCTCTGCCTGGTGCTAATTGCCTTAACGCTCTGAGTTCATTGGACTATATTCCTTTGGTGAAAAATATATCCGTGGATGTCGCCCTGCACCTATGTAATAGGGCCTGGAAATGGCGTCAATTCCTTCACGACTATCCCATTGCGAAAATAGCTCAGGACCCAGATCTAGCAGATGCCTCAAAGACTGTACGAAATATCTGGCCGCCCGGCGCATAATAGCCAAGGCTTGGAGACTTTTTCTCCCGGAGAAGGAGGGGCAAACACATCATGGCGCTCTGAGAGCAGTGTGTGTGCCTTCATTTGTCCCAAAGGTACGGCCAGGGGAACGAACGCAGCCTATTTGAATGAGCTCTTCGAAGACGCGGGAGGCAGAGCCCCCTGGTCGTATCACACCTGCATCGTCATGCGCAGGATGCTCCACATTCCCTGATGTCTCTCATTTTTGCTACTAGCACTCTCAGCTTCGTCCTAGACAACAGTTTCCACCGCGTTCTGTTGATGGAGTCTCTAATTAGGGACGATGTCATCACCACATTCACCCATCGCGCGCATATATTTTCCGCGGCGCGGAGTGATGACCCCGCTGTTAAAACTGTCTTAAAATTTGTCTGGGACCAACTGGACATCCAATTTATGGGACCACGGGGATATCGTATTCTCAGGGAGGCTATCCGGGGGCCTGTTTCGTGCGATCGTTTCAGTTGCCACCCTCAGAAATTTCCCCGCCAGCATCACAAGTTCCTGGGGACGTACGCCGCCTACTACTCCGTTCTATCCTGCATAGCTCCGGCTTCGTGTGAGGTCAAAGACCTCCAGGCTACGCTTCAATTATGAGGCATTAGGAATCGGACGCCTATGTGTCTCTCAAGGGGTCTGGTAAAAATGACGCGACAGGCGCGCATTGACGCGGCAATGCCGCGCTGGCTCCTGTCCCTCCTACATCGTCTCCCGAGGCCGTAGTTCCACACGGGGGCCATTAAAGACCTTTTATGCATGCTTTGGACTGTAAAAACCCAAGTCTTAGCCTACGGTTAGCCAAATCGGAATATTGATTACAGCCTTTTGCGGAACTTAGGGCGCGGCCAGTTTTTATTTTATTTTAGTAAGTTTTCGGCAGAATGGCTACCCTCGCCTCAATTCTCAACGGATTCCCTTTGTGGTAGGCTCATTTTACTCGCATTGCAAATACGGAGGGCATGACATCTTACGATTTTGTCTGAGCACCCCGAAATCATCTAGCAGGTCAGATTGGGGTGTTTTGAGCTGTCTGAGAATAGAAGATGCCACAAAGTAGCTATAGTGGTCGGGTTGACCTAGATTTTTGTTATGATGCACTTATGGCTATTACGGAGGGCAGCAAACACCGGGATAGTGAATGTGACTTGTATTTCAAATTTATTGCTGTTAGGGGAATCCACCCGTTATCCCACCTGTTTACATGTATGATAGAGTTGAAATACAAGTCGCATTCACAATCCCGGTGTTTTCTGCCCTCCGTAATACCCATAAGTCCATCATATCAAAAATCTAGGTCAACCCGACCACTATAGCTACTTTGCGGCATCTTCTGCTCTGAGACAGCTCAAAACACCCCGATCTGACCTAGTAGATGGTTTCGGGATGCTCAGGCAAAATCGTAAGATTTCATGCCCTCCGCATTTACAATGCGAGTAAAATGAGCCTACCACAAAGGGAATCCATTGAGAATTGGGGTCAGGATAGCCATTCTGCCGAAAACTTACTAAAATAAAATAAAAACAGGCCGCGCCCTAAGTTCCGCAAAAGGCTGTAAGCCATAACACTTATACTCGATTTCCCGTCTCTGGCTCTGCCTTTTGGCCAGATTACACATTGAATAGTGGTTCTCAGAGATTGATATGCATCCAGGGCATCCAGAGTAAAGCAGCCGAAATACTTTCGAGATTCTCAGTCAGCAAAACCAATAATTCATCCAAAAACTGCTGTTCAATATCTTGCCCAATTACAAGTTTCCCAGTCTTCAGAGCTCGAGCAACTGTACGGCTACATTCTCTTTCGGGTCAGTACAAGTGAACAGTCTGATAAAATGACGCGACAGGTGCGTTGCCTTTGGAAGTCCAGTGATTTTTAATTCAACCAAGGGTTGAAAAAACTGACTGGTAACCTTCATATATACAGTCTGTCCACTCACACGCGACTCACGTTACCGGGGGAAATGGCCACAATCTATTCAAAATGTATTGATATTCCTCCCTCCACACAATATATAAAGCATGGCCTCCCCATACGGTCATATCTTGGTTTGCCCAACACTAGATCACAATTATGGATAGCTTACCCCCTCAATAATTTGAAACCGCAGGGCACAATTGGATAGGCTGGATATTTCAGCAAGTAAGTGTTGAAGAGAGTTGCCATTTTGTTTATTTTGAGCTTACCCCCTTCAACACCGAATTCATAATAGGCTCCGCATCCGGCTCCTCCATATCTCAGATCACCTTTGATCTGCAGCTTGATTTAACATGAACTCACGAAGCCTTACAAGTAATGAAATGTAGAACAGAAAATCATTGGACTACCGCTATGGCTCAATGCTGCGAATGTTCTGCTGGCATTCACTGCGTTCAGAGGGTTCGTCGGCACAGGCTGTGCGGACCCGCGTCGGCAGACCCTGATGTCGGCACGGTCTGCCGAACTCTGCCGACGTCTATGGGCTTTCGGTTCGTCCCGGCACACCTTGGGGATATGCTCAAAGCGCAAGCTAATCATGCAGAAACATATTTTTTCAGTCAAGAGCCAAACAGTATGTTAAAATACCCAGAAATATGCAGTATCAAATGTCCTCAGAGCCATGTCGCCGTTTGGTTTACATGTGTCGGCTTTGACTACCCATGGGCCAGCATTGCATGTCTTGGGGACTGAGGAAAAGGAAAAAATAAGGGATAACTGCGGCCCTTCCGCAGCCACGACTCAGGGTTGATGGGAGAAGCCTCCGCATCAGCCGAATATAAGTGTTAAGCTTTAGCTAATCAAATAGCTATCTAGGGCTATACGTACAAGCGACGAAATGAGGCTCTACACAATGTTTGAAGTGGCAGGAACTATGTCCGAGACCGTGGAGAAAGCGGGCGTCGATCCGTACCGACGCTGAACACAGGCCATGCCGACGCCAAGTCCACCGAGGTCGGCAGGGCGTCGATCAATGTCCGCACAGCTCTGCGGATCTGACGTCGGCAGGCTATGTTTGGCACGTCGGCACAGCTCGACCATTGTCGGCAGGGTCTGCCGACGGGGACCCTGAACGCAGTGATTCTGATTCACCAAGTATGCCAAAAAACACAACTTTATTGCATGTCACATCTTGCCCTGAACTGTCATCAGCAAAATTTTTGTGTCAAAGATATTGTCTGCAGGCAGTGCTGAAGAACTCATATATCGGCGTTCAATTTCAGAATTTTCGCTCCGTACTTCTCTAAAATGATGTCCTGTCCGCGTGAATGATCCCGGAGGCTATTACAATTGACCTAAAACTTCACAGCGGGAGTTCCACTGTGGGACTCGGTCTCAATTTAACCGTACAACCATATTACCTCAGTTGAAGACCTTGCAGCTAAGGCCCACTACCTTGAATTTATTTGGGTTGGTATTGTCCTGATGTTTGAAAATCCGATTCAACCAGTATGTCTTCTAAGTTGAAAGATTGAAATTCGGGGTCAACACCGCAGCTCAGCGGGCTCCTGAGAGCACCCCGAGGCGACTGAACAACCAAAAGAGAGCTTCAAAAGCGTATATAGCACGATGAGAGCGACTAGAGCAAAGACCAGAAATAGTATAATGTATGGTACTTTAAAGGCGGGTTTATAGCAAAGCCTGTAGCGTATGGGATAAATTCTTTTATTATTCTCTTCTTCGAGGCTACATCGGAATTCATACAATCTACATTTCAACTCTTGACCAATCTTTAATAACAGCCCGACTCAGGTCAGTTCACTGTATGTTCAAGTTGTAGTTAGTCTTGGGTTCATTGACTTTCAATCTGTACCAAGTCATAGATATTTTGTATTCAACCGAATCTTTATTTTAGAGTACTCAAGCTACCCGTTACAGATGGACCAAACCAAGATTCCTCAATCAAAACATTTCCATGTCCCCCATTTGAACAACTCCGAGATTCCCGAAGCTACTGAGAGAATCCGAGTCACCTTGGGTTAAATGACCACTGACCATGTTGAGGGTCAAGAACATAGCAGGCTGGCCAGATTTCTTCACCTCTGCCCGGAAAGTCATCAGAGCATCCGTCTCTCCCCTTTGTTGACTTTCATCCAGCTTCAGTGTAAGGACGCAATCCTGAAAGGTAATGCTTGATGAATGCGGGGTATAATTCCCTTTCCCCCAGATATGATTATCAGTGATCATTCAAGTTGATCAAACTTTTCAGTGATGAGGCACATAGTGTAGATGTCATGGTCTGCACTCTTTCAAATTACATCCACTGCACATATTTTTGACTCTTAGTCAATCTTTTCCAATCACCGACTCAAATCCAATCTGCCGAGGTCAGTCCACTGTTTTATTAGGATGCATACAAACACTTAACAAATGTGTCGAGTCGGAAACATGCAAGTTCAATGAAGAACGAGTATGCCGCGTCAATCACGTGATTGACGCGACCTTCAGTTCAACTGCTATCCAAGCCTAGGTCCCCTACCATGTATATGATTGGATCGAGTCTTGAATATATCCCAATCCACTGCAAACACTCTGGTCGGATGGCCAGAAGAGCCAAAAGATGGGATGATTATGGGTACCCGAGGAATGTTTGACTTCCAAGGAAGTTCCACCGCAAAATTTTATAGGATGTATACTATAGAACCTAACTATAGATGTGCAGGATTTGAATAGTACTGGGAGAGGTGCCGCGGCGCTGATGCGGACTGACGCGGCACTGACGCGCATTGACACGGCATTGACGCGGCATTAACGCGCATTGACGCGGCATCGGCGCGCATTGCCGCGGCGTCTGATGCGGCGTTGGCGCGGCAACTCTATTGCCAAAATGTGATTTTTTGAGTTGTACAATGCATTTGAATGTCCCTTTACCCACCCAAAATGTTTTGCTGGTTAATACGGAGCAAAAACCCGATTCAACAAGGTAATAACTTAAGATTGGCACCCGGACAAGGGTCTAAAACATAGTTCAAGTATTTACATAGACTACTATTGCTGTTCCGGGTGTCATGCAGGCAATTCTGTACCCTAGGAGCCTTGCCCAGATGTCCTGAATATGCCGCGTCAATTGGGCGTCACGCCGCGTCACTGCCGCGTCACTGCCGCGTCAAAATCTCCAGTCCCTCTCTCAAGGCCTGCCAATGCCATAGCCTCCATGTGCGTAACCTCTTGACCTGGACACTGCCGGCGTGCTAACCCAACGACAGTCTGGACATATCCGCCCTAAGCGGGAGCTCGTACGCTGCTCGCTCTGCAAATGGCAGTATTACTGCTCCACATGGTGCCAAAGGATGGACATAGGATATATATAGCTAGGAAGGCTTGTCGCAGAATCCTTTTGCTTACATAGGCAGATTGAGCTCCGTCCGTTTTCATTTCAAGGTGACGGGTATAATGTATTGTCAGATTAACCCGAACAATCCAGTACTGGGTCCTTCCTACGCGCTCTAGATCTCCTCGACCACAATTACAAGCAATCTCGATGAAAAATGCTCCAGTACGAGTTGGAATTTTTTGATGTGTTGTCCCAACGACAACCCATTCATACTCTTCGATTACCGAGGAGGGCGTGCCTCCAATTGCCCATCCTGCGAGAGAGCGGACGTGGGGAACCTGGGGGAACTTGATGTTCAGTAGCAGGATGGCCTCGGGCGGGCTGCTCGGAGTGCTGATCTAATCGAGTCGCATGCGGTTGTGCTGCTCGATGGTCAAAGTTGTGCGCTGCGCTTTTCCCCCATTTATTGTACTCTAACAGCTCTGCGTTGTGGAACGGATTGAAAGGGGTCCAAAGTGATGCCGACGCGGGTGTAGCGGGTGTCTCTGCGCCCCTTCATATCCAGATTCCAGATAGGATAATAGCCTAGGTTTGAAACGGCTGGTCGTGCATCTGTTACTCATGTACGTGTGTAATGGTGTTCGACTGGGTTGACCTCATTCAGCCACGAGATATTTAATCTTGAGTCTCTCATGAGCCGTGGATCCTTTACCGAAAATTATGCCCTCGGTGAAGGCCTTGGGAGCCTCAAGGGAGCCTATTTTCAGTTAAGCCCCTATTTAGGAGGTGTGGGAACGAGACCAGCTTGACACGTGAAACTCACGTGTAACGTCTTTCCTTTTCTCGTCTCACGACGTCTGCGAAAGCCTCGCCATCGAGAGATGCGCCTCAGATTTCCCGAGGTTGCGCAACGCGATCTGAACACTCCCCTTCCGGCGGACGCTGAGAAGCAGGCCATTGACGTTCTTGATTCCACTATCCCTCCCCACCGCATCCTGACGAAAGAGGCGACAGGGAGCGAGGAGAGATGCGATATTCGCCGGGATGTCGGCTGCGCTCGTTTCGGGTATGTTAATTTAACGAGTAGAACTCGAACTTTCTCATTTACATCGACGCCCCCGCAGCCGTGATTGGCTCGAGATTCATGGGCTTTAACCGTACGCAGATGATTCTGAGCGGCGTAGGTGAGGACGGCCAACTCACAAAAATGCTCGATGGCGTAGACTCATCTTCCGAAGGATCCGGTGCCCTCTCTGGCTATTTTTTCAATCAGGTACTGTCGTCTTGCCGGTGCATGGATCTAGTCGATCTGAACATGCCACAATCAGGCGTTTGTTGCAGCCAACATGACTGAATTGCAGAAGGAAAAGGAAAGGCTAGCGTCTCTCGGAATAGAGCACCGCAGGAACCCAGACGATCAAAACTAAAACATCGCGCCCACAAATTTGATCCACTGTCAAACTGTCTCCTACTGTCTCCCGCCTTTTTTTTTGTGGGGTTAGCCCCTTGGGAAAGAAAGTCCCGCGGCGCCAATCTGACATGATATGTCGTGGTGATGATGATAGACTCGTACGGATCCGCAACGAACCTTTTGTGTGCATATTTGATTCTTATCACTTGTTCGAGCCTTTCTGGTTGGTCCGTGCGTTCTGATGAATATTCGACAGTTCAGTCCGGCTTGGAGAAATCTCGGCCGACCATCGCACTCTTGGCCCTTTTGGTTATTGAAACTGCGCGGCCCTTTCTGAAGGACACCACAAAGAGAGAGCACTTGTATAACACCGCACGGCATGCAGTAAAATCCACACTGGCTTATCTGAATGAATGCGGCGGGAGCCTCGGACAAAAACGTCATACGACCTGGTCCGATCTCGAATTGTGGCCCTTTTAGAAGATATCTCGTTCTGAACCGAACCTAGTGTCATTGGAGAGGCCCGTTACACGAACTATGCCAAGTCAGTTTCACGGAAGGGTGTAGTTCATTCGCGCTCACTTGGCCAAGAATGTATGGTAGTGTCATTGGAGAGGCCCGTTACACGGAGAGCCATGCGAAGTCAATTTCACGGGAGGGTTCATTCGCGCTCGCTTGGCCAAGAATATCCATGGAACGCGCCGAGGACCGTTACACGCGGAGAACTATGCGAAGTCAGTTTCACGGAAGGGTCTGGTTCATTCGCGCTCCCTTGGCCAAGAATATTTATGGAACGCGCCCTGAGTTCAAATTTGCTACTTATCCTTCACTCAGATATTCAGTGAACCAGAGAGGCTGAGAGAGCCCTCCGCCCGTGGTACGTATTCCCCTCTTAGTCGAGCTGCACATCACGAGTATCCCTCGACGAATTTTGGACGGCAGGAAACAAAGATTGACTAGGAATCCTGAGTCGCATTCTATCAGGTAAAGCTTGGGTCTATGCACTACGTCTTCCTTTACTACCACTTTCGCGAACCAGATTATCGTCCGACATGATTTTGTTTCCGCAGCTGGAAAGTCGCGAACCCATCTGTCCCAGTCCATGCCCAGACATCAGCACTGACATCCAGCGATAATTTCTTGCTAACAGGTGCCCAAGGGGCAAGAAATTCATCGGAAAATTCCTTCCCTCCTGGAGGGTAGGGAAGATAAGGAGGACACGGCGTTCCGCCCCCGCCTTCGCATACAGCCGTTGCAACAAGTGCCCAGTCTTCGAAAGCTATAAATGCACGGATGGCGATGGACATAAAGCTGTGGGATAGCCTCGCCGCTCGAACTAGGTTAAGGTAGGAAGGTCGATCTGGAGCTGATTCTGATTGCATCTATCCACGCTTCTCTTGCGCGCATTCCAACGTCGCACGATGGGCCCGCCGCCGCAGTGTGGCACGGACGTGGCTGAATTCAGTTGTACGCTCGTACTTCCATCCCAGTCCCGAGGTGCCAGGTAATTAATCCACGACGCACCGTCTAGTGGACGCGGAAACGAGAGGATTCGGGCTACATAAACCTATTCGTCAAAGGAAACCCCACATCCCGCGCCTTCCCAAAAAAGTCGGAGGAGTAGTGATAACGATCGATCGGTGGGGAAATGATAGATGGATGGATTTGCTCGTACTACGAACATTCAGTGCGGCTGCTGGTGCTTACTCTGTATGTATTCAAACCGGATTTTAAAGGTACGCTCGCTGTCAAAGTAAGTCACTGGTACGTCATGGGGAATGATGAAGACGTATACAGCGTAGCCTCCAGCGAGTGGGGATTCGAATTCAATAATGAATGGACGGTGTTGAATGAAACCGAAGAAATAAATATTGGGACTGGGTGGATGCGCTCTTCGTTTATAATTTGAAGCAACAAGGTTGACGTACCAAACGAAATCGCCGAAGTGAAACGCGAAACAGGCGTAGGACGTCGACTCGAGGCGCATCACACAAGCAGACTCCGCGGCCCCGACTAGACTTTGCGAGGCAATTTGGATGGCATCGATCATCGATGCGGTGCTCCCCGGATCCACACTGTGTAGCTATTAGCGCCCAGCAGCCTCCGAACTGAAAACGGCGCGAGCGATTAACAGGCGGAGGAAACGCGGCGGGCAGCGAAGCCACTCGGGGACTCATCACACACCGAGTTCATCAGAGGGTGCGCCAAGCTTTGAGATAAATTCGAACCCTCATCAAGGCCAAGACACCCTGGCGTGGCACAGTTAAGGACTTGCTCCGCTGGTGCTGATACACTGACAGGAGCGGGGCATCAGTCGTTTTGTAGTTATGTACCCGTTGCCAGCGTCGGTGGGTCGTTGGGCCGATGCCTCCGCGATGAGGATGATTGGGCGGCGCGGGCGGGATGAGCGCGCCGGACGACAGAGGGGCCAGAAGCACCGAGTCCAGAGTACTCACGCTATTGGGGAAGGCGTCGGTGGGTGGATTTTGCGAGCCGCGCGGTGCGAACGAGCGAATGACTCGGAGCTAAGTACCTGATTCCTCGAAGCTCGCAATTGCAAAGCTGTAGCGGAATTTCTAGCCTCGACTTGCGGCTGTAGCCCTTACCTCTTCAACACCTCGAAAGGCCTGCGGGGGAATTCCCGCACCGCATCGGCGGTCCGGCGGAGGTACGTAGGTTGCGCTTGTTGTTCGGGACTGTTACGTGTCGCGAGCGCAGTCCGCGTTTCTTCCCACCTCCTCGCGCCCCGCGTCAAGCTGTGAACCCATTCGGCCTGAACGACGACGACTCACCGTTTGAAATGTGTAAAAAGGGAAATGCATCATTTATGCCAGCCGCGGGGATCAATTCGAGTGGTACTGGTAACGCATTAAGTATCGCGATTTCAGTCTGCGAGGTTTCCAAGACACCGTCCATGCGCTTGCGCTCGCCGACGTCAAGCTCGTTTATGTTCGACGGGATCAAAATGGGTCAAGTCGGAGGTTTATTCCAGAGGTTTAAATACTGTCGGGTATTTTCGGCCGAATGTGCTGAGCGCTGTTGCCACGGAAACCGGTACCTCGGTTCGGGGACAATAGAAATGCCTTACCCCTGGCGCGGCTCCCACCATCTTCAAGCGCACTCCACCTTGTTGTCGTCGTGGACCTTTGTTCTCCTCCAACAAATTCTTTCAACTGAAACGCACGTTCATTTTTAGCGCACCTCATTTGATCTTCATTGACAACTGTGCCAAGAAGCTTGGTGAAGTTATTGGCCGTTTTCCTCCTCAAGCAGAGGATGTGTCCGATATTACTTATAACTTGCCGTCTTTTTGACCGTCAAGATCCCCGCACATTCAAACCTTCCGTACTTGCCGGCGTTATAGACAAAAAGTTGGTCGGCGCCAATCTCAGACTCCATTAAACCCAATGAAATACTCCATCATGTCTCGGGTTTACGACAGGTCTAACAGCTGTCTAGCCTTCCCGGTTTGGTAATCGATTTGCAGACGGCGAATGCACAGCCCTGTCAAGGACACTTTTAGGCCATGCGCTTCATTCTAGGGAGACATCACTGCAACCGCGGATCCCCACTATATATACGCGCTTCAATCGTGACTCTGAAAGATCCCACCATCTACCCATGACCCTCTTTCATTCGCATATCGATCACCGCAAGACGAGTACGACTTCTATCCCAGCAATGGCACATTCTTATACGGAGACATCGTCGCCAGAGAGCTGGTACTACGGTACGCGGCGTACAGATTTTCCCATTTATTCACAACTAATCTGTCGATGTCTCAGAAAATACCGTCCCCCACGCTGCGCAGGATACTGCTCTCTACAGAGACTCGCAGATTCATTCTCCATACTCGCAATCGCCCCAGATGGACGCCAACCTCGGACTTTTGCCATATACTCCGCCGTTCTCCCCTATGCAACCCCGTGTCGCGGGATTTACGTTTCAACCCACTACGTCGCTCACGGCGCCGCAAACTAAGCCATGGCCCGGGCCAGTTCAGCCGCAGATATACGACGCAACGTCCGTTCCGGCGTCGCCTGGATGGCCGCTCATGACCCTCGAGCCCTTTGACTCGAACTCTTGGAACGACATGATCATGTCCGCGTTAGAGGTGGACACCGCCCCGTCGCCTTCCTCTTCGCAAAACACCCTTCCATCACCGCTCTCCTTCCGCTATCTCCTCCCCTGCCCCTCCCCGTCGCCGTCCCTCTCGTCGGGGCGCCTGTCCCCCGCATCCAGCACAGCCTCGTCCTCGCAGCGCAGCAGCGTGGAAAGCTCAAGCAAGGGCCCCAAGACGTGCTCGCACTGCGCCGCGACCGCCACCCCGCTCTGGCGGCGCGACCCCGCAACGCACCGCCCCCTCTGTAACGCGTGCGGGCTTTACTTACAGCAGCGCAGCAAAATGCGGCCCGCGGCGCTCATCGCGGCGGACCAGGCGGACGACGATGACGACGACCTCGCGCCCGGCGCACCGGAGTGCTCGCACTGCCATACGCATCGCACGAGCGTGTGGCGGCGGAGCAAGAGCGGCGCGAAGCTCTGTAATGCATGTGGGGTCAGTCTAGTCCTCTCATTGTCATATGTGTTGCCCGCAGGACTCACATCGCGCCAGGTATACGCGCGCTTAAGGGGGCGGGACCGCCCGCTGTCGCTCAAGCGGAATCGGATTCGCCCGCGGTGCAAGCATCCCAAGTAGGGGGCGTGCGTTCGTTCCTTTTCCTATTTATTCTATTCTATTCTATGCTATGCGCACTCACGTTGCGTTCCTTTCTTGCCTCTTGGATAGACCTTTGATAATTTCGTTCTATAATCCGTCTTATAACAAAAATTACCATCGACATGAATGGACATCGTGTATAGTTATATGTAAAGAAATAAATTTGTATATTGCGAAACTTACGAGTTGAATTGACTTGGGGATTCCCCGCGCCGGAATATACCTACTTACCTCTCAGCGAGAGAAGACGCTTCGACCCGCGCCCTGCTGCGTCCCTGATCCATTCCCATGTCCTCTGACTGCGCAGACAGTCGCACGCATGGCCATGAAGCGACAAGTCAACTACGCCGCAGCTACCTGCCACCTCCCGCTCCACTGACGAGGCGAATTATTCCCAGTGGGTGTACGGGACGGTGCGTCCTCGTGAATCGGACCATATTAATATTGGGAGATATGCAACACAGTCAATCGCAGTGGGTGTACGGGAAGATCATCAATGGCGTCTCTCGTGGATCAGACCATGTTAATATTGGGAGATATGCAACACAGTCAATCGCAGAGGGTGCACGGGAAGATCAACAATAGTGTGTCCTCGTGGATCAGACCATGTTAATGTGGGGACGTCCACCACATAGTCAATCGCAGAGTTCATCAGGCGTACGGCAAGTTTTCTCACCGATATAGACGCTCGATAGAGCGATTCAGGGACGGGGACGGTCGAGTCAGTCTTAGATATACTATGGGACAGCCTCGGGAAGTTGACCAACTACTCAGATGTAGAATTCGTAGGGCGTGCGGCAAAGAGAGACGCGGGGTCGAAATAAATTCAGCATGGGACAAGCTCGGGAAATTGACCCGATACTCAGCTGCAGAACTCGTGGCGCGTACGCCACCAAGAGAGATGCTGGATAGCGCCAGGTTTACTGCAGTGAGTCCTTGAAATAAATTCAGTATCGGACAATATTGCAATGTCGGGTACATTCACCCAATATTCAATTAGTCCGTAAGGCGCACCGAAATTTCCCCGTCGACATAGGCGCAGGATACACGCTCGACCAGTCTCTATAGAAATAAAAATAAACGAGCATCCTCCCGGGAAGGCGGCGCAAGCGGGCGTTGTTATTACGGTATTAAATTAGGACGCCGTACCGTGCGCCGAGGGGCTGGCTCCATACATGTTGATGTGGGGGTAATACTACGTTTCGAGTCAGTGCTGGAAATACCGATAAATAAAATAGGAGAGGGTTTACGGTGGCGATTGCGATGAGGACGTCCGACGGCTGCGGAAGCGACGGCGGGCCGTGGCTCGCGGGCTCCAGGTGGAGAGTTCGAGTGACTCAACTGCGGAGTCACCCGAGGTTACCCTTCGTCGATTCATCGGGCCCGAAACTCCGCCGACGTGGATTTGCTAATGCGTCACCATCTTGCGACGGGGATGGATTCGCTCGCGTTCCTCGAGGGCAGGCTGAACCAAGGAGTGACGGCACAATGAGTCCGGAGATGAATGGCCCGAAGAGCGTCAGATTTTGCCGCCATATCGTAGAAAGAAATCAGGAATCAAGACGTGTGCGCAAGTATAGTAATGAGACGCGCCGACGTTTCGAGTTTCGAGTTGGACGCCGCGGCAGGAATGCTGACGCGTCTCAGAGGTCTCCTTGGAGTTCTTGAGCTTGCTGAGCTGTTGGGACGAGCGGACCATGCACAGCTTAGCGTTTTATGCTCGAATGGACGCGGGATTGCTAGATTTGCGCCAGATCTTGAGTCTTAATCGACCGGGGGAAGCGTTACAGGGTATCGGCAGCGGAAATCTGAGGGATAACTCGGGAAGCGGGAGGGAATCTGAATCTGTCGACATCTTGAGAGGACATGAGGCACGATTCAAGCCGGACCGCGATACCCCGCGTAAATATCACGTGGACGCCGCGTACCATCAGAGCTCTCCACCGTGACCAGTCTCCCATGTCCTCTGCCCTCCCCGCCGTCGTTCAGCCACCAGACTCGCCCGCGCTGGTCCGAGCGCTACCATATCTGGCCTCTGGTATCTCTATAATCTTCTCCTCCGTGCTGGCCCTTTTCCGCGCAACTCTCGCCGTCCTATCATTCATCGCCAAGGTCATCGCGCACCCCATCGTATTCCTCTCCCCATTCCCCGTCCTCCTCTACATCGCCACTCCCCTAATCGTATTCGTTCAAATTCTCCTGGAGGTCGTCGTATACTCGCCCTATCGCGCGGTACTCTTCGTCTCCAACGTGTTTTATCCGGCCTATGTCTTCGTCGGCGTTGCGTGCATCACGGGCGCGGTGCTGGGGCTGAGCGGTCGTTTGGCGGTCCTCGGAGTACTATATGCCTTCAATGGACCTGCGCAGTCCCCACCCCAGCGTTTGGTGGATGCTCGTGAGGAGAAGCTGCGGCGCATTCCGTGACGCGTTGTACAGGTATGCTTTTCCATCCAACTCCCGGATTCGTGCTCATTTTTCATCTTCACAAGGAATTATGCATGGGGATTGATCATTCAGTACTTGCAACTCTCTTGGTATGTACTTTCGTTTTCACAGATAACTCTGACCGACGGACAATTCCAGTATCATATTCGCCGCGTTGTATGGACGAGAACGAGGAAGGCTTTTGTACGCGCATGGATATAGACTCGGACGTACGCACAGTATATCCATTCTCGGTCGCGTACTCATTGCGCATACGCTGTACCCTCCCTCATCTGCGAGCTGTAACCTTCATTTTGTCAAGTTTTGCTTTGATATTCCGTTAGCGCCTAGCTATGGTCGCATCCATTCTGCCTCAGAAACCAGTCTTACTCCCTGCGGGCTCCTAACGACCATTCCGAAACCTGGAGTGCGAGACTGTACGCAAATTACCAATCATGTTATGTTCCGTCTTTCTCAAACTTGCACTGAGCCAAGACATTCCAGCGATATGTGAGCCTCGCGTTTTCCGATTCAATCCTTTGTTTTCATCTCTGAGTTGCATACGCTGGCAAAGGCACAGATGAGGATGACGACGGATCCTTCGACGCGTTGTTCGATGGTAAATATGCGCAGATGTCTTACACTCTCCTCGCTCTTTTGAACACCGATTCCCAGGGAGATCTACCCCTCGCGCTATTACCGGATTTTTGGTCGCGCGTGTGGCCGTGGATCGACTTCACCGAGACGTATCGAGAATACCTGCCGCTCCCCGGCGAAGACCTATCATCGTATTCATCCGATGTACCCTCCTTTTTAAGCGTCTGACGCTATCCGCTGAAGGATTAACCTATTGCAGCGCGAAAAAGATGTCGCAGGGCTTCGCACGCTCAGTCGTACTGACGCAGGATCCCCCCGGGGTGCGTGATGTTGATTATTTCAACCGAGACACATATAAGCCAAACCTCATATATACAGCACTGTTGCCTCTCGCCCCGTCCCTCTGCGCACAGAAGCACATCCGGCAGTATTTCCTCGATGGCGCTCTCCCCGAGCCGGGAACCGTGTGCCCGGTCATCGGGACCCCGTTCCCCACAGATGTGTCCAAATTCGGGCAGCGGAGACACAGGAGGTCCTGTCACTTTCTGCGGCGGATCGTCGCGTCCTGGAAGCTGTGACGAGACCTCTCAAAGATGTTCGATATCCGCTTCCCTGCTGGTTTATAAATTCTCTTACTGCTTTCTTGTTGCGTTCTCGCCCTTGACGTCCCATCAGCTTTAACTTGTACACCATCTCCCACCGGCGGGACGTCTTCAATAAATGACAATTCCAATGGTCAGATAATTTCCTACTGAACCGCCATAAAATCATGGGACGTTTGCTTCGGCTTAGATTCCGGTTCTGATAAAAGATCACGCAGGTCAAGGGAATGAATTGTCATGATATTCGTAAGCGATTCGCTGCCAGCGCGACTAGAGCGTCAGTCCCCGCCACACAATACAAAGTGTCCGTCCGCGCAATTACAACCGCAACCTCAGCGACGCAGAGCCATCTCACGTTCTTGCATCAGATGCGAAACACTCATCGTCGCGACATCCGTCGCGAGTTTCTCTCCCCACACTGATATGAGGCCCTCTATCTTAAATGCCCGGGTCTCACTTCGCTCGAACAGACGCGTTGCTATCGGGACGAAGAACTGCATCTCCCACCCGCGGCGCCCCGCATTCGTATGCGCCTCGTCGTCCCCCCGCGCCTCCATCCGAGGCAGGATCGGCGGCGTACGTGCGCAGCCACACGGTGTCGGTAGCGATCCCCGCCGCGGGATTCAGCGCGAGCTCCTTCCCCGTCGGACTGCGTATCTTGGCGCCCGAATAGCGCACGCTGTACTTGTCGGCGCGGGAGGCGGTAGCGGTGTAGGGGGACGCGGGCGCATCGACGACCGCCTTGCTCGTGCATTTGATTTCGAGGATGCATACGTCCGGGTGCGAGACGGGGACGCCATCCCATTTGCCGGCGTCTTTGAGCGTTAGGTGGAGCGAAAGTGGACCGACGAGGAAGAGCCTGGATCGGATCATGAGTTACGGTGCACGCGCACGAGATAAAGAGGGGGATCGACTGGAGTAGACTTACTCATCCTCTTGATCCCACACTTCGAAGTTGGATCGTGCGCTGGATGGGAAGGTTACCGCAAGCTCGAACTCGGAGGCGTGGAGCTCATAACAGCCCCACTTGTTCAGTCGCGCGCCGGGGATGGGGACCCGAATCGGCGTGCGCTTGGATTCGGTGTTGGTGGATAGAGATTGTAGAGGGGCCTTCGTCTCGAGTGGGAGGTCCGAGACGGGTGATGCGAGTTTAGAGCGAGTGGTGCCCGTTCCGGTGGTTTGCAAGGATGGGACAGACGCGGGTTGGAGTGGTGGCACAGATGTGTTCTCCGTGCCGGAGATCGGCGCCACGGATGAGGTTGCCTTAGAGGAGAGAGAAGGGCGACGTTCGCGAGGTGCGTCGGATAGTGGCGGAAGGGTGAGCCTCTCCTTGAGCTTTTTCAACGCTGAAGCTGCTCCAGTCGGCATTTTGCCTTTCAGGGTGGCCTGCTGGTGCTCGTCGACGCCGAGTGGAGCAGTGCTGGACATGGAATTGGAGTCTCTTCTTTGTCGAACGCGGGGCCCAGTTTGGAGTGCGCCTGAGTCCTCGTCGACGTCCGGGGATGTTGCCGAGTGCGTACGCTTCCTGGTGCTCTGTTTAGCTCTCGTGGTCTCGGTCAGGGGTAGCTGAGGCTTTAGAAGCGCGTCGGGCACCCTGGGCTTGACCAGTCGTATCGTTTCAATGGACGTAATGGAGCTCGTTCTCTGACGCGTTTGGCTAAGAGAGGAATCGTATGGGGCGTCGTCGGACGGCACTTCGCGTTTCTTGCCTGCGGGTACGAGCCGCTGATCTGTCCAGAGAACGCGGCCGCGGGAGGACTTCAAAAGAGGGTGTGGCGCCGAAATAACGGTCATGGGCTTCGTCTGCGGCTGGGCAGATGAGTGGCCAAGGTTCGTGACGGCGGAAGACTCAGACTTCGTCGACATCGTAGTGGAAGAGAACAAGACCGCCCCCGGTGGCAGCTCTTTTGTATCGCCCAAGCCACGAGGCTGATCAGTGAGAACAATGAACAATGGAAAACAAACGAGTCATAGACCCGATCGCTGATGCGATTTGGTCGTGAGAGTTTGACATGTAGTACTACGCGAACACAAAAGGTTGGCGGCAGTGCCTTCCCAACATGTTAAAATGAGCAATCTTCAGGCACTTTCGAGATCTGGCCTTCGTAGCCCTCATTCTAACTCCTAAACACCTCGGGGTTTACTCCGACTGAAAAGTAGCAGAATTTGTAGAAAGTTTCATACGAGAACAACCAAAGTTAAGGATGCCCTTCGAAGGAGAAAAGGTTCGCACCCGTTCCTGGCACAAACGAAGTATTACGTCCCTAAGTATTGTGTTTTAGGAAATTCAAAAAGAATTCCAGAGATACAGTCATGTCAAAGAAACGGTGAGTAATTCAGAGGGCGAACGCTTGTCCCTTACTCGCTTTATAGTACAAACGGCAATCATTCTGAACCCGCACCAATCCGGTGCATATTGAACCGAAGTGAACTGGCATCTATATGAGGTCGGAATTGTTCACACTACGTTAAAGGCCAAGGTGGATGCGAAAGGGGCAGTGTGGGCTTCCTGACCCCCTCTGTCCATTTATCCGCTTTGCTTTATTACCTCCCTCGATTTACAAGAACACTCGATATCTGCAGATCGGTCAGTTCCTTTCATTCGCGCTGATTATTCGAGAAGGAGCCCGGGGTTCGATTCCCGAGATGGTGTTATTCCTGGTACCGACTTACCAGGTCTCAGATCATCAAATCGAAACGGCTGCACGTGACCTAAAACCTACCCCTAGAGCTCAGGTTAGGGTCCCGACGTGAGGTTAGGTGTTAGGACCTGGGGTTAGGGCCTCCAGCTCGTGACTCGCCTCATCGGGATTATGTAACCTGATAGGGGCGTGCAAGCCATCAGATTCAAAGTCGCACAAACACGCGAACGCCAGCTGTCCAAATCACGTCCAAAAGACCGCGCGACGTCAAAAAAAGAAATGTACAGTGCCAGTCATCACTTCTCTGCACGTGTTTTTCAGGGTCAAAGAAATTTTTGTGATTTATTTCTGATTTTCTGAGCCACGAAACCGGCCAAAAGAATGCGATTCAGCACAAAAAGTCATTTTTTCCCACGGTGTTTCACTTTTTCGGGGTCCAGAAAAAAAAAAGTTGCCCCAAATCACCAGTATGACACTGGGAAAGCTTTTGGAAGGACGGGAGGATGCACTGAGAGTGTTTCACGCTGTTCAGAGCTCTCACAAGTTGTCTGGAAACAGACCACAGAATTCGGACGCGGGCGTACAGACCAAACACGTGACTTTAACCCTACCCAATATGGGAATTTGATGCCATCATTAGGGTTTGTTTCACTTTTTCCGCCAACAAAAAATAAAATCTTCTTTAATCGACTAACCAAGCACAAGGGATGTTCTTCATGCCTCCTTTGAGTGTTTCTGAGGTGTTTTAGGCTCACTCATGATGAGGGTGTAATGTAGTTGGAGGTTCAAAGTTTTGATTTGTTTACTACCAAAAGCGGAACCGTGATGTGATGACGGGCACTGTAGTGCATTGGCATCTAGCCATCACTTCTGCATTTTTTTTGGATGCACGAGGACGCTGGAGAGGGCCTGGGGCCTCTCGGGGGAGATGAGCCAGCAGGGCTCGCAGCGGGAGGGTGGAAGCGGAGGAAGAAAACCCAATGATGACTAATCCTACAACATGTGAACCTAATACCACCAAACTAAGACAGATGCTGTCGACCACACCACAACGCCAGATCCAAAGATCGCGCGCATTTTGATATCTTACTGATGAAGCAGGTGTGAACGAAACCCCGGACCGCAATTCCATTTCTGTCACTCATTTTAGTTAGATTTTGGATGATTTTCAGTGCAGTTATACCCCCTCACACCCGTTTCAAACATATTCTACCCCATCTAATGTGGTGCCGAGGTGTTAAAAGCATCTGAAAGCTTTGTGACAATTCGATGACCATCTCGGTCTTCTCGGTGCGATTCTTTCTCAGGAAAATCACTTCAATTGCATTATCCGACGCTCCAAATGGTCAAGTACAGAGCCTGGGAGCACAAGGCACATCTACCTACATTTGCTTCGTACTTGGCGTACATTCTGGCCATTTGAAGGTGGGAAATATTTCAAGTTTAAACTGTGTTCGAACATGAACCAAAAACATTCGGAAACAATCGGGAACATGAACCGAATTTTCGTATCACTAGAGACTCTGAAACCTTCCGTACAAAGTCATACCGTCACAACCGTATATGGATCCTGACAGCTTTCAAAGTAGGCATTCAAGGACTGGCTCATTGATAATAATATAGAGGTCGAATCTGTCCCGAAAATAATCCGATGTGCCCGCATCTCACATTGGGCTCTCATCAGCTCTCATCAGGCATATGTTGGCCCGGGTTTTCCCCGAGCTAACGACAAGCTCTAATGGAATAGAGAGTGACCAGCATACCATCCTCATGCAACCTGGAGTGGTTGATGTGCTTAACTCCCTTAGAAATTTGTCGAACTCTCAGATGCCATGAGTACGGCCATATAGCCATCCGAGACTTCACATATCTGCTGTCCCATGACTACTTACCTCAGAATCAGAATTCAAGTTGTTCAAATTCTTATCATTGGCCATAAGCTCAGAGTATTTACAACGGATGATCCCCCACCAGGCTCAATGTGATGCACACTTAGTGTTGACCGAGCAAACCTTGAGCCATATAACCATACCACTGCTGCACTGAAGAATCATGTTTGGAGGTACCAGGTATGCCCGGAGGGCCATTTGAATAATAACCATTCGGCGCAATTTTTTTTTTTTTGGTTGGTGCCTCGTTCGGATTCCGTGTAATTTTCCTACTTCAAGATTATTTACTCCTTGGCAGTCTGAGGTATTAATAAGCACTTTCGCTTTGCCCGTCTTGGGAGGTATTGTGGCTGATGTAGTAGAAGGATCGTCCATCATCGAAAATCCCTTTCGGCGAAAGGGATTCATGATCTGACATTCGTCACAGAATCCAAGCTCACCGAGCTACTAGAGCTCCGGAAATACTCAAGGGGCCCAACCCCAGTCACTCTGTTCAGACTGTCTGGCTCGGCGGCATAGGTAAATGGGCCCTGCCGAGCTATGTCGCCGTACGACGGAGCTCTGCCGAGTGATGGCGGCAGACCATGCCGAGCCCTCGGCACACCTCCGTCGTATGGCGACTTAGCTCCGACGGGGTCTGCCGCGGCGCCGCCTGAACGCAGTGAGTAGAGTTAGACTGGGCCCCGCCCCCGTCCTAATCTTGCGTATCGGCTGTAAATTGCACAGAGTCAGACACGCGCAAATTTATTTGCGCCGTGTCATGCGAGGTAAAAATTGGCCACGCGTCACAGCCGGTGTCGAATTAGAACGAAATGCTACAATACTACTCTTGGTCGTGCTCGAACGTGCGGAAATCATCGAACCCGGATACAAATCAGATTACATGATTCAAACACTTAAGCCAACATCTCAACCGAAATGAATAACTGAGAACCTGAGGCTGAATCGATATATCGCTAGGATGAAGCCCCTCCCTTGACCTCCGCCGTCCACGTAAGAAAGCCATCCCTCGGAGGGAGATTCTCGCCAGAACGATCCTTCTTGACAAATTGTGCCAGTGTGACCTTCTCATTGCGCCCTATTTCCACGCTGTCCTTCCCCAGGCCAGCGAACGTGGCCTCGATTCCGCCAGCAGAAGCGGCCGCTATGAGAAACATTGGATCTCCCGGATCGAAATCTGCGTGCCGAATAGCCACCATCCCGCGGTTTTGGGATAAGACGAAAAGCACGATGAGGATGGACGCGACGGCGACGAAGGTGATCGGAAGGAGGAGGAGGATCCCTCCCGTGTCGTATTCCCACCCGAAGGTCGCAGTCACCACGGTGCCATTGATTTTGCGCAACATATTGTCTGGTGGGGTGCCACTTAGGGGGCCGGAAGGTGCCGAGAGTTGATATTTCAGCGCCTCCGCAATATGCGTCAGTACGGGTGAAATGGGCAGCCGTGTTGGTTCACTCACTGTCCCGACGAACTCGACCGCCCCCTGGATGTATTCCTCCTGAAGCACGAAAGTCAGAGCCATTAACGTACAGCCAATACATGGGAAAATCACCCAGAGTGCCGGATACGATAGCGGTCTCTCCAAATGCTGGTCCTCGTAAATCGAAACAATAGAATCGCCCACATGACTCTGGAACGGGCTCTGCCCATACTGTACTGCTGCATCCAATCCCCACATTGCTGCCCAACCCATCCCTCCCGCGTCACCCTGACTGGGAGGGTCGTTCGGGTCTGGCGTGGAGTAAACATATGTGGAGGAATCAACGTTGAAGTAACTGGTGATCATATTTTGAATCCTTGGAGTGACTTGGCATACCAAGGTCCCATCCTCGTAGTCGTAGATGCCACGACCCACGACGATTATCGCTAGGGTTGCTAGGGTTAGTGAAGGTGCGGGCAGAATGTGGGAATCCCTACTGTACGTCACAGTTCCTGGCTGATAAGTGCTCGGGCAAACTACCGCGGATAACGTGTTGTTTCCTGGGGATATGGCCGGCACTTGACATAGGGAGGTCAAAAATGCACGGTTCCACAAACACAAGTAACCTCACCTGAACTTGTAGGCTCCCCAAGACATGTTGTGCCAATCTGGAAGATAGTATATGTTTGGTTGTATAGTGTGATGTTGGCTGGCGTGATGCTATACGACAGCGGAGGATCTGACTCGAGATCGAGGTCCTGCATCTGACACGAAACCAAGGCCGTCATTCCTTGCTGGCCCATTGAAGCGTTGAATGAGGTATAGAATGCGGGGAGTCGCTTCGTATTCGACGTGACCAGCGGAGGTAAGCTTCCACTCGCAATGTTGAATTCAAGGACAATTGGAATCGTGCCTCCTGCAATTAACGGAGATGGGTTTGAGTGGGATCGTGGGACACAGGAATTACTGACCCGTCGAATACCAATACGTGTAGTCGGCGAAACTCACTACCCCCGGATAACCCGCCGCTATATTTGCGCGGGTGGAACCACTTGTGTCGACGATCGATAACAGGGCCGAGTCAACTGCGAAAAATTGGACTTCGTCGTTGATAATAAATAAAAGAACGCACGGAAAGGATACAACGAGGAAGTATTCAACCACAACTGATCGAACTGACTATGGAATGCGTCGGTCGTAACGTCGAGCTCCGTGCCCTCGAGCGGTGTGGTAAACTGAATGTTGACAGGTGGGAGCAGTGACGACCAGCTAGTATAACGAATCATCAGCCGGAAGCACATCACCAAGTCAGTAGGGACACAAACCTTGAGGTTTGCTGAATGGTGGCGACAGAAAACACGGCAGCCGCAAGGACCCACCAGAGCGCATGCGGATCATATATGAGTGATTGCCGGGAAATCGATATCCCAAAGTCGAGCCTCGAGAGAGGTGTGGGCTGTTTGAGACACACAACGATCGCATCCCGGACAGCCAGGGACAACAAACTACGAAGAAAGAAATCAATGATAGTGTTGCCGTTGTGGATCCAACGCACTAAGAAGAACAGGTCGCCAGCCCGGTCGCGATGAGTGTGAACATATATGTCGTGGCTCGAGGGTAATGCTGGAGTGCCTCCGCGGTGACAATATCCAGCGCGATCTGTCCCCGTGCGCGCACTGCCGCGAAGAAGCCCCACGAGAGCCCCAGAAGAAGTACTTGGCCGATGACGACTAAGGCGAGCGTCCATTTAAAACGTCTGGAGTCGTTTTTCAGCGCGGTCCCTGTGACAGTCCAAACTCGCGAACGCACTGGGGGTCCTCCACGGCGGCGATCTTTACATCCGTCTCGATTTTTCCATCCGAGGTCGATTTGAGTGAAATGAGGGGCTGTTCCTCTGTTGGTGTACCCTGGTCGGCACTGGCCTGGCGTTTGGAGTCAATGTCCTTGTCGTTGCTTGCATCTAGAGCTAGCGAGATAGTTGCAGGGACATCCGCCATGGTAAAGGCAATCCTGACAACAGAAGATTCCCGGGAGTGTGTATTCCCTATCTGCAGGAAGCGATTGGCTGAAGTATTAGCCACGGTGTTGATATTAATATGGACCACTGTTTGGCGCTGTGGAAGTTCGCACTAAATTGAGCATAGACATCCCAAAGCGGCACCTATTGAAACATCACGGACACATGTCCTCTCCGTTATTTGTGGCGCAATGAGCAGCCCGCCCCAGAACCTGTGCCCTAGGGCCCGGTTACGCGTTGCGGGCGTCCGCGGAGTAGTTGGCGCGCAGAAAAACGTTCCAAACAGGAGTGGCGCCCAAGATCGATCGATACGCGGTAGTGAAGGCGGTTAGTCTCTCATAGACAGACACTCAATATGTTTTCTCGCACCTGGATAGAAGGCGGTGAAGAACGGAAATTACATCCAGTTGAGCTTGGGCGGGAGACATTTGCAGGGGAGTCGGCATATGGTTCCATGGTACACGATCGCGAAGTGGGGATTATACAGACTCGGAACCATAAGCCACGGGTCGCTCTTCATCCCACCGAGACACCAGGAGTTTCCGTTTCATTGTCCCAGATTATCTTAGCGCGCGCTAAGAAGGCAGGATCCTGCCAGACGTCGTTCAAGCACTTCCATTCGCGACGTCATCTACATCAGGACTTCGACATCGTAGGAGCATATACTAAATACTAATTCAGCGGGAACATCAGAGAAAGAGACTGATTCCGATGAAACCGGTACTGACCATTTGCCGCCTTGCATTAGTCCCTCTTCGACAGACACTCTATATCACCGGAATTTCCAAACTTGTTAATTTCCAGCGCGCGAGAATGGGGAAGACGAACGCGGGGCTACTGGGTAGAATTGGCGGAACATGCAGCAGTACCAATGCGCAGGTGGAAGCATGTCGCCGAAGTGTGACATCCCGATCTTGTGATGGCGGAGTGATGGAGTGATAGCCGACCTCTCTCTCTTCCCAACCACGACGACGCTCTGCCACGAGCAGAATCCACTTTCCTGCGACAACCAAAACTTCTCTGGAATCATGGTTTCACCGAGTATCCCCTCCACAAGCGCCGTCTTTTGCCTTGTACGACGGGTCCCTATCTCGGGCCTATCTGTGTCTTTCGGTGGCAGATGATTCATTCTTGATTCTCCACCGCAGACGATTTATTCTCGCTTTCAATCTGTGCGGTATCAAGCCGCCATTTTACTCAACCCAGACAGTTATGATAAGGCGAGTCCTTTACCCTCTTCATTCCTATATCCGCTATTATTACATGCTTTCTACAAATCCGAACTAGAACGAAGTATTCCTTCACCTCCGTCTGCGCTCTCGATACACAGACTCCAAATTTGTTCTACACCATTTTTGCTTTCAAACAACCCTTTTTCTCCGCTCATATGTGCTGTCGGGCGGCAAATTTCTATCTTAATCCATTCGTGCCATCGAGAGCCGCTTCTCTAGTGTGTCCGTCTTGCATCTCACCTGGGGGTTCGACACTCTCGTTTGCGCTTTTGAAAGCGAGATTTCTGCCTTAATCCATTCATGCCATCGAGAGCCGATTCTGCGCCTGTGTCGGTTTTTATATGGGCTATCGAAGGCGCTCATGTCTGCTTCGCGAGTCGGACTTGGTCCCTGCTGTCCATGCCATCGAAAGGCAGATCGAATCTCTAAAGTTATGGGACACCCCTGTCTGCGCTATTATCTCGATGTTCCCATCCGTGTTATCCAAAGCCCGATTCTTCAGCCTAATCAAGTTATACAAGGCCGTTGTCTCCACTACCGGCCCAGGACCCCATTGTCCCCCTGCGTAGCGGGATTCTCATTTCATGTCTGCGTCGCATGCCGTGGTTGTCGAGACTTTCCGCCACCTTTTCCTATGCTCTGTGATATCGGGAGCTGGATGTGAGACTGTCTGCAGTTGACAGCGAAAGGCGTGGTTGGTGAGCAGCTATTGCGTCGCGGGCATCGTGTGATTCTTTATGGTGTTGTGAGACAATTTCGCAGTCCAAAGTTATTGTTACTGTGTCGACACTTCGAGAGGCATATATGTATATAACCGGAATATTTACATTAGGTGATAAACCAAGCGCAAACTAATGACGATGAATACGAGCACAGAACACGACACTCTATGGCCCGAATTCGGTTTGTTGGTCGGTGTTGGCGGGGAACCACTTGGTCCATTGCCTGGGGCGGCTGTGCCTATATCCAAAACGATTGTCCCTAGACCCGTCTCGGTGAAAACCGCGGTCGAGGCTCCCACGACAGTGCAGATAGCAACTGAACCTTCCAGTCCGCATTGACCCTCTTCTCCAAACGGCTGGTCCGTAGTGATGAACTCTTCAGCGAAAGAGTAGTAGTCAGACCCTGCGACAATGATGTCTGGTTGACCAAGTCAGTTCAACTGACAGGGATGGTACGCATGCACACCCACTATATTCTGTCGCTAATGAGGCCGTGAACTCAAAAGCATAGGTGGTGTGCCCCTGCGCATCGACACCGGAAATTATGGCGCTGATGGGCGCGGCGTCAGACGCAACTGGATCCATCACCGTGACAAACGCAGGCGTTGGGGAGGCTGCGGCAACTGAATCTTCGTCAGATACCTCCTCTACAATGGAATAAAAAATGAAAAAACGGACAACGCGCTGCGACAGCGACTAGGGCGAACAATTGAAAAATGCGAGCGGCCATGGGACTTTACAGGGGGAAAGAGAGCGAAGAAGACCACACTAGATATCCTCCCATCGTCATTTCTTTATATATCGTCTCCCAAGGCAGCCTGAACGGTATAAATGTTCCGGGAAATTCCTGAGAATTCGAACGTGTAGTCCCAGTTGGATGTTCCCCGCTTCGCCTTATTTAGACTAATGATCTTAGAGATAGATAGGTAGAATGCTAGCGCCACCAGGAGCCACCGGGTGGCCGATCCCGCCCGACGTCAGTCAACATACATAAGTTTTGATCCTCGTGGCGAGCGCATTCCATACACCCTAAAAGTACCTCGTTTGGGCGTTTAATTCCAACCGACGGAGGGCAACTCATTTCAGAGGCATCTGTGGAGGTTCCGTCGCACTTCTGTTTATTTACTCCTGTCCGATGTAAGTCACATTCCACTCTTCAAGTTCTCGCACCGTCGTGTTGAAATAAGAATAAAATAAAATAATTGAAATCAGGCGTTTGCAACCCCTTCCGACGTCCAGACCGGGTTTTACATGCGGTTTTTGCCCCCGGTGTCATCGGCCACTTGACTCACATAGAATATTGTCCACATTCGTGTTTACAGCCCTGTAAGTGTAGATGAAACTCCACGGCGCTTACTTTAGGCGCCTACTACTTCACGCTAAGAAACAAGTGACATTCTGGACAGCGCAGTGGGAAAGGCAGTCCTTTACGGCGCAGTCAAAGTGTTCACCACCGTCAAAGGCGCATGATCTTTCTCTCCACGTATCTCGTAAATTTAGCGCCTCCTGAATCTCCCACGTAACTGGCGATCGCTTCCACTGTCCTTGCTGACAAGATATGGTGCATGCATCGAGGGACTTCACTCTTTTCTTTTGAATGCACAACCATGTCACTAAATCGCTCGGGGCAGCGGATGTTATACTCATGCAGTACACAGGCGGAACAGCGAGTTTATGCAAGACAAACAAGTAGTACTATTGGGCGGTTATCCTTACACAATCCTAAAAAATGTCCACCAAACACAGCATCATTCCAGGGGGTCAATCGCACAAGACGCTGGCGATCGGCCTGGCCTTGAATAGGCGGAACCACTAGTTAAAAGCTGGTAATGAAATTTCTCGGGAGAGCTCGGACTGCACCTGAGGTGATATTCGGGCTGGACGCTGAAGAAAGGGTAACCATGCAACTAACAAGCAACGGATAGATAAATAAAGGTGAGGTTTAGGGGACGGCTGGGTGGATAACCTACCACCTGGAGGCTGAATACTTAAATTATTTGTCGTGCGCTCATCCGTCACCGCCTACAACGAGTACGGCACCGCCAGAATGACCACGTGCCTTGAGACAAGTTTTACGCTCCATGTATGAAAAGAATTCCCGCAAATACTGAAAACGGTGGATCTGCATTGCTTTGCACAGTGAGGGGTCGAAAGGAAAAGAACTTGAAGCTCGAGGGGAGTTCAATCCAGAAACGAGTTTTGTTCCGGTGCAGATAGATCTGGCCTCGGACTCGGAGAACGACCAACTCTGACCAACTTGAATGACCATGGTAGAACGAAAGCGTTCGGGCAGTAAGGGGGAAACGGGTCAAGCGGCACCGTCCGAGTCGGGGGACAGATATCGTAGAATCAGAGAGGATGTTGCGTTCAGAATAGCTTGACCAAAGCCGGGTGCTCGAGAGGCATGGTGGTTAGAGAGAAAGAAACGCGGCTGCCGAACAGTCACAATCAGGTCACAAAGGCGGGTGGCTATGTTGTTGATCCGATCTCCGGCTTTTGTCCGGGCCGGTCCCACATCGTCACGCACGGTGGCACCAGTCGCGCACCACGGTCTCTGCATTCGCTCTTTGACTCTGACTACTCCACTTCTGTGTTTAAAGAATCGTTCCCAAGGCTCGATCCTTCTTACAGAAATACCCACTCGTGTTTTGGCCCCGTCCGAGTCGTAGCCCCGTCCGAGTGGGGTGCCACGCTGCACGGCGACAGCACCATTTCATCCTACCAACCCGTTTGACGCGCCAAAACTGGCTGGAATTTCCTCCAGAAACGTTCCGTATTCTTTCTGCAATGCCCTTCGGATGCTTGTCACTCCAATTGCGCAAAGTTTCACTTTCCTCCGCGTACGTTCACCGTCTTCATCTCCTATAGGGTGCGGCTATTAACATAGGAAAATTGGATCTCTGCGTGCTTGGTCTACGATAAAATGGCTTTGGTCCTTTCTCTGTGTCGCGCCGCCTTGATTTTGAAGATTTCTTGCTCGCGCTGCAAAATTCAGTTACGTGAGTTCTGTGCACTGGCCACTTGACGACCCCGGGCTCTCTCAGCCTCAGCCTTGGATCGGATTACAGCTTACGTTTGGTAGCCACAAAATCAAAACAATTCGATAGACGGATGACTGGGCGGCGTTCCCTCCATTTGGAATACTGTACTAAGGTTTGTATTTTTCCTCCCAGCTCCCGGTATTCAGCTTCTTTAAGACCAGTGAACTTTAAATCCGTGAACCGAATCTCTCCCGGTAAGTGCAGAAGCAATTATCGGGTATGTTTTGGAATGTATGGTGTGGGCGCAATGTGGGCGTCAGCAAAATCCCACGCCCGATTGAATCGTAATCAAGTACACGATCGTGTTCTCGCCAACGCGCAGGGGATGAGGCCATCCAGGAGGAGTCTGCTTTGGGAGTTTGACTGTTCGGAGCCCGGTTAAACGATGTGCCGAGTCTGGCCGACCGATGGAATTGATGGCAACGGTGATGAGCTGACTGCCATCCCGGAACAGACATCTCCCACATTTTTTGAACCCGCAACGGCGCGCACCTCAAATGCGCCGACATCATTCGGTGTCCGATATATGTCTTGTTGCAGAGGAAGACATTTATTTGGCTACCGCTGAGTCTTAACAACTTCGCCGTAATGCTGCTCACACTGGGGCTGATTTGGTCGTCTACTAGCCCATTTCCGTCTGCGCCCTTTTCCCCGCCGCTCAGCGACCTCATGATACCTAATCATTTTCTCCTTCGGGATAGCACAAACGACTGGCTGTAGTTCCCCGTCTGTTCAAGTGTTCAACTTTATCACATTTCATGCTCTGTCTCCAGAATATCATTCGGCCTCAAGTCGCCTCTCTCGCCGGTCCTGGATCGTTTGTATAATGGGGGAATTGAGTCGAAAAATATGACATGTCGCAATACTGCCGGAATATGTACCTGGCGGCGATGGCTAGCTAGCCTCTCGGTAGCTGTAATATGAACTTGAATTATCTCGGTTAATGTAAATGCGACAGATTGATATGTACGCAGGCGCCACAGGACGATATAGTAACTTCGCAGTGGAAGCGTTGCCGCTCGTCGGCTGGAGGACCAAAATCACTTCGAGAAGCATCGTAAGCGGTTCTAGGCCGCGGAGTACAAAGATCTACCGCCATGGTAATAACCCCCTGCGGTTCTGAAGGTCAGTGCTGAGCTTGGGTGCAGGATGAGTATCGATGAGTTTTCGCAGATGGAGTGAATTCCCGGTGGTCTCTCTGAGCTTGATAGCTTGAGTCGATTAATTGGCGAGCCTCGAGGCAGCGTTGAGGGGAGGTTCATCAGTGTTTTATCACGGGAACTCGCTAATGCTGATGGATTCTCTCCAGCCGAAACACAACGTAAACTGTGCTAGTATAATTGGTGGATTAGTGGTGGACTACGCACACACAACCATCTGCCTCTCTAATGAAGCGCATACTTGCTCTCCACGGTCACTCTCAGTCTGCGCCATCGTTCAAGTATAAGGTCCGACCTTGCTTCACATCCCTCAGGCAAGGGAACGCTCAATCTCATTTTCCCAGTTGAGAGCTATTCAGGATGCTTGCAAAGGGAGCATCGAATTTGGCGAGTGCTCTGTAGGCGTTGCGTGACCAATTTAGCTCAAGACGTTGGCGATACAGTCTTTGTGGATGCGCCCCACACTTTGGCTCCCGTAGACTTCTCTGGAGCACCGCCATCGGACTCCTCGACGATTGATATAAACGGATATCCTGCCAGAGCGTGGTGGCGCTTCCTGTACGATATGCGCGACGTTTCAACTGTGATCGAGTCATTCAACCACATTCGAACTGTGCTGGAGACGCAAGGTCCATTTCAGGTAGATTGCTATAATCCCGCCGTGCTCCTCAGACTAACGCTTACAAAACTTTGCTCAGGGTATTTTTGGATTTAGCCAAGGCGCGGCCTTCGCGGCAATGATCCTCGCGTTTGTGAGTTTATGTTTCGATCGGAGTACACTCCGCTCACAGGGCAGTGTTGATAGATGGAAAGCTCCGACCTCGACCAGAATCTCCTTCGCAATGTAAAGCATCCAGCATTGTTTGTGGTCTATCTTTCGCTCGGCACTCGGGCCGTATTGATTCCTTCTATCTTCGCCCACAGTGAATTTGCCGTAATGGTGTCAGGGTTTGTTGCGCCTACTCAAGACTTCCCATTACCACCCCAGATTCGCACGCCCTCGCTACACATTATGGGGCTTAACGACATCATGGTTGCCCCTGAAATTTCCGCGAAACTGGCTGACCGCTTCGAAACCGCCCAAGTCGAAATACACCAGGGAGGTGAGCCACGACCGTGTTTTCTACTCCAGGCACGGATGTGCTAATCTCCATCCATTCA
Organism: Mycena galericulata; assembly: GCA_029289565.1. NCBI lineage: Eukaryota > Fungi > Basidiomycota > Agaricomycetes > Agaricales > Mycenaceae > Mycena > Mycena galericulata. The sequence continues at coordinate 143,133 of JARKIA010000209.1, read as the reverse complement.
GGGCATTTCATACCTCGAACCCGCGCATGGCGGAGCTTTTTGTGTGAATACCTCAGGTCTCGTGCCTCAGCATCGGGAGAGGTCCCAGATCACATTCAGGCGCCAACATCGCCCGGATATCGCAAGAAGCTGCTCGGCTACCACAGTGCACGAATGTAGAAGCGATTTCAGTCACCGCCCCCGCGGCATGTAGATTGAAGCAGCTAGGGTCATGTTTGGCCCGCTATTTCTGACCGCCTTATTACGATGTTGTATGTACTTCAGTGAATTTGTACAGTAGTCATGATCAATCATATATGTTTTATGTGACCTATCCATTCAAGAACTTGAATCTCTGCAGGATATCATCTTCTGCTGACAGAAAGTAGATACGTCGCTTTGGGCTTGGGGTTGGTTGAAAAGACCTCGGTCGTCCGGATACCCGACCAATGCTTTACGGCTGGTCAGACACTCTACCGTTTCTCATTCACCACAATTCTGGATACTCTCCGAGTGATTTCGGATGCGGATCTCTACTTCGCCGCATCAAGAAGGACATATGAACATAATGCGAAAGGTACGCAACTTTCATGGTCTCATTTCCACATGGACTTGACATGGAACATCCATAAGCTTACTATTAGATCAACTCAGAGAAGCTGTTTCTAAGTAGAACCTGACTACCGGATTGACCCGGCAGAAGGTCTTGAAAGCCACATCGATATGCCGGAGACTGCAGACTGCGACAGCGCAGAATGCCGATCTGATGGTAGAAATGCCTGAAATTTGTGGAGTGTTGTTTGGTTCATAAACTGAGTCCCGAAGCTTGATATATCTTCATTTGCGGAATACATCACTGCCAGCCGGATTTTTTGGAACGATTTTTTTTGCCGAAGCCATCGAGCAGAAATGTCATGCCTGATAGATTCCTTACTTGAGGAAATCGGACCGGACAAATGGGCTCACAGGTATTTAATGCCGTTGTCGAGGAGGAAAAATTCCATGAATCATCTTTTATTCCAAGTCCTGTGGTTCGGAATGAGTATCCGAACCATCGGATATCCGGCTATTTCCGGGTGACGAGTACCTGCGGCTGCCGGCCCGCTCGGTGGTTATTGTTTCATTCTTCAATTTCTTGTCCATACATACAAGCTAGGTTCTGCCTCCGAACTTTGCGCAATACCCCTCTCTGCGATGCCCCCCCAAGATTTGCGATCCAGACTACGGGAAGAGAGACCGAGAAATGATTTCCCCTTTCTCTAGTAGAAATATCCATCGAATACGACGCCCAACGAGGTGCGTGGAACGTTCTGGATCATATTCTTTGTTTCATACCACGCGTGGATTTCTGCATTGATTAGTCTTACATAAAACGCGCAAATCCTCTTGATAGAAAATACCTCCGCCGAGGCTCCGGGCTAGAGATTGATACCCAACGTCACATCCGCGGTGATAATCGGTTTCCTATCACATCGACATTGGCGAATCCAACCAAGGCTCGGGTCTACTTCGGTGGCTGGTATTGTAAAAGATCCGGTCTTCTGTGAAGAAAGATTGCTCACAGAGCAAAGAATTAATGAAGTAACCTGAGTTCAAATACTGGAAATCCCAATATAGTCCAGCTAATAATCTAGTCACCGAACAGTCTTACGTTGAGCGCGAAGCTTCAAGGCAGCAAGATTGAGTCAAATCATCAACTTGCGACTGCGAACCTAGCATACAAGGCAAGCGGAATGCGTTACGTTGTAGCTAGTCGTGATATGAGGTCTCAATGAGCTTATAGCGTCACTTAGTTCACACACAATTCAAGGGGACAGATGTCTTAGTGACGCTAATGCAGGATGCAGCAGATATGTGGGTGGTAAGAGTGATTCTCATTTGCAGGCCGAGAGGCTTCAATTTATACACAGAGACTATCTAGAATATTCTCAGAGGCTCCACCGGGCACAGGTACACCTGACTCACATTGACTGCACAGCAGGCTGTGCCCGAGCGATGCCCGAGTTGAGGCCGAGGCATGCCCGAGGTACCCGATCTGCAACCAAATCACGAGACCGAGGGTGCTTGGAGGATATTGACCCCATAATGCCAATATCCATCACAGGTATTCCAGCGGTGCGTTGGAAAATGTGAAGATGGTTGATTTTTGGCCCTAGAACATGGCCCAACCCCATTCAATGTAGCAATTTGCATACGATCCACCTTCCGGCGCATGCCTTCTGTTTCCTCGGACTTCAATCCATCTTTCGTCTCATGTTCGATTCCAGTATGCGGTCTTCATATATGTATGTACCTCAGTAATCACTCAACTTCTCGAGATCGACGGGCCTACGCTGCAACCGGCGGGATTGCTCCTTTCAATGTCGGCCGGGCGGGGATTCCCCCCATCAGTCTCACTTTTACAGTCCTTTTGTCGTCTCTACGCAACGTTATCGCCCAATACTTACGGGTGCAGGAGCCAGGCCATCCAGCTCACCACATCCTCCTCCAGGATACAATAATGTTTCATTTGCAACGTTGCGCTGTTTCAGTGGACAGAGCCGTCTAGGCCCCTCTTCCACCACTTCTATTGATCTCGCTCACCATATGCTGGGCCCACTTCTAGACAACACCTGTAAAGCCGCTCTATTGCAAAGCCAGGGCACAATGCACTGGATCGCGGAAATTAAAGCAGGAGAATCAGACAGACCCGAAGACAAACTTTCTAGATCTCCTTCCGATGATCTTCTCCCTCCCTCGGATACGAGTCTGCCCTCCACCGACTCTGTTGCTCAACTCCCGGGGGAAAGTCCTGTTGATGACGTACAGATTTGTGCCGTGATTGTAGCGATCGGACGGCGGTTGAAATGCGCAATTTTTCATCCCGTTTCTCAGATATTATGTAGCATCAAAACGCTGATGGATTCTCCAGGCCCGAAGAGCAACATATATAGCCATCGGATGAAATCCGTATCCCCCCATCTTCTAATGAAACGAGTACTTGCCACTCTCAATCCGCACGAACCTTCAGGTATAAGGTCACGTCCGGCTTCAGACCTTCCTCTCGGCGATGAAAATCTCATTCGCATTCCTACAGCTCGGCGCTATTCAGGATGCTTGCAAGGAAAGCATCGAGTTCCGATTCGGAATGAAATCACTAGTCGCCGAGCGTCCCACAACGGTTCTCGATACAGTTTTCGTCGACGCGCCACACATTCTGGCTCCCGTGGATCTCTCTGGAGCACCAGTACAGACTTCATTACCATCGACATCAACGGCTGCCCGGCCAGAGCGTGATGGCGGTTCCTATACGATATGCACGATGTTTCTACCGTGGTCGAGTCATTCGAGCACATTAAAACTGTCCTCAAGACACAAGGACCATTTCAGGTAAATCTCCGCAGCTTCATTGGGTCTTTACAGCTGATTTCGAATCTAATGAGATCGATTGATTTTTTTTTGCTATTCCCAAAAAGGAAATTTTGGAAGACCAGTACTCTACCGCAACTCTACCATTGACCTCAAGATAGCTTGGACATGTAATGATGTCCAGGCAGCTTGATACTACCTCCACTGCCAAAAGCACACTGTTTCACGAGAAGAAAACGCGACGCGGGGAAGCTGATAGGATACCTGTTACCATCAGTGATTGGATCACTCCGCACCTCTCCCGCTTTCGTATCGCTAATTTTGCTGTTTCCCAAGGGTCGAAAACCCCTACGCATGTCTTACGGTACCATGGATGTTGGAGGATCAACCGAAACACCCGCGCACCGACATTTGGCCGTAACCATTTCCCGACTCATCCATTCCGCGCCCGACGTTTTACCCGTACCGATGTTTCCCCCACCGATGTTTTCCCTGCCGTTATTTCTCCTCTCGTACTTATCCCCTTTCGTGTTGATAGCTGTTCGTTTTGTATAAGTACCACCGTAATTTTATCGAGACCTCTGCGCGTTTGCAGAGGGTCACTGAGCATCCGCTTCGTCCCTAGGCTCAAAATCCAACAATGGAATGTCCAGAGGCCGCTGGGGAGGAAAATTTCCCTTTTTGGGAACGGCAAAAAAAATTCGATCGATCTCATTATATACCCGCACGGAACCGGAGATTCGGGATATGTGTATGCGATACTGTATAATTTCGTTCAATTCGATAGGAGGGGTGACGCGTGACCCAAAATTTAGGTTCGACTTTTCGGCACGAGTCAAAATTTGGCGTGACCGGCAGAAATTTTTTCGACACCCAAGCGAAAATTTTGCCTTTTTCACATCGATGAAGCGGTTTTGGGTCGGGGTCACGCGAGGCCATTTTCGACACAGGCCTGCGTGACGCGGGACCGGTGGCCAAATTCGGCGCAGACATGGGGGTGCGTGACGCGTGACCGCCGAATTGAACGAAATTATACAGTAATTTGGTCGGCGCCACCGGACTTGCCGAAACGTGATCAATTAATGACCACACGTGCACGCATGACTGCGATCGGGCGACCCATTTTGGGAAGGACTTGTTCACTTGGCAGTAATAAAGGACCTAACACATCCAGAACCATCCAAGGACCATTCACGATGCACTACAAAGGCATGTATATGATTTATGGATGTCAAATGGGGAGGCTCGCAGGCCAAAACACAGTGATCGAGTATCTCAATGTGGATTTACTCGAGGATTCGTGTCTGGGGGCTGCAGAAAAATCCCCAAAAATTCCAGGGTCCGTGGTTTGAGTTTTCAGGTACACTTTCATGCAAATTTATATATATAAGCGAATAGGTGAGGGCATACGGGCGCCCGATCACAGTGCACGTGCAGTCGTGCAGTCACGGGCCGATCACGTTTGATCGAGTCCGGTTCGAACCCTGTAAGTTCGATCAGACTCTATATAAACTAAAAAATTTCGACTATCTTAATTTTAGTTTATTGAGTCTGACTACGGGAGACTACCACTACACAGTGTTTCCTCCCCGGACTGCTGGTTGCCTCACATGTAGCATCTTCGGTGGAGGCCGATCCCTGCTGCTTCCCGCCCTCGTGATCAGCGCCTATACTTGTTAGCTCTGGTTGTCTCGTCCATTTCGTTGATATCCGATGGGTCGATCAAAGGGTTTCATGAGTCACGATTCCCTTTCCTCGGTCGCGATATCAGATCTTCCCCAGTTAAAATCTTAGGGGGTGCCTAAAACAATGTGTGAGTAAAACAGCTTCGATGGAGAGGAGAGATTCACTCACGTACTTTAGGAATTGGGGCGGTGATTCCGACGGAATTCGTACGCACCTTGAGTAGTTCTAGAGAGAAATCACTGGGCAGAATTGAAACATGTGTCACCGAACCGTAGCACGAAATATAAATACACCCAATTTGTGTGAAGGTCCCACTGTAAATTTTGCGGAGAAGAGTCGCCGGATGCTGAGATACCGGGATTATTCTACTTAACAACCCCCCTTGTTGAAAACAACCCGGGTTGTTGGATCAAAAAACAATTGCTGCTAATTATAAAGTTTGACCACCCTGGAAGGCAACACATTGAACTGGCAGTCGTACAAACTTGCTCAAATATGAACCTCAGATAGCTTGAGCTGACCTTTTAATTGCACCTGACGGCATCGTTGCAGGGTATCTTGCCGGGGCTCGCCAATCAGGCTATCAGCCAAATTGAAGCACAAAACGAGCAGTTTGGGTGTATCTACAAATCTTGACCTTTGCCACATTTAAATGTTAATCAAATATCATGATGCAATCTTGGTCCCTCTACCATTGCCTGCAGTAAAGAGGTAAGCCTGCCAAACGAGGTGCCTCCTCACTGGTGCTCATGGTCCGGCGGCAGGGCCCTGCCGAGCTACGTCGCCATACGACGGAGATTTGCCGAGTGATGGCGGCAGACTCTCCCGAGGCACCTCGGCACGGCTCCGTCCTATGGCGACGTGAGTATTAGTATCGGCTCGGTATCGGCCCTCGTCTGAACTCAGCACCCCTTGGTCTGTGTGACGTTTTCTGAGGTGAAATCCTGTTGCATGCGGGGTACCTACCAATCTGTCTCAGATGTATAAATATCCGGGGGTTGTTGAATAGGACTTTAATCCAACAACCCGGGTTGTTTTCAACAAGGGGGGTTGTCAGATAGAATAATCCGAGATACCGGTGGGTTGTTGGATCAATTATTCATCCAACAACCCCCCTATTTATAAAGTTTGTCACAGAGTGGTTGCGCTGGAGGGCATCCCACCCTACTGGCAGTCTTATAAGCCCATCCAGACTTGAATGATATTATGGATGCCAGATTGCAGCTCGGCCTTGGGCCATGTTTCAAATTTACCTGCTATTTTTTTGGGACAACTGCTTGCCACGTTGTTGCCGGGCACCTCGCCGGACGCCTTGCCGCGCCTTGCCAATTGGACTGATGGCCAGATGATTCACGGTCAAATGAAATTTCTACTTTGGGCTTTACCGCTTAAATGCCAAATGAATGTGGATGGTAGCTTTTGGCTCCATCATCGCCTGGAATAAAGAGGTGGGTTTGCCGAGAGGGGTGCCGTTTGTTTCGGATCGGTATCGGCACGCATCCGACGAGCTCGGCATTGCTTGGTCTGTGGTTGAGTATCTGAGTTAGAATCCTTTCTGAAGTAAAATCTGGACTAGCACCAATTCTGTTACAGTAGAGTGGGATGCCCTCCAGTGCAACCACTCTGTGACAAATTTATAAATAGGGGGGGGGTTGTTGGATAGAAGAATTGATCCAACAACCCGGATTGTTTTCAACAAGGGTGGTTGTTAAATAGAATAATCCCAGATTCAGGCTTGATGAAAATTTCCAATAAATTTTCAGCAGCGTGTCCCTCAATGCGGATAGGTCAATCTGAGATGACACACGTTGTGGATTTATGTATGCACTTACCTCCCAGTCTACTTAGGCGGTAATTCCGAAAAGGATTCGGAAAGGAATCCAACCACGTGCTGCCATCAATAACACAGCCTCCGAGTGTAACCGATCACCCCATCAGCAATCTTTTCATCTTCAGGCTTGCTTCAGGCCCACCTCCGACTTTGCCCTCAGGCAACACAAGCTCGCTACCTCCTGCTCACACCACCATGCTTATGAAATGATTCCCTCCACCGTATCGACTTCGAGGAAGAATCCAGGTCGTATGATGTCCTCATTTTGCGAAGTCGTCCTTTAGGCTCTTGGCAAGTCCTCGTTTTGCTTTAGCAAGGCTCTTCAAAAGAGCGGCCGCCAGCACAAAGTTCAGTTTTCTCCATGTCTCCGACCAGTTTCCGCAACAATATCTGTCTCTAGGCATTCCAGTTTGTTCCCAGAGGCGGAAACCACGGCCGTGATGTGCGTGTGATTCGCTACTTGAGGAGGCACGCGCACGGATATTGTGAGTCTACACTTGAGCTACATGATCCTTCATATGTGACATGAGTGTGCGCATGGCGTCGTGAACGGTAGTGGGTGATGTGGGCACAAGCGCCACAGCGACTTCTAATCACTAATTTCCTTCGAAGACACCTCCCGGTGCGTTCGTAACTTTTGCATCCATCTCTGCTGTCAGACAGCTTCGTTTCAGCATCCATCTTCGCGCTCGTGGTTCCTCTTAGAGCGAGAATTATCTCCCCTTTATTGCAACGTTTGCCCCATCCACAACTTCTTGCCCACCCTGCTCAACGCCACTTATATCCAGACTTATCCGTCCAGGTGCCGGCTTCCATCGGTTTCGTCGACGTCATCTCTTCCCTTCGACTCTCAACTCCGCCAAACTCACGGCTACGAACTTCATCATCGTTCGACCTCCGCAAGAGCGGGCTTTCCCCCCGATTTGCTGCCGTGGCTTCCCCATAACGCTTGGCGCCTCACACCTCATCAGCACTGATACCGGGTTATAGTACCGGCCTGGCCGGTCGCCTGTCATTCACTTGCATCTGCCCTTCTCACATTATCTCCTTATCGGAGAGGCCAAGACTCAAGAATCGGCGCACGGAATGCCAATGGTGGGCTATGAGCAGGTATTATTTCAAGGTGTCACCACTGTGGGGATGAACCGCAGCATATGCAACCGCAGCTTCGAATTCCGCAATACACGAATGTATGTCGCAGGCTTTGACATCTGTCTCCTGCTCGGATCGACCCCTCACAATCCTGTAAGTATCTTCCTCCTCGATGATTCACGTGTACTCCTTTCGAAAATTCTGAGGACAGGGAAGCGTGCCTATCACACGACCTCGAAATACATCTCCGACATGCCGGAGAGTTAGGTACCACTCGTATCGATATCCATGCGGGCTCGTTATCGTCCATGGACCAAGATAGCGCCCTTCTACGATCTCCGTGTTTGCATATAAGCTCCGAAGCGACGTTGTAGATCCTTGATAACGCCCGCTCCGCATCTTGGACGCGCTCTATTCCCCCGCGACATTTTCATAGTTGTCACTGACCGCTGTACTCATCGACCATGGAAAAGGACCCCCAGCTCGGTGAGAAGGGATCGACCCATTCGGACCTCCTCGATGAGAAGGTCGACCTGGCGGATATCGTTAGTCCTGTAATTTCCTCCTCGCCCCCTCGTCGGCTCATGCGTACTCTAGGACGCCGTCGCCCTCGGGACGGAAATTGAGGCTATTCCAGAGCACATCCTCGAGGCCTCGGAATATGCTCAAACAATGAGCGCGGACGAAATCGAGGAGACGATACACCTCATTGTTGAAGAGGTGCGAAGAGCATGCTCGTATACTCCCGTCACCGTCTAACATACACCGCAGCACGGTGACGACCCCAACTTTCCTCCCGCCGTGATCGAGGCGGCAAGGCGAGTGACCTGAAGCGCTCTCTTATCGTTGAGCTCACCCCTCTCAGACGCTACCTTTTCGATGAGGACTTGAAGCAGAATCCACACGAGTACCAGCACGTTTACGAAGAGCTCAAAGTCGAGGCCGCCATGATGGTTATTGTGAGTGATATCGTTGCCCATTCCCTCTGCCACTAACTCTGCGTAGAACTCTCCCTACGCGGAGGTGCGTGCCGTCGTCTCCAACCACGACGACACCAGTGTTCCCGCTGGGACGTTCCGGGCCTGGGTGATAGGAACAATTTTCGTTGGTGCTGGGTATGTTTGTACTTCAAACCGTCTGGGACCTGTCGCTCAATGATTATCTAGTGGCTTTATCAACCAGTTCTTCAGCATTCGGTGGGTAGCAAACTGTGTTTCGCGCAAGGGCTCATGGCCCTCGTACAAAATACAGATTCCCCGGTATCAACGTCACCTCCAATGTCGCACAAGTCCTAGCCTATCCTGCCGCCAAGCTTCTCGAGTTCCTTCCGAAGACTAAATATACAACTTTCGGATACACTTGGACCCTCAACCCGTGTGTTGATCCCTTTTACTTGACATTCAATTGAACTAATGATGGCGCCTTTTTAAGTGGTACCTTCAATCAAAAGGAGCACATCTTGATCACAGTGAGCGTCCCGTCTTTCTGATGGAATCCGATGAACTCAAATTCGACCGGCAGATCATGGCTAATGTTGGATTTAACACGCCTTATACGTATGTGTCGTGACAGCACTTTCGGTCCGGATCTCCCTGATATTTACTTCCTCTGTAGGAATAATGTGAGTGTGAAGGACACGTTTCGAGTATTACTGATCCCCTCGCCCATCCACAGATTATTTGGGTCCAGTATTTGCCGTTGTACTTCAACCAGCCCTGGGCGACCGGATTCGGCTACCAGAGTAAATCTCCAACTAAATCTTAGAATACGAGTATTCATTTCCCGCTACAGTTCTCGTGGCGCTTTCAACTAACTTTATTGGATACGGCTTGGCCGGACTTACCCGTCGCTTCCTCGTGTATCCTGCATCCGCCGTTTGGTACAACAACCTCTCCGTCGGCCATTCCAATCCTTAGGGCGACTCTTTACTTACGATGGCCCTAGATTATCGCCCTGAACAGGGCTTTCCATGCGGAGAAGGAAACCGTTGCGAATGGCTGGAAAATCTCGAGGGTACGCCTCTAGTTAAATGTTGGTATTTCAACTCATTTCCGCATAGATGCGCTGGTTTGTCTACTGCTTCAGCGCTATGTTTGTCTACTTCTGGTTCCCGGAGCGAGTGGATCCCTGTGTGTACAATGACAACTTCCCTAACTCTTCGCAGTTACATCTTCCAGGCCCTGTCATACTTCAACTGGATGACGTGGATCGCACCTAACAATGTCTCCCTGGCGGCAATAACTGGGAGTGTCAGCGGATTAGGTATGTCTCGCGGTCAGCAGCCCACCGCTACTGGTTTAACCACTCCACCAAGGCTTTAACCCAATTGGGACTTTCGACTGGAACCAACTCACATATGCGGTGGACCCCTTGATTTACCCGTTCTACGTAAGTTTTTCCCCTCCATGGAGCTCGAAGTCTAACTCATCATCCGTCTCGACCAGAGCACGTTCAATGTGAGTTTCTCCTTCTTCGCGTTCAGGTCCACTGCATCTCATATACGTCGATGACCTCCAGACTTTCTTGGGCGTAAGTTTCGTCTAAGAATCGCTGGAACGTAGCTCACCGCATTTCTTCAGACGTTAATTACCTTCCCTATGATTGTGGCACTGTGGTATAGCAACACATGGAACACTGGGTATCTTCCTATCAACTCCAATGTCGGCGATGTCCCTCATTATCGCCTTCTATTGTCTAATTTTTCCTTTTAGCACGTCTATGATAACACGGGGTCCCTGTATACTGTCTCCAAAGCTGTGGGAAACAACACTCTATTCGACCAAGCGCTCTACGATAATTATTCCCCCGCCTAGTAGGTTTCGCTCCCCGTTTGTGCATTTTCACTCATGCCATCCTAGCCTCGCTGCCGGGAACATTTTGATTTACGGGGTCTTCTGTGAGTACCGTCCTCACCGTGTCTCACGCAGTCTCTCTTATCGCACTTTGCACCGGCTAGTCTCTGTCTACACTGCGACACTCACGCACGCCTTTTTGTACCATCGTCAAGCGATCTTCCACGGCTTCAAGAGCGTCTTTAGCCGGAAAAAGACGTCCGAGATGCATCGGGACGTTCATGTGCGCCTCATGGAAGCGTACAAGGAAGTCCCAGAGTGGCAGTGTGAGTTCTATATTTGCAATCAGACAAGGTTTTTTTGACAGGCTTTCAGATTTTCTGTTCGTTCCTCGTTCACTATGTTTGCTATCGCGGTGCTTTTTGTTCAAATTATTTTTAGGATCCTTGTCGGGGCGATTGCGCTCGGCGCCGCCGGAGTTGGTGTATATCCCACAGAGACCAGTCCCGCCGTGGTTTTATATGGAGGTAAGTCGCCCACCACGTCGATCCACGTGTTTACTGACTCCTGCACGCAGTTCTATTGGCGGCGATTTTCGTCGTTCCCATTGGAATAATATATGTGCATACCTCCAGTCTTGCTCGTTCCACCATTGCTCATATCCTCTCCAGTCGATCACCAACGTTCAAGTTACCCTGAACGTTCTCGCCGAGCTTTTCGGTGGTCTGTGGTTCCCCGGCAATGCCGTCGCGATGAATTACTTCAAGGTAAAGTGCTTTGTTGATGCGATAGTCCGATTCCTTCACTTTCTGCGCTGTTACTTCTTTGATCTCCGCTTCTCTCTCCTTGCCTTGTATCTCATGCCGTCTTTTACATCCAGACATATGGCTACGTTACCACAGGTGACCCAGTCACACTCTTCGATTTGTCCCGAGATCTTAAACAGATTTGACTAGCCCACACCTTGAATTTTGCACAGGATCTCAAGCTTGCGCACTACGTTCATGTGTCTCCCGTCAGTATCCGCGCTCATTCGTCACCCCGATCGTCCTGATTTATTTTCTAGGTCACGACCTTTTGGGCCCAAATCTACGCGACAGTTGTCTCGTCATTCGTCTGCATCGCCATCCTCAATTTCCAGATGACCAAGATCGCCGGCGTCTGCACTCCCGATCAGATAGACCATTTCAGTTGCCCTGGTATCAACACTTTCTTCACGGCTTCTGTCCTTTGGGTACATCTTCCGACTTTCCTTCCGTCGTATGTCTTGACTCAACCTTCTCTAGGGGACGCTCGGCCCCAAGCGCATGTTCGGCGCCGGCGGTATTTACAATAGTCTGCTATACTGCTTTTTCATTGGCGCGGTTCTGCCGATCCCCTTTTACCTCCTACGCAAGCGCGTCAAAGTTCTGGAATACTTCCATCTTCCCGTGCTCATTACTGGCGGCTTGATCTGGTGAGTGATTAGCTCAATGATCCTTGCATCTTCTGATGAGTTCGAAAGGGCGCCGGGCACCATGACAAATATATGGCCCGCCGTTCCTGTCGCATATGTGTTCAATGTGTTCATCAAGAAGAGGTACCTCGCTTGGTGGAGTAAATACAACTAGTGCGTCTCCGGATCCTTGCCCTTCCACTGTCCTCACCTCTACATAGTATCACCACCACCGCGTTCTCCGCTGCAATCGCGATCTCCGCCGTTGTCATCTTCTTCGCCTTGGAATGGCCCAATGTTCTGATCAACTGGAGTGGTAACCTCCGTCCCTTCAGCGGCTGCGACGGCAACGCGTGCACTAGGCTGCCCATCCCCGAGTCAGGCACATTTGGCCCGGTAAAGCGTCGTTCTAATGCTCCTTCTCGCCGCTGACGGTATCGCCCAGGTTGTCGGCCAGTTCCATTAGCTTGGAATCACAACGCCTTTGTGCTATGTAGGATATATGATTGACTGACGAATGAAATTCAATGAAAGCCGATGTTATTTCTTGCATTTGGGTGGACATGTCGATTCGACAACGTCATCAAAATCATCGACGGCAATCAATTCTGCGGCTCAGTCACGCATGCCGACTTGATCCCGACACTAAAATCGAGACAGTTTCGTCCATCGCCTAGAACAATGCACGTCGGTGAGGTCAATTTTGAGGAGTAGACGGAGCAGCTGCGATGCACGCGATCACGTGCCGTGAATGTGAGGTCAGCCTGAGCATGGAACGCTCGGGGCTCACGACGGCGAACGTTCGGCATTCCATAAGCCGCAAGGCCTCCAGTCCAGTGCGGACTTCGGGAATAGATCCCACATTAAGATTCGACGATTCTGCACAGCCGAGCAGCCGGAGAATGTGGCCGCAGTTGGTGTATCGTTGGATGCGGCACGCGCCAGTCGAATTGCCCAACTCCGAGCTTAACAAGATAATGCCGAAGTGATGGCAGTCGGCATCTTCCAATTGGCGAGTTTTCTCGATTGGAAGTGGTGGACTGTCAGCGCGCGACTCCGTTCCACCTTCTGGGTCATTGTGCCAGATATTCGAAGAATTGTTTATTGCTTGTTGGATCAGAAACTACCGGATATTATGCTCCTACGATTCTGGCACAATTAGAAGTTTGACTTCGACGTCGAATGGATGGGAGGTTGATGTCAGAGAAGGGAAGGAAGAACTATAAGACCGTGAATTCCCACGATATGCGGAGGCAATGGAGGCTGTTCGTGGAGAATTTTCGCAGTCACCAGAATGCGTTGAAAGTTGGACAGAGTCGTCAGTTTCCAGCTGGATTCTGCTGGAAAGAGATTAGCTGCGAAGCCTGAAATGTGAAATTGCTCAGTTGGTCTGCGACGAGGTAGCCGTCTTCGAGGGTAAGAAAGCAGGTCGGAAGGACGGTGAAAGCGCGGTTGAGGGAAGGCGGGGCAGAGTCCTTGAGCATCCGGGGCATCTGGGGAGCCCGGCGCGATCTGGCGCTTCCTTCTCGCGAGATAATACGCAGACATTAGTTGCTGGTATTCGCCCTGCAAATGAGTCTTCTTCGCATGCAGATAGACTCGAACCAGTCCGTACCGCGACAAGGTCGGTTACTATATAAGGGCAAGTCAGATATCGGCTTGTGGAAAGGGTGGGGGAATAATTTTTTCGTGAATTTACGGCTATTTTTTCCAAGTCGGCACGGACTTGTGCGGTGGTGCTGGCGGCGGCATTGATCGCTGTTGATGGAGCGACGGCGCGCGCGCCATCTTTGATGGCAACGCTCAGCGATATCAAAGATATCTATTAGATATGGCTGATTACCGTAATAGCTATGTACTTAGGCGTAATTAACGGCTGCTCGCGATATCTCTCAAAGGACTTCAATTAGTGGTGGATAAGGACCACTTCTCCACCTCTTACTACAGTGGTTTTGTGGGCTTTATATGTGTCCTGGAATCCCAGTTCATTTTTAAAAAGAATCGGTAATTATTATTATTTTCTCTCCTTTTTTTTCAGTGCTCATCTTTAAGTCTGGGGTCAACTATCTGAGTCGCTGAAGCTGTTATCCCGAGGCATGGGTATACGTGAGGTGTGTTAACGCCTCGAGGCTGTATATGAACGTAACAGGGCCCATGTTGCCGTCTTGCGAAAGATGAGCTTAGAAAAGCGTCCTATTTTTGCCGCTCCCCAGAGATTGGCTCGTTTCAATAAATTAAGTCGTTAACGTTCACCGCTGACAGATGGCAGCGGGATTTAGTGCCCAGCCATTAGGAAGCGGGACAAAGGACGACTTGCTTGAACTGTGCTATCCTGGCAAAGAAGGAGGCCTAATTCTCGCCCCAAATTTGCCCCCCAGATTCAATCTAGATTCACTTCATAGATAGGCGCCCAACAGGCGCCGCCTGTTCGTGATTCCGATGTTCAATGAAGGCACAAGAAAATAAGATTTAGTGGACAGTAGGTGTAGAAGGCTCGCGTCGGGACGCGGCGAAAGTTGGGGCAACAAGGCGGGAACAGTCGGCTTCCGATATAAACAAGAATCGGCTGGCGTAGGCTAGCTACAACTTCAAGTTATGCCGCTCAACAACCGCTATGAGTAAAATCTACCCGCGACACGCCGCAACACACGGACATGTGGAAATTTTCCGCGGTCATCATTCAGCCCTCCCTTGACTTGGTCTCTACATATTCCTTTGATTCAGATATTCCTATCAAAAATTCTGGCTGCGGAAGAAGAGGAAGGAACTCTGGCTCGTCTTCAGACCTACCGCAAACACACATCTGCGGCAATATATGAAGTCCTAAGCGCTCTATCATGATCAGGAACTCGGATCTTGGCTGATTGACAATACGCTGATGGAAATAGACGCCTTAAGTTCTTTATATAAGGGTGGGCAACAGAAGCACTGGAGATCCTATCTACATCTATGAAGAACATCCTTCTTACCGGGATGGTCGCCTTTCTGGCGACTGCTGTGGCCTCCGGGGCGCACAATTCGACAGACTCGGACGAAGATTGTGTGGTCAATGCGTGGGTTCGTGCCGAAGACCTGGCCCCAGATCATGTCTCTCACGGTGCGTGGCGCTGAATTCAGCTCCAATAGTATTAACCTGGCCCCCTGTAGGTGAACTGCGTATCAAGGTGAAACAAGCATACTGCGCCAATCGAATCGCGTCTGTGGCTCTACGCCTGCAGCTCGACGAGTTCAGCGAAGTCAAGTACCTGCGGCACGGTCTGTATACCTGGTATACTTAGGCAAATGTCACAACCACTGTTTGCAGATGTTATGCAGATGTTATGAGTGTCCGGGCCGCCTTTCTTAAAGACCGCGGCAGTCACACGAAACACTCACGAAACGCGCCGGTCACACGGTTACCCAAGTGTCACGTTCATTGAGAGTTTGCGGAGTATACGGGGTATACAAAAGTATACCAGGTATATTAAAGTCTCCGAGGTATATCAAAGTCTCCGAGATTTTAAAAGTATACCAAAGTATATGAAGTCTCCCAGAGTATATGTAAGTATCCCGAGTATACGATATACTTATGTATACTTCTGTATTCACGTATGTTCTCGTCATCCCTGAGATCCAAAAATCCCACAATCAAAACGCGCCGGATGATTTTTTTACTCCTCTGGACGGTACCTCCAACAGTACCGTCTATGATTATGGACCGTACGATAGGGCGTTGAGCGACGCTGGCTTGTGGGAAGTCAAGGCGGAAGAACGCATCGCTTGGTCTACGGAGGCCGTACTCTTCGAAAACAACCCAGGTATACATTTTCTCCTCCACCATCGCAGGTTAATGGAGACATTGTGCAGATTTTTCGCAGGCGATGGTCGCGCCCTTCATTGTGGCCTCACCGGCCGTCAATTACCCTCCATCTGTTTACAACCGCCGTGGTGCCATTGTGACCGCCCTCCTCGTCAAGAGGCACGCATACAGCGTACTCGGATATCGTTACACCGCGGTAAATTACTATGTCCCGTTCCCCAGTCCGACCCGCCTACTATATACCTTTAGGTTGTTAATTTCACCGATGGCCGGAGCGTTGACGTACCGGCGGGACACACAAATTTTGCCCCGACGTCGCCGGAACCCTCGCGAAAAATACCATTCACCTGGAATGTAACATTTACCAATAATTTCGGATGCGAGGAACTGCCGAGCACACACCTGGATGACGTTCGAAGATGCGTTCCCGAAGAGCTCCGCTCTCTGTTCGTCGCGGAGGTGACCCTCCCGGATGGGAATGTTGTAGAACGCGGTCGAGCTTTTTCTTCCCCTGCGCTAGACACCAATCTGATGTGATCCCTTGTTCAGGTCAATTATTGAAAGGGAGAGTAACCGTTCATTCGACAAACGGGTCCACAGAAATGTCCGATATTGTCGCCACGTTCGCCACGACCAACGATAATCGGTGGGCCATGCAACAAGCCGAAACCGGCGGTGACCGGGATTACCGCAAGTTATTATGCGAAGAGTCCAGAACTAGAGGGGTAGTATCGGCCGACGCCTTCCCCTCGATCTTTCAGATGGACACCGACCTCCATGATTCCTCTACTCACGGCCGCCTTTCCACCGACGAACCCTACATGGATTTTGAGCTTGAAATCCAACCCTCAGCCGCCCCCAGCTTTCCATCCTATTACAGTTCAGGAGAGGCTTCTCTAGAACTGTCGCTCGGGGTCTTGTACTCGGAGGATGCCTCCGTATGCATCGGCGGCGAAAAATACAGCAGCACTTTCTTGGACGCGCAGAAAGCTGAACAGACAGCAGCTGAGGCCGCACGGAACGAAGAAAATCTGTGGAATTCACATACCCCAGTGGGCCAGCGCTTCGAGCCCGACAAGCCAGGAATCGACTACCGCCGCAGGTTGAAAATCGTAGCCACTGTGCCGCTCGTTGTCTTGGGCGACGTATCCGCGCGCCCGGTGGAGCACTACCTACATCCCGGGCTGCCGTCACCGATCATTCTCGCGGCGCAGGCGGACTCGGACCCGGTGTTCCCCATACCCCAACCTAAAATTATCGAGGAGCCTTTCGAGAATACGTCCGCGCGCCTCATGCGGTCCGAAGGCACGCACGACCCGACCCCACCTCCGAACCGGTCCAGATTCGGCTTCGGACGTATCTTGAACATGCAGTATCCCCGCGATACCCCAGACCCCGCCAACCATTATCGGACGGGACCGTATGCGGGCCTACTCTGGAAGAAAAAAGTCGTGGCCGCGGAGAGGGGTCTTTTGCCAGTACCGGCTGCAGAAGTGGCTCAAGTTGAAGATAACGGCCAACAGGGCTTTGTCGTAGCACCGTAGGTAATTTGCGTCTCGTGTCTTTTACTTAGGGTAAGGGTTGAGCGTCTTAGGTCCCGAATGATGCGGTACCCTATGACAAGTGGCCAGCGGGAAAAATACAGCTGAGGAGCATAAATTGCGAGGTGCAGGGAGGAGGCGGTCACCACGAACAGCGCCTTTCTGGGATTGTATATACATGTATTCCCGAGAGAAACGGACAGAACGACGCACAGTTCGTAATCGAAGAAAATGGGCGGGATGCTGAAAATAAAACGTTGGGTAATAACGGGAAAGATGGTGGAAATAACAAGGAAATCCGGTGCCGCACGATGAAGACGAAAGCCAGTCAGCCGGCTTGATCAAACGACGAGAGGAGGGAGGGTGACGAAAAATGGCTCGGCGTGAATCCGCTCGCTGTGTAATGCTTGCGAGCAGGGTGTTGTGCTAGAGCGCGTCACAGCAGAAGACTAATGCCGCGCAGGGGAGGATGATGTCAGGGACAGGAAGGGTCCCGGGGAGAAGAAGGCGAGGAACAGGAAAAAGTTGGAGACGCACGGTGAGCATGACTCCTTCCGCCACAACGATCTTCGCCGCCGCGGGGGATAGCACTCTAGACAGTATTCCGTCAGTGTGGAACGAAGTCGGTTGGATGAAAGTGGGAAGGGCCGGGCCATGCCGAGGGAAGGATGGGGATGGAAGGGCTTACAGAGAAGAGAACGTGGCTCCGTGATGTGCACGACTCCGCGGCTCCACTGGGGGAGAAATTGATGGTACAGGAACCTGCAGAAAGAGAGGTGGAGCAGACGGGAGAGAGTCTGTAGATACACGGGTTTCCAGGCGGGTATACGTGAGGAAAGGGAGGGAATTTTGTGCAGGATTCCCCACTAGTACGGTGCGGAGCACTGTGATCTCCAGAAAACTCGGATCGTGGTGGCATGCACTGGACACGGAGTCCTGGAGGGGATCGGTAAATAATAAATAAATAAGCGTGCCAGCGCACCTACGTACCAGCCCTCAGCGTCAGAACCCTGCTCCATCGTCGACGCAAGTCCGCCGGCCTGAAGAGGCAGGAGCTTCCGTTGTCGTGGCATACTGATTTTACGGCCTGGAAGGAGGGGTGAGCTGTAGAAGGGATCGAATAGTTCAGCGCCAGCACCTCGCCCACACGACGATCGCGAAAGTTTGGAGGATGGAGAGACATAGCAAAGACATGGAGAGACGAAAGCTGTGCAGATGCGACTGGCACACGTGGTCTGCCGGGAATCGCCGATTCTTCAAACTCCGATCCCTCCTTTTGCTTCGCGCCACCATCTCGCTTTCTCTATCCCAGATCTGTGGTGTTTTTTGGCCTCCAGATCCGTCATATTTAAAGGTTCGAGCACACTACAAATGATGTATCCTCAACGGGACCGCGGGGCAGGAAATACCTACCTTCCATTTATTTCCTTTGAGACATGTACTCACTTTCCCGGGTGGAAATTCCCTGGTCGGTCTTCGCCCCGGATCTCATTTCTTGGACGGCGGAAGATCGATCATTTACTTGTTATTGCGCAATGTGGAATCTGCCTTTCGGTTCTCTGTACCGTGCCGTCAGTGTTGCAGTTAAGGTTTAAGCCTTAATTAAGGTTAAGGCTTAATTATCCCTTAATATTAAGGCTTAACCAAAACTTGAGAGGTTCTTAAGGGTTAGTTACCCCTTAGGATAAGCACGTGTAATTGACCACGTGATATTTTGGACTTGGTTGTGGTGAACAAAATGGGTGAAGGCTGCAGGAATTGAGCCTGTCCCCTCCGTTAGAGCTCAAAAATCAAGCCAGCCACTTTTCCCCTCGCTCCCTCGCACTTCTATTCGGCGGCAATGTCAATAAGTTGTCGAAAAACCACGGGCCAAAAGTTCACCCGGGAGATACTGATGATGAAGGTTCCTGCGGCTGAGGGAAGTGATGAGGATCCCGATGATGGTACTCTCTCCAGCACTGGGGATGAGTTCGAGGGGTAGCCTGCCGATTTCTGCTATGTATTCCCTTTTAGGAAATTAAGCCTTAATTACGACCACCCTTAATAACCCGTAATTACGTCCTTAAGCCTTAGGGCCTGATCGGGAACCATGAATCTTTTTGCGTGAATTTTGGCTGAATCTCGTTTCCGTCTATCTTTCCCACGGATTTGGTCCCTAAACCCTCCTAGAATGAAAAGCACATGCATTTCCTGAAATCTCGAGGAGCTTGAGTGGAAGCGGTGTGACGGTTTCAAAATAAGCTGAGTTGAACTTGATTTTTTTGCATCATCTGTGAAATCTATGGGAGATTCTGTGTTACACTATGTCTCCCACTCTCCAACCTCAGATGTTCATTAAAAGGGCCTATTCGACCATCTGGGGTAGTCTAGGGACGAGTTTGGTACTCATAAAAAATTCCACCAAAATTCATGTGTGAATTCACGGTTGCCGATCAGGCCCTAAGTTAGCCAAAATTTTTACCGTTATTAACCCCTTAAGCTGCAACACTGCGTGCCGTCGCAGCCGTCCACATTCATCGTCGGGAGCGACAGGGGCCGGTCTATTTCAGTCGCAAATTGAATCCGCGGCTCCTCGAAAGCGGATAAATCGGCTTCCTTTGCGGATCAGCTGAAACTTCCGGGAGAAATGGATCCACATCCACCCCGTATAAATACGTGGAACAACAGCGCAATTGTAACGGTAACCCACCCTCCCCACTCACAATGCATCTGTCTACGCTCGTCACTCTATCCTGCGTTTTCAGCCTCGGCGCTTCTCAAGTCATAACCGGACAAAATCTTTGTCTCCCAGCAGGAGGGTACACTCTGTGCCAGAATCTCTGGGGTGAATGTATGTCGAACTCGCTTTGTTCGCTGTTCAAGTATCCTGAATTCTGATGCTTTCCAGCTGCCGGCGTGGGCTCGCAAAATTCAACCCTCACAAGTTCATCGACCCAGAGCGTCTCCTGGGCTACCAGCTATACCTGGGCTAATAACCCTAACAATGTCAAGAGCTGTATGTGTGCACCCTCACGAATTCAGGCGTCGAAATCTAACGGGTAATGAAATACAGACGCCAATGTGGAATCACTTAAGGCTAAAGGTGTCCAGGTTGAAAATTCCATTCCTCTCGTTTGATATTCCTCCTCATTCTGGCGTTGACAGCTGTCGAACATCGCATCAGCGCCGACGTCCTGGAGCTGGAACTATGCAACCCAATCTTCCGGAGTTCGAGCAGATGTCGCGTAAATATATTCAACTTCATGGGTCACCGAGTTCACTCATCATATATGTACTAGGTATGATATTTGGCTTGGACAAGGGAGTTCAGGGAGGCCAGCATCGGCAGCTTCATCTTATGAAATGTAAGGACATCCTTTCAGAGTGGACATCCTACTCAATCAATTTCAGTATGATCTGGCTTTCTGAAATCGGAGGGTGTGTTCTGTTCTTTAAAAGTTTAAAGTCGCAGCGCATATATAACTTTTTTTTTGCAGAATGCAGCCCACTGGCTCTCAAATCACGACAGGCATTAGCATTGCAGGTCAGACATGGAACCTTTGGAAGGCATTTATCGCACCCAATTTGTTGTCTCCCTCCGGCTCACCAATTCTGCGCAGGGTCCGGACACGAACTGGGAAGTTTTCTCCTTTGTCAGCGCGGGGAGAACCCTCAATTTATTCAACGTTGATCTAAACGCTTTTTTCAGTGAGTGCAACTGTATTTCATTGTCGAAAAAATTTCCTGACCGTATGCGCAACGTTCAGCGTACCTCATTTCAGAACAAGGTGTCGCGGCGACTCAGGTGAGAACTTCTCGTGTCATTCTATGCTATTCTTTATTGAACAATATATCACAGTATCTTCAAGTGATTCAAGCAGGGACAGAAGCTGTCCTCGGCAGTGCGAATGTTGTTACTAGCTCTTACAGCGTATCTATTGTTCCCGGCGCCTCGAGCTCCCAATCAAGCTTAGCTCAATCTTCCAGCGCACGTTCTAGTTCGGCGACACAGTCCAGCTCGACCGTGGCGTCGTCCTCCGCGGGTCATTCCAGTTCCGCCGCCTCCTCTTCGCCATCCTCGTCCGCTCATTTCAGTTCTGCCGCCTCCTCTTCGCCATCTTCGTCCGCTCACTCCAGCTCGTCGACTCCGGCATCCTCGAGTGCCCACTCTAGCTCGACGGGGGCGTCATCTTCCGCTCCTCCCTTGAGCTCAGCAGTTGCGTCCTCCTCCGCTGCCCATTCGTCCTCCGCGGAGCACTCCAGTTCGGCTGCTTCCTCCTCGGCATCCTCGTCCGCACACTCCAGCTCCTCAACTTCGGCATCCTCGAGCGCTCACTCCAGCTCTGCCGCCTCCTCCTCGGCATCCTCGTCCGCTCACTCCAGCTCCTCAACTTCGGCATCTTCGAGCGCTCACTCCAGTTCCGCCGCCTCCTCTTCGCCTTCCTCGTCCGCTCACTCCAGCTTATCGATTTCGGCATCCTCGAGCGCTCTCTCCAGTTCCGTCGCCTCCTCTTCACCATCCTCATCCGCTCACTCCAGCTCATGGACTTCGGCATCCTCGAGCGCCCACTCTAGCTCGACATCTTCCTCTTCTCCCTCGAGCTCAGCGGTTGCGTCTTCCTCCGCTGCGCATTCCAGTTCGACCACCTCATCCTCGTCCACTGCGCCGCACGCCAGTTCCAGCTCCTTGTCGTCGCAGTAAAATTATACTTTCAGATTCTTTGTTCAATGCAATACATAACCCAGTAGATGGAGGAAATTGCCAACGTTCGACATATTTCAGCAGAACCCGTCAGAAATTAGGCCACCTGTGATTTCAACCCTGGTGCGCCAAATCAGCCATGTCTCGCAATGGCGCGGTGATTGACCATGAAAGCGGCTGAAAGGCCTGTGATAAAAGCACATGTAAGTAAAAAAAGGATGAAGAGTGGTGTGTGTCCGGTGCCTACTGATGTGAATCTCGACAACGGCGAGCATATCGAGAATCCCAAGCGGAGGAGTTGAAGTCCCCAAGCACACACCGAGGCAACAGCTCCGTGAACCTTGGGGGTGGGCTCATTGATTCCGACTAACATAGATGTCAACTCAATCAGTAAATACGCGTTTCACTGGCAGCGGTGGTTCGGTGTTTTATGGCGCACCTATGTAAATCCAGTGGGAAAGTATGGATCAATTCACTGGAAGTGGGGGCCCGCGCGCCTCGGCTGCGGGTCCGCGCGCTTCCAGCGGGCCACGATAATCCTGAGTTGGGTTCGATTAAATCAGCCCTGATAAATAGCCAGCGGAGGGGAAGGAAGCGGCGTACAAGAGAGCCCATACGACGCTACGAGTGCACCGCTGGAAGTGAGATTCAGAAAAGAACAATAGGCTGTACGAAAAGAGGGGACATCAGGTTGAAGACAGAAATCGTGTGCTTGGTCGTAAGCTTATGTAATGACCCTTGGCATCTTCGGCCTCGCGCGCCCTGGATCAAATGAAGGTGGTAGGCCGGCGAGCGGCGGGTCACAAACAGAATTATTTTCAAAGGCTCTGTTATTTTATCAGGAGCAGATCTTCATTTTCATAGTAGACTCAGAATGCCCAATCCTAAGTACTAACTTCTAAGTTATAAGCAGGTTCTCGTCCTTTCAGGATTTTCTTGATTTTTAAGGTTGAAGAAATTTTGGTGCCCGCATTGTCAAAGGTGTGCGACCTTAGTTTGTTCCTCCTCCGGAAACAGATCACCTTTGCCGACGGCGATCTGATTTCTTGCGGGCACGAACATATTTTGATGGAACACGGCCTGAACGGCAGCTCCGTTGAAATTGGTGAAAAAATTCGCAAACTCAAATCCTACGACCTCGTAGTCGACTCTGGACTCTGAGAGAATTCTAAGTAGTTTCAACTCATTGATGAGGTTCAATACAAGTTGAAGTACCTGGGCAAAAGGGGGCCTAATCGGACTGTGCGTTTACCAAAAGTCTAGTACCATACGAGACTTCTGACTATTGAGCAGATTATATAAGCTCTTTGGCGACATTCTCAGTACCCATGATAGCAGCGGATGAAAGACTCGAGATCTTGGAAGTAAAACAAATTGCGAACGCTCAGATTTCAGACTGCTCGACGACGAGAAAAGCTTCAGACTCCGAAGATTAGTAATATGGTCCAGACCTAAATGGACCCAAAACAGGTTATGTAATCTGGCGACATTTTCGGTCTCCATGAAGGAGGACCCCTGAGAATACCGCAACAAGGTAGGATTCCAGATTCCGAATTTTGGAATTTCTGTCCGGACTATACAAGTGAACGAGGTCAAGAATTTTGTCCGGACTGTACCTCACACTGTTGAAAATTTCGCATTTTTTGTCCGGACTACACCTCAAAGGTCAAAAAAATTGCAAAAAATCCTATAAATTCCCCAAAAAAATTGGCAAAATTCCTAAGGCTTGTCTACAATGCTAGATCAACACCATCGTCCTCCACGATGTCCAGTAGATTAATATCACCCTTCCCCCTCTTTTGAACAGTATTCAAGCTTGTGGCCATCTGCACCAGCTCTGAATGCTCGTCGCAGCATCTGGTAAACAGGATTGCCATCTTCCCTGACACTTCTGCCATATTATTTATATGAGTGAGATTAGAAAAGGTGGTTTGGAAAATGAATAATATTCTGTGCCACTTGGTGGCCCATACCCTTGCGCTAATAACCAATCAAGATGGACACTGGACTTCTAGGCCACTCACTTGGCCCGTGATCACGTAGTGGTTTTAATTGCAAGGCAGGTAATAATAATATATACACATCAAGTTGAGTCAAGTTGAAACAATGGCCATCAGAACTTTTGTCCGGACTCCGTATCCAACCTACCTGTGCCCAAAATTTTCTGTCCGGACTAAGAATCCGAGGTCGGGACGGTCCGGACCAATTCTGTCCGGACTAGTATCATAGCTCGGATCAAATTTGATTTTTTTTGTCCGGACTGTTGAATCCTACCTTGTTGCGGTATTCTCAGGGGTCCTCATGAAGGTAGTAGGCCGGCGAGCGGCGGGTCACAAATAGAATGGCTCTGATATTTTATCAGGAGATCCTTCATTGAGCAGACTCGGAACGCCCGATCCTAAGTACTAAGTATACTATATAGTTTGGATTTCCAGTTCTAAGCAGGTTCTCGTCCTTTCAGGATCATCTTGATTCCCGCTATGTATATAGTGGGTTTTTGGGGGGTTTTCAAAAAGTCAACTCGTTGGCGTTTCATACGATTCTTTATGGTAATACCTTGCCTTTTTTGGAAGGTGCGGCATTGCTCGGCGCAGAAAATAAAAGCTATAAAGGGAAATTCATCATCCCTTGATTGATCCTCCTTTGTGTCACTCAGTGTAAATTTATCTCAGGCGGCTTGCACAAGGGCTTGCATATTCACTTACTGTCTCTGCTCCGCCACTGACCATTCCAACAACTAAGAGCGAAAATCCAAATTCTAAAAAGGCGGAATGTTTTTCCGTAAGCAGTTATTTTTCCTGTGATTACAACCCGCGTTTCGGGTGCACTTTCGAACAGATCTAGATGACCAAACTTGGAGGGGCCGAGACTGTATTTTCTGTGGGGAAATTGACGCTACTCTGCATCGATGCGACACTGAAGATGCGGGTGGAACTGTTTGGCACCCTGTGCGTATGCCAATCTTTCCTTTTTTCTTCTTGGATTTTAGCCTGTAACCCTACTGGCAATTTCAAAGATGTATTGCATGAAATGGGGGGGCTGGGATAAATTACCGAGTGAATGGGTACCTAGGATGGGTGCGGGTTACATGTGCAATCTGCCTGGGAGTGGTGGTTGTGCTAACTGCTCTCAATTCCGTGCGTAGTAGCTGTGGTGGTGGAATACATAATTCAAGAAGTTCCCGCCATGGCCCCACGTGCCCGAAACCTTGTAAGGGTTCAGTCTCTCGGAGCGCGAAACCGAACCTAACCCCATTTGCTCAGCTTATACATTGTCTTCGAGAACATGGTGCGGGTACGCTCACATGTGGCCCGAATATTTTGGCCCAATCTGAGTCCGAACCTGAGCAGATGAGGGCGTCTTTAACAGTTCTTACAACCTTAAGGTGATAGGAGGAGGGGTCATAGTCCCCGGTAATTGGCGAGATAGACATGATTGGGACATGGTGAGTGTACATATTTCATCTGTTGTCTGGATGCTGATGACTTGTATGGAAAGGAATATGCCTGCGAATCAAATATCGCACCAACGCTGCAGATGCAGGTATTGTCTAGTATTCTCCACAAGAACAAAGTGATGCTGCTCACCTCGGTCGCCGACCATGCATTTTACTCTTTATTTCAGGGTAGCAGAGTTGTTCAGTCCTAGTTTGACATGTCGAGTCTAGTTTGACATGTCAAGTGAGAACCCGATTTTTGTATCGAAGGAGGATTGCTTTTATGTGCATTTGTGGTTCAGTCACTTGCTAGGTACTGACCGACCAAGAATACATCCTGGGACCTGATCCACCTCAAGCGAGGTTATTTTTCCAGCTCGCGGTCAGCGATGCGACACTTTCACACTTACGATGGCGCGTCGTGGCCGGTGGCAGTGGGAATCCCATCCACGTTCAGGATCAATCAGTGTATGCCATGACCCTCATGCTCATTTCCGCAGCCTTATTCATTCGTCACTCCAAAATTGGAATCGAGGACATTCCTGAAAAAAAAAAAATCGTGCAATGTGAATAGGAATTGCAGGTGTAAACACCCTTGATGGCGAAACATAGCGGGCTCTGCCGCGAAGCGGGCTACACCGGTCATTTTTAAGGTTGGATAAATCTCCGTGCCTATGTGGATCGTCAACGGTGTGCCTACAGATCACCTTTGCCGACGGCGATCAATTTTCTCTGGCGGGCACGAACATATTTTGATGGGACGGCTTGAACGGCAGCTCCGTTCGTTCAATTCATTTAAAAATTGGCAGACTCAAATCCTACCACCTCGTAGCTCAATTATGGACTCCAAGCAAATTCCAAGTTGAGTTTCAACTCATGAGGTTATATACAAGTACCCGGGCAAAAGGAAGTCTCAATGAGCCGTCGGCCTTCAGTCTCCGAACACTGATGATGCCCCGATGGGGCCTAATCGGCCTGTGCGTTTACCAATAGTCTCGGACCATCCTCTCATGACATCCCAATCTGGGAGCCCTGTCATGAGAGTCTGGGCCAAAGTCGGCTAAATAACCGTACCATTGCGCTATCAATTCTCTGATTTTTCAGTACTTGTTCTACCACTTTGCAGGTGATTTTGGCTAGGCTTAGGAGGGAAAGTTGTTGAATGGAATAAATTAATACCTTCTGCGTCCTCAGAATATCTCAAAGTTTACTCAGCAGAGGTGAGGCGACTCCTAAAATTTGGGTGGAGGCTGAGTGTGGCAGTGCTGCCGGTTACTTAGAGGACCGAATCGCGTCCATTTTGACTTGTTCACAAGCCATACCATAGTTCTGAACAGGCAGAACTTGTTAAAGGATGAAAACAAATGACTATGCCTCCAGGTTTTGAAGTACAACCACTTACATAGGCCAAAAGTAACAGATACGGGAAATGCCGGAAAACACCGGATTTTTGATAGCGCAATGGTACGGTTATTTAGCCGACTTGGGCCCAGACTCTCAAGACAGGGCTCCCAGATTGGGATGTCATGAGAGGATGGTCCGAGACTACGTTTACCAAAAGTCTACCATCCGAGACTGATGCACAATTATATAAGCCAAATGTGGCGACATTCTCGGTAGTCATAAGCACAAATAATTCTATTTGTGAATAGCACAAACTATTCTGTTTGTGAAAAATTGATAGTGGGAAAAGCTGCACGAAAAGAATTCCGGCAAATAAAGTGATCATGATGAAAGCGGTGGATCTGGATTGCTTTGCGCAGTGGGGAGTCAAAAGGCCGAGAACTGGAAGCTTGAGGGGAGTTTAATCCAGCAACTAGTTTTCTTGATGCCAGATAGACCCCGAGAACAAACACGTTAGGCCAATGTTAGGCCTGATCGGGTGCTCTGCCTAGCGAGGCAGACCCTACCAAAATCAAAGCAGATGTGGTCGAAATAGTACAGTACATGGTAAAGTATCCGGGCCAAGATCCAGAAACGAAAGTGTTCGGGCAGAGAGGGAAACGGGTCAAGCGGCAACGTCCGAGTCGTGGAACATAGAGACCGGAAGAACAGGGGAGTGTGCGTTCAGAATCGCTTGACCAAAGCCGGACGCTCGAGAGGCATGGCGGTTAGAGAAAGAAACGCGGCTGCCGAACAGTCACAATCAGGTCACGAATGCGGGTGGCTGTGTTGTTGATCCGGTCTCTCTTGCTTTCCACATAGCAACATCGTCGCGCACCACGGTCTCTGCATTCACTCATCCACTTTGACTACTACACTTCTATCTTTAAAGAATCATTTCCAAAGCTCGAGCTTTCTTATAGACATATCCACTCGCGTTTTGGCCCCGTCGACATGTCCAGCCGGCTGCCGCGCTGCATGGCGACAACACCATTTCATCATCCCAACCCCGTTTGACGCGCCAAAACTGGCTGGAATTCATTCCAGAAACGTTCCTTAATCTCTCTGCAATGCCCTTCGCACGCTTGTTACTCCAATTGCGCAAAATTTAATGATGGCCACGCTGACCTCAATTCTCAACAGATTCCCTTACAGTAATAACTTATACCAGGCACTGAAACAAACAAATAAATTACATCACACGTGACCGCGTACACACCTACATATTCCCAGTTGCCACCCGATTTCTTCTGGGCTGAGACAAGAGGAAGGATACTGTTATGGTCCAATAACAGTATCCTTCCTCTTGTCTCATAACAGTATCCTTCCTCTTGTCTCAGCCTATGAGAGCGCAGGTCTATTTATTTTTGGGAACCGTGAGTTATTCTGACCTCGCCGCGGATGATCAGTTTTCACGCTCACAGCAGCATATAAGGCGCAGGGACTTGTATACACCCACACTTGATCCACACCAACTCCAATGGCCTCACCGACCTCCGAAAAAGGCCGTGTATCGATGGCCGACCACCTGAGACCTGACGTCGAGCAAGGCGCTGTGATATCTACCTCAGAAGGCGCAGCGAATAGGTCCGGGATAGCCAATCCGGCGCCTATGTGGGTCACTTGGCTCCAGGAGATAACTGGCTCAAGTTAGCATCCCCAGGGGCCTGTTCGCGTTCGCAACGTCGACTTTTATACTCTCGATGTATACTGTCGGGGCGCGGAGCATCACAGTCCCCAACGTCGTGGTGGGCATGGCCATCTTCTCAGGCGGGCTCACCCAAGTTCTCGCGAGCGCATGGGAAATCTCGCGCGGCAATGCTTTCGGTGGGACTGGTGCGTAATACCGTTCCTACTTACGGCTCCAGCCCACCCACCCGTCTCCCAGTTTTCGCCTCGTACGGCTCTTTCTGGATGTCCTACGGAACGATATACATCCCTGCGTCCGGTATTATAGCGGCATACAGCGACCCCACAGAGTTAGCCAACGCCCTGGGAATCTATATCATCACCTGGTGCATGGTGACATTCTTCTTCCTGTGCGATTTATTCTATCTCTCTGCCATTTTGTGTCCCGCTGACCATCGACTCATCAGGCTTCTCGTCATCCGTGCGAACATAGCGTACACATCGCTTCTGTCGATCTTTTGCGTCGCGCTCGCGTGCCTCTCTGCCGCACAGTTCACCCAGAGCCTCATGTGCGTTTCCGTTGCCGCATCCATCCAGCCCCAATTCAATACCTCTTTCCATTAACAAACGTGTTTGTTGTTGTTGTCCTAGGGTGACCAAGGCCGGCGGCGTCTTCCTCGTCATCGGAGCGCTCATCGCATACTACATCGCCCTGAGTGAGCTGCTAGCCTCCGAGCGCCGCGCCGTCTTCCGCCTCCCGCTCGGGATCTGGCGGTAGTATGTACAATCTCGAACACGAATCATATGTATCACCAGTTTTCCTTATGTGAATAAGTTTTCGGAATGGGATGCTTTTTTTCCCATGCGCGCCGGGCACAGTTCGGTCACAGTTGGACGGTACACCACGATCCGAGTTTGAAATTCCAGAAAATTGTTATCCAAACCCGCGGGCACTTGATTCACAATTTCACAGCGGCGGTCTCTAGCTTAATCCGTCGCCAAATTCCTCAATAATATATATATACCCCCACTGCAATTGTCACCGTCCCCCTTCGTCCCTGAAACCTCAAATTCCACGAGTGGCAACTCGTTCCGAGATCAAGCGCCATCCTGCCTGTTCTACCCGCGGATCCACGCTGCGCGACCTCCAGATAAATCCTCAAAGCCTGCCGGGTCCAAGCACGCATCTCATGCGTGGTCGGCGCGTCCCTCTCTGCCTGAAATCGTGCAACCGCTGCTTCCATCCGAGCATCCGTTTCAGCAGAGTTCCGTCAATCGAGTTGAATGAACTCTGGAAAGAAAATCAATGCTTTAAGAGCATGGGGTAATTTGAAGTGTCGAAGAAAAGGAATCTACCGTCTCCTGGTGGTTATACCGTCGCGGGGAGCCGAAGACTCTGTACCGAGCGAGGGTATAATTTCAATGAGAATGACAGTGGACGCGGTGGCGAGGGTGAGGACGGCGACACCTATTCCGGAAATCATATGCCAAACGCCTCATGGGCGCGTTCGTTCTTCCAATCTTATTGCCCAATATACCGGTGAAGATCATTATTAGGGATGCACAGTAGTCCCGCAAGAATTGTCATCCCTCTTTGGTGCCCAGCTCAGCACGGGGAGTTGGTGGCTGTCAGGAGACCGATGCGCCAGGGAAGCGCGTTGTAATCGCCGGTCGCGTTCGGCGAAATACCCTGGTAAAGGTAGCGCATGTTGCAGGCGCTGATCGTCATGGTCTGGTCGACGTTGGTGCGTATCATCTCGCCGTGGCTAATATCGTCGGTCCAGGGCGCGCCGGAAAACGCGACGTTTGCGGCTCCTGCAAACGGGTTCGTCATCGTCGCGGCATAGGTAGACCATGTGCCTGTTAAACTGGTCGACGTCCACGAACGGAAGTACTGCAAACA
This sequence comes from Mycena galericulata, assembly GCA_029289565.1. Classification (NCBI taxonomy): domain Eukaryota; kingdom Fungi; phylum Basidiomycota; class Agaricomycetes; order Agaricales; family Mycenaceae; genus Mycena; species Mycena galericulata. The sequence goes on along the minus strand of JARKIA010000209.1, from coordinate 112,598 downwards.
CGAATAAGGTCATTACGCCCCACGCCACAGACATACGACTTACTCTGCGCCCGTTGGTGCCGATACATTCAACAATGAGAAGGAACAGGTTTCCGACCTTGTACACGTTGGATGCCTCAAACAAGTTGTCCGGATTCGGGTCGGAGAGAGCTATCACGGGCTGGCTCATTCCGTTTGGGAAGTCGGCGAGGGAGGTGTCGGAGCGGTAAAGGTGGCCGTTGTCATCCTCGGAGAAAAGATGGCAGTTGGCGGTGTCGCAAATGACCCACATGTCAACCCAGTAGCCCGCTCCGATGTTATCCACGACGATACTGGGCTCAGAGGCGTAGAAGTTCGTGCCGGCCGACCAGCCAGCGGGGTTGGTGATGTCGGGATTAGTAGAGTAGGCGGCATTCTATCGGGATAATGAGGTACCGTACAAAAGAGACAATGCACCGCTTACACCGTTCTGGTAAATGAGGTACCATATGTTCTGGGGGCAAAGAAGAATACTTGGGGGGCAGCGGTGTAGCCGCTTCCGATGGGAGTCTGCTCGAGGTAGTAGTATGCGGAAGAATTTGCCGCGTTGAAGTCCGTGAAGGTGAGGTAAACGAGGCTGTAGCCTGACTCTTTTGCCGTGCTGCAGAAGACGTGGTATGCGCCGTTGTAGAACACTATTGAGGGATCTTTCAACGCCGCAAGGTCCATTGAGTCGTTGTGGGGACCGAAGAGCTCGGGACTGGAACTCCACTCGAAGGTTGCAGGGAGATTCGACGAACTGGAGCCGACAGAGCTTGTGGTGGTGGTAACGGGGGTACTGGTAACGGGGGTACTGATGGTCGTGGGTGGTGCGGTGGTAGTCGCAGGGAGACACTGCGAGTAGTAAGCTGTGAACTATGTGAATCCTTGTTATCGCTATATTCACCCGTGAATCTTACGGTTCGACACAGTACAGACCCCCTGCGCACAAGTAGACGCGCCACTAAGAACGTCAAAGATGAGCTCCGGCTCAGGTCAGTAGAGAAATCCCAGCATACGTCCACCCAATCTTGAAGAACACATGTTAGGAAGAGATTTCCATGACAATGAAAAGGCGCTTACACCGCCACACTGACCCCAAAGCGGGGAGCTAGTCTGCGCCAAAGTAATAGACGTGGTTGTCGCAAGAATCAGAAGAGACACAAACATTTTGCAAAGTGGGCGAGATTGAGCGACATCGGTGTCCTGGCTTTATGGTCGGCGGATTTCCAGCAAATCCGGAAAATCTCCGGCTGCGTGATCCTCAGCAGGTCAGTAACGGCAATCGGTTTTGATTGTCAAGACATTGTTGCATTGGGTACGGGGGAAATACCTCCTTGTATAAAGTTCTTGCGGCGGTCGGGCAGAGGGTGTCGGGAGCTGACCCGGGAGCCGACGTCGTATTCCCGACGACAATCCGACTGGATAGAATCCAAACATAAGTTCTCGGACATACCACGGTAGTAAGGACGTCACCAGGCGTACATGGGTTTTGATAATTCAATCTGCCGATCATGTCCCAGATGAGTCGATATATCAAACCTACTGTAAGCGGGCCCAGATGTATCACCCAGAAAATTTGCCTTTCGGCGCTTCTCCGCATGCGCGGGGTTCCACTCCTTACGTCGGCGGTGCATGCACCTTCTGGCCGTGCGCGCAAAGCGCTGGGAGTGCGAATTCGAAGCAAGCCGCTGTTGAAACATTTATTTAAATATAAGTGAACGTGTACAAAACACATGGTCCTCGCGAGGCCTTCACCAAATTGAGCACATACTCGTCGAACGACAATCATAATCATTTTTCAAGTTGGGCGCACATAGTATTCAAACTGTCCAAGGAGGCCAGTCTACAACCGTTAATAACAAATTTCACTGTGTTCCGAGTCACTCTAACCTAATCAGCGATCGAGCGCCATCCTTCCAGTTCTACCCGCGGATCCACGCTGCGCGACCTCCAAATAAATCCTCAAAGCCCGGCGGGTCCAAGCACGCATCTCCTCATGCGTGGTCGGCGCGTCCCTCTCTGCATGAAATCGCGCAACCGCTGCTTCCACCCGAGCCTCCTCTTCCGCAGCTTCAGCGGCAACCTGGTCCGCTGCCGCCTGATAGTCCGCTTCCGTGCGCTCAATTTCCGACGGCGTGGGCGACTGCACGCGTCGGCGCTCGTAGCTCTCGCTCAGCCAATCCGCCAAATCGAAACGAGCGTGCGTCCGGGTCGCCGCAGTGGGCGTTGCCTGCGTCTGCGGCGCACTCGGGGTAGTGCTGACCGGCATACGAGCCTTCCGGTTGTACACCGGGGGTGGGACGGGCGGGGACACCGCTTCGCCGAGGAAAGTGTAGAATGTGGGGTACGCCGACATATCCGCCGTGATGTGTCCCTCGCAGCGTGTCGTGAGGGTACCGAGGGTATTTCCACTTCAATACGCGGTGCATTAGCAACTCTGCCTGGAAGTAAATGAATAGGACGCACCAGACGCAGCAACCTACGCCGACTGTGAGACATCCGCACTCCTCTTTCCTGGGGACGCCTCCCAATTCCCATTTCTGGCGTTCTCTGAAATACTCCGGGGGGAGGAGTACGACGGTGCTCCCCACCTTGTCCCCGTCCCCGACCCACTTCTTGCAGTTCCGGGAAGCAGGGGATGCGCTGACGTGTACCGTCGTCCCACACCCCGTACTCCGCGTCTCGGCAGGTACCTTAGACGAGCCTTGTTCCAGCGGCAATGGGAGCATCGGCACCACATATTTTTTGGGGGCTACTCGAGGATACGGATGGCTTGGGTCAACATCCACGACTTTTCGGGGAGGAGGAGCGTCGGCGCCACACGTCAGTCTGTAGGTGGTTTGCCGGGTGCGTTTCGGCCGACGCTCCCGAACGCTATGGATATCGACTCGGGGAGGGTCATTTCCGCCGAGATTTGCATGTGGAGGAGAAGTTGAGCCCGACATCGATGGAGGCGGGAGCAGAGCAAGTCAAATGCTGTTTGATTGACTGATCGCCGGCCGTGAAAGGAGCCGGACCGAAGTCCGATGATCCGAATTCCACTCGCTGCTTTCCCGACAAATGGCTGCCCGCGAAGCAAGTTCGCCGGTTTCCATGATATAAACTATCCTTATTCGCCCTTGCAGACAACACGTATGGATGCATATAGAATGTAAGAGAAGCGGTGCAAATAATCGAGAGCCTGAGTAACAACTATGATTGCGTCGTGCTTGGCGTTCGCACTACGGTATGTTTGTTTCTCATTTATTTCAGCCCGAATTCCCATCATTCCACCCAGACCTTGTGGAATGAATTGGAAAGAGTAGGATATGAGAAAGCTACGGAACATAGGCGCGTATGATCTTCAGCCCATTGTTCGTGAGACTGAGTTTGACTTTATGGTGAAACGTCCTAGGCTTGAAAACTAGTCGATTCAAACACGAATGTACTCACCCCCGAGTTTCCCCGGAGTAAACAGCCACATATCTGCCGAAGATAAGTCAAATTGGAAAGAGAGAGTTGATTCTGAAATCGGTATGAACAAGAGCTTTTCAGAAGCTGCATCAAGGGATAACCAGAATGATGATGGTGACCCTGCGCGGTATGGGGAGGAGATGGAAGATGAGGGAGTTGCATGTCTCGAGCTCGAGGGCGAGAAGTTTATTGACTTGGAAACGTATATCTTCATTCCTTGAGGAGTGTTGAAAACATTTACGGAACCTTGATCATTGGGTACATCGGAAAACCGGTCGCGGCGGCCCCAGAAGACGCTACACCCAATGCATCGACTTTGCCCTTCCCAATTATAACCTCCCCCACGACCTGGTGCAACGCGTAAAATTCGTATCGGGAAGAGAAAGGGATGATGGACTACCTCAAATCCATACCGCTCATACACGTCGCGTGCGCGCGGTGTGTTAGCCTCAAGTGTGAAAACGGCACTCGGGGCATGCTGAAATGCTTCTTGAAGAAGCATAGAGAGAAACCCTTTTCAGAAAGGTAAGTCAGGAAATTTGAGGATCGACTGGCTCCAACCTTTGCCTTGGAATTCTGGATCCACCCCCGTGAGCTGCAGGTACCAGGACGCGTCCTCGGGGGTGCCCGGCAGCTTTCGTTCGGCATAACCTTGATCGAGGGCATGTTCGATTGGATGGGCGAAGTCCGATATGCGCTGTTATACCGCATCCAAGAGGAATCGACTCAGAATAGAAGAGATACTCACCGCCATGACTCCTGTGCCCCAGCCCATTATAACAGAAAGAAGCCCCATCCGTAGAGAAGCAAATAGTGACGGTGGCTTCTTGTATCCCGGGGGGCGCCAGATGGCGGCACCAGCAATTCTTGCTGGTCGATTCTCGGTGGCAGCAATTACCACAGTAAGTCTTCCACCCGAGCTCAAGGATCTACGAATGAGGAAACGAATATATTTGGCTTGATGGGCTCTCCGCTTCGCGTCCTTGGTCTGGGTGGTCAAGGGCTGTGGCAGCAGTTAACCACGCCTCCATAGTATGTGGCAATGCTGCAACTCACAGCTTTTGCGTTCGAAAAATACGCTTGGACCGGGCTTGAAATGAAGGTCCTTTGCATCATAACAGCCACTTCGTCGATTTCTTCGAGACTTGCAATTCTCACATGTGCTCCCAATACTTCGGATACTTCTTCGTCTGGCATCGTGAAGGCAGGACAGAGGCAGGAGGAGAGTTGCGTCTTGGGAAACCCATCATGATTGCCGGAATAACCGGTTTTACTCGGAGTTACGGGTTCGCCGGCCCGGGTTGGGGTGGATTTATTATAAGTTACCATCAACTCTATGTGGGCTCATTCTTTACTACGATATGGATTCTTAATTCTATTGCCACTCGTTTCAGTCCCACAGGAATACTTCATCTCATGTTCAAGTTCGTTCGTTCGCAATTGGCGATAACCCCGAAAGCCGAAAGCCGAAAGCCGAACCAATGCAAACACCGTCACACACGTGGCATAGCCCACCTTATCTTTTGTCTTCGACCGCGATGCTCTCTTGTTCAAAGTAAGCGCCTAGATCCTATGGAAACTGGCACTACTTCTCTGTTATATGCCTGGGCTCTATTGTGCTTGTCTCCCACCGCAAACACAGTCTGCTGTAAGTAAATTTGGCGAAATAAGCGGCAAGCCGTTTGTCTCCTTTGCCGGAAACCCCACTCTTCTTGTTTGTGGCATCGCATAAGCGGACAAGACCATGGATACCGTTGTCTCTTTCTTCAAAGGTGTCACCTTGTATCACTGTAACAAAAAGCCACTGGGACTATAACTTATAAGGCGAAGCACCGTGCTCGCAGACTGCTAACCATCTCTCCGCATCTCTCATCCCATGACGGTCCCACCGCATCCCACAGTACTCTTCCTGTTAGCAGCCGTGTTGATCAGCTGTGCAAATCTGCTCCCTTCATCGGCGCTGGATCGTTTCCGCCTTCTCCTCGGCGTTGTGGCCACAGTCTGGATTTGTCGGCTCATCCACGCGCTCCCTTTACTTGAGGCGCGCACCGACAATTCTACCACTGAATCCGAAGTTCTCTATGACTCCGACCTCTCTAGATCGCCGCTCCATGGTTCAAGGGCGAAAACACGATCAACAAAACCGCCACCGGTACGACTTGCAGATTATCTCCGTACTCATCCGCAATAGTATGTGCTCGAAGTATTGCCCTGACATTCATGTCGCTGAATTCCAGTCGACAGCGCCCCCTTCGCGCCATATCAATATACGCCGTCACGTCGGTCGTGGACATGCTCTTCCGTCACGACGTCCAGTCCGCCAGTGATAATACACGTTGGGCCCGCGCGCTACCCCTCTGTAGCCCAGAAACCCGGGCTCATTTGTTTCCTCGCGTCAATTTCGAATTTGCCTGCTCCCGTCACGCCGCACGTTCCCACAACGCTGTCCCCTGCGACTCCGACCGAAATCGTTTCTCTATCTCCTCAGGTTGACGCTGGGGCTGGTCTGCAGAAGGAGACGAGTTTCATCCCTCAAATGCACATGGCTCCTACTCCTCGTATCATGCCCCTCCTCCCTTCCGCTCCGAATCTCCCTCTACGTGGATCATTAGTTTCCCTTCCACCTAGTGCGTCGGCGTTCCCACCTTCCGCCTTTACACCCACTCGCAGCCTCGGGACTCTGAATCCCACAGCATCTGCTCCATCGAATTCATATCCTATCCCCCGCGCGCTTCCGCCTCCGCGGCACCCGACCTCCCTCGCCAAAGAGCTCCTCCAGCGTGTCACCACCCAGATGGACGCCGATGCATATTATGAGGAGCTGGCGCGCATGGCGGCAATGCGACCGTCGTTTGGGTCTGCGGTCTGTGTGCCTATGGAAGTCGATTGACATCGTTGATGTGAGATATTTCTGCACGGAACCTATCCTCCCGAGGGCAGACACCAAGTCCGGCCTAGATTTGAGTTTTGAGCGAACGCGAGCGCGAGGGAAAGGATGGACTCGACTTCATAACATATGGCTCTTTCAATTCCTAGAATGGTGTATCGTTATTGCCATGCCACATCTACTGTCCATGTATCAATAGTAACAGCACCTCTGATATCGTATGTATACATAAAATGTAGCGCTAGCATCCACTCATTGAACGAGTCATCGAAAAATTAGTTGACGAGGGCAAGTCATTGGGCACCATCTACTACGAAATTAATGAACCTTGCCGCGTACGCAATAATGAAGCTTAGTGCCGCCGGGATGGGATTTGACGATGGTCTCCCGAATTGGCGCCCACGCCAATTCTCTACAAATTTGTATGATACATGTACCGTATGTTCAAGTTCGTTCGCAATTGGCGATAACCCCGAAAGCCGAAAGCCGAACCAGTGCAAACACCGTCACACAGCCCACCTTATGCTGGGCGCTTAGAGTTTGGGGTAAACAGCTGATTGATACAGTCCAAAGAACTGGAACGAAAGTCCCAAAAGCGAAGTTTAAAAGGCTTCAGAAAGACACGCAATTCTATGAAGAGAGAGAATATTGATACATTATAACTATGATTTCTGTTGCTGGCCGGAGGATTGTGCATTTGCGTCGCGACCCGATTGTCCTTTTTCACCACTGCCATTGGCCACAGCATTGTCGCCGTCTTTCACCTGGCCCTCATCTTCAGCGCGACCACCGCCATTAGCACCATCCTGGTCCCCGTCTTTGGCCTTGCCCTCTTTCTTCTGCGCGGTACTGCCTTTGGATTTATGTTCGCTCTCGTCGTCCTTCTGCGTCTCGCTGGCGCCGAGCCGGTAATAGTCGTCTCCTTCTTGCCCGCGCTCGTGGTGGATCGTCAGACGCTGCAGCTCTGTGATAAAGTTCTCGAGTTTTTCGTTCTTTTTGGAGCGAGGCAGGCGCCCGAGCTGGCCGAGCCAGTCCCATGCGTTGAGGATGTAGTCTAGCGAGAGCGGTAAGCATTCTTCACAACGCCGTATACTGTCAGCTACACTCACAGACAAGGGCAACCACAACCGTAATACCGAAGGAGAAGCACCAAATTCGAACGACGGTGACCTGGAACATGTGTCAGCCGAAATCGAGTAAGATGAAGAGACATTGCGCACAATATCGACGTGTCTGGCAAGCATCGTGAGTTCGGTGCAGGTTGGAAATTATCTGGCCATGATCACGTACCCATTGTGCGTCTCTGGGCCACTAATCCAGCCGAACAGACAGAAGATCGATGCCAGGATATCGACGCCGAAAACCTACGTTGCACGCTGAGCTTTGGTAGACTTTGGGACAGGGGCGGAGGGGGACTCACTGCTCCGAGCAATTGGAACGAGGGCAGGACATTTTCCTCGTTGTTCCCTTGGCTCAGGCGAGTGACGAATATGACCTGTGGATGTGTGGTCAAACGGTGAGATATACCGCGTACAACAAGACGCACCCAGCTTTCAGTTAGAGCGACCTCAAGAAAGAGGATCTCTTGCACGCTGTTGTCGAATTGAATCAGAATTGGACAAGGAGGTAAAAGGCGGCGGCAACCTTCCGAAGTTCTCGATGATACCGCCGGTTGGGTCTCGGAGAAGTGTGCCGCGGACCGCCCTGAGGATCAAGCGCTGTAGGTTAGCATCGGGGTAATTGCGGCACGGTGAATGCGTACCATGTTCCCGCAGCGAGAATGAGGCCCTGGGAAATACAATGCCATCAGTGAAGTACGTGGAGGAGGTTGAAAGTAGTGTACCATTATTGTCGAGATGACCCACACCTTCGGGAGTTCCCACTCCACAGGCGACTTGGCATCTTTGAGCGCCTTCAGTAATATTCCGCGCGTATTACGAGGAAGCGACGTACAAGGTGCCCTGTCGTAAGCAATTGCGATGGTCGCAACATCCGCGAATATCGCCTAGATGTATTGTTAGATCCAAGGAATGCTTCAGAGCGAAGTAAATTAGCGAACCAGGAATACAATCTATTCGGCCCGCAGATCAGATTGCATGTAATACAAATATATATTGGGGACACATACCAGATCGACCCGAATCGTCTCGTTGAGGATAAGCATGGAGAGCGCGAGATAGACTTCCAGATGAATGCAGAGCGCGATGCGATAGATAATGTACGCCTTCATGCGGTGGAAAATCTGCCGTGCAACCTTGATGGATGTGATGATCGAGTTGAGGCCTTCGTCCAGGAATACGACATCTAACAAACTGGGTCTTGAGATACGACTCGGAAGGGACCAGGTTGAATATATTGAGTAGCTCACCGGAAGCCGAACGCGCCGCGTCACTCGCTCCCTCAACAGCAATCCCACAGTCAGCCTTCTTGAGCGACGGCGCGTCGTTCACACCCTAAATAAACCCGTCAGTATGCGGTTGGTACACGAAAGTCGAGTGAGGGCCGGCGCACATCTCCAGTCATCGCAGTCAAGTGCCCGCGTTGCTGCAACATCTCAACCACCTGGTACTTGTGCTCCGGGAACACCTCCGCGAACCCATCTGTGCATCATCCCAAGTTAGTTGTATAGCCAAAAACGACTTGGGTGGGGGTCACTTACCGGCCGCCTCCACGAAATCGCGCACATCCGACCCGCTCATCCCGCTCCCGATGAGGCGCTGCGAGTCGTACACGTTCGTGCCCAGCTGCAGCTGCTTGCACGTCTCCTTTGCGATCGCGACCGCGTCGCCCGTCAACATCTTGATATGGATCCCTAGGTTCTGCGCCTCCTGGATCGTCTGTGCGCACGTTCACCTCAGTCCGCAATCACGCAGTAGTAAATCGAGGGGAGGGCTTACGGCGGCCGTATCACCCCGGGGTGGGTCGAACATGCTCATGATTCCCAGCAGCTGCCAGTCCTTCCCCTCTTCCTTGATCGCGACGCCGAGCGAGCGGAAGCCCTTCTCGGCGAAGGTCTGCGAGGTCTGCCGGTACTCGTTCACGGTCTGCATGTCGAACTTCTTCAGCTTCAGGATGCTGTACCGGGGAATACATGTTAGCGCAATGTTATCGCAGAATAGATAGAACGCACGCGTTAGGCGCGCCCTTGCACGCGGTGTACTTCTTCCCGTCCTTTTCCACTTGCGCTTCGATGCGCTTCGACACGGGGTCGAACGGCGTGAACTTGGTCGTTTTCCACCCGCTGCGGAGGTTCTCCTGCGCCCCTGGGAAGTCTTTCAGCCCGATGATGGTGACCTTATCAATCGGGTCGAGCGAGCGGATGTTGTGCGAAGACGCGAGCACCGCGACCGTCATGAACCAGTCGCGATCCACGCCTGGTTTCAAAAGATTTAGGGATCTAAAATAAAACGAAGGAAGGAAGGAGTACCTGGGGAGACGTACGGCTCGTTGAGCGAGAGCTTGTTCGCGGTGAGCGTACCCGTCTTGTCGGAGCACAGCATGTCGACGCCCGCGAGCGACTCGATGGCCGTTAGCTTCTGCACGATACATTTCCGGCTGCGCGATGGTTTATTCAATACAGAGGAAACATCGGGCAGGGAAGGGGAAGACGTACCGGGCGAGGTAGGCTGCGCCGACGGCCTGACGAAGGGAGATTCCGTTGATTATTTCAAGCACGTTGCGAGAAGATGAGGTAACATACCATGGTGGTGGTGGTGACGCACGGCAGACCGACGGGGACGCCGATGATCTGACAATGGTCAGCCTCGCCAGAGATGAGGTGAAATAAGTTAGGTGGCATACAAAGAACACAAGCGCATAGACGAGCAGGGAGTTTTCCTTCGGGCTCGCGATTCCGATTCCCCTTAGATGGATAATGTTAGCCAAAGTAACGAGGGGCGCAGAGGAAAGCGCACCTGAAAAACCCGCCGACCCAAACCACAAAAATAAACACCAGGACCAACACGAGGAGCGACGTCCCGATGCCGCCCAGCACGATTTGGAAGTGGCCGCGTTCGTTCGAGCTCATGACGAGCGACGCCGTCTGGCCAACAAAAGACTGCTTCGCCGTGGCGCTCACGACGGCGTAGCACTGCATGAAAATTGAATAATTAGCATCGCGAGTATCCGCCCATAAAAGAGGGAGAGAGCTAACCTTCCCGCGCTTAACCCCACACGTATAATACGCGACGTCGCCGATGTACTTGTCGACCGCGAGCGACTCGCCCGTGATCGCGCTCTGGTCCACGGACGCGACCGACGGGCCCTTGTCCTCCCCCTCGTCATCGTTATCGTCGTCGCCGGCTTCCTGCTTCTTGGAGGTCTGTTGGGATTTCTTGGAGGTCTCGAGCTGTTGTTTGGCCTGGAGTAGATAGATCAGCAGTGGCGTGGGGGAAAGAACAAGAACAAGCACCTTGGAACCATCTTTATCGTCGTAGCTGGCCAGGATCTGCGGGCCATTAGCGCCCGGAAAATGATAGTAAATGTAGGCGAGGAAGGTACCTTGGCGTCTGCGGGGATGGTATTGCCTTCCTCTAAAATCACCTGCGCCGCGATAAGTAGATGGGTTGGCAAGACTACATTAGTAAACTTACGATGTCGCCAGGTACGAGATCCCTTGCCTCAATCTCCCTTTCTTGCCCGCCTCGCACGACGAATGCCTTCATGGCGATCCCCGCCTTGAGCTCAGCCACGATATCGCCGGCCTGCTTCTCTTGGTACCACCCCACACCCGCGTTGAGGAAGAGGATCCCGATCTACAATATTCAAGTCAGTTACGGTACTTGGTCATTGAAAAGAGGTGCTCACGATTACGCCGAAATCGATCCAGTCTTGCAGGCCCGCGGAGAGGATGACGGCGATCTCCATGGTGTAGAGGATGGGGCCGCGGAAGTAGGAGATGAATTTGAGAAATTGGTTTTCTTTGGGGCTGCGTTGACACTAACAGTGAGCACGCGCTCGAATAATCGCGGTAGTTAAAGACGGACCTTTGCAGCTCGTTGAATCCAAACTGTTTCCGGCGCGTGTCGACATCGCCGTCCTCGAGACCTTGCGTCATGTTCGTCGTCAGCCAGTCATCTGGGATCTGGCGCGCGTGCGTGACTCAATTTTTGCGCAAACAGAAATAAGAAAAAATGCGCACCTTCTTTTCTTTGTCGCTCTTGACAGTGACCTTCTTCCACGGTGCATACCAGAGGCGTTTCTGCTGGTGCTCCCCCTCGTCGTCGTCCTCGTCGCTGCCTTTGCTCGCCAGCGCGGCTTGGTCCTTCGCATACCGCAACAAGACCTCGTACTCCTCCCCGTCATAGCTCGCTTCATCCTTCTTCTCGTCGTGCGTCGGGGACGTGGGCGTCGAGGACCCCGACTCCAAGTCGTCGGGCTTCGCGCGCCTGTTTCGGTGTTTCAGAATGGATGCCATTGGGGCAAGCAGGAGGGATGGAGAGGGAGTTGTATGTTTTTAGCCGGACTCCGCGAATCTATTATAGGTCTGGTGACGTCGAATGACGATATTGAGGGGTGACAGCCTCGGAGAAAATTGCCTGAAACCCGAGTATGCCCGGCCATATGGTTGTGGCTGAAGCCTTCTCTAGACTAAGGTGGAGACACAAATTCCGACTGACACTCTGTGGCCGGACTTTCTGAAGTGGGATCACAGGAGAGGCAGCAAAGCGGAAGGCTACAAGGCCTCATAGCGCGTCCAGCAGCGACCGCGGGACGACGAATCCGGGTGGCATATGTCACTGTCGGGGAAGAGAGTCTGAAGAGAGGGCAAGGCTGCAAGACTGAAGACTCAAGAGTGACGGCGTCCACAGGGCTATACATCAAATCACGTGATCCACATCATGAAATGCGGACCAACAATGGCAAATATGAACATCTTAAGCCGCACACCTAAAAAGGGAAACTCTCCACTCAGTTAAATGTGATATGAAATGTGATACTTTCCGAAGTACTTTCAGAAACGAAGGATTGTAATACTTTCAACATGCCGAGAATTTTCCGATTGGTCCGGGAAATGCCGAACCAATCGGAAAATTCTCGGCATGCGGAAAGTATCACAATCCTTCGTTTCTGAAAGAGATGCACATAGTTTCACTTTCCATACCACATCTAACTGAGTGGAGAGTTTCCTTTTTTAGGTGTGCCGGGAAGGCTCCGAATCGAAGATCTGAGTGCAATACCAAGAAAGTTGCCATAGAACATCTTGATGCTTCGTATACCAATTATGTATTTATTCCAACAACCTGGGGCCAGGTTGGATTCTTTAAGGCCCATATCGCCTTACGTAAAGAACCTAAACTTTTTGCACCATTCAGTCCAATGTCAGTTAACCTGTCTTTTTCCCGAGTTTTGCGTTGGATTGGGGTCCAACTTGGCTTTTTGGTGGTAACTTGGCTTTTTATGTGATCTGGACCTTATCTGGCACTTTTTCGTACGGTGCTTGTTCCAGTGGCAATGGGATACCTGAGGATACGGATGGCTTGGAACCAGGCGTATCTGGGGAATTGATACATCGCGAGGTTCAGATGGGAAGGAGGCATGCGATGTATCAGGGCCTGTCATCAGAGGAGCTCGCGATGCATCACGTTAGAGCGAATACCTTTTCAGGCAGGCATGCCGCGCGCTCGCTTGGAAATCGGGCGGCGGCGCTGTCCCGACATTTGAAGCTCGGGGCGCCCTCGGGTGGCGGTGCTCCCGCCTACTACCTTTTTCGGCACTTTTGTGCTAGGGCTCCCTAGGATGTAGAAATGTCAACGAATGTTATTACAATGCATATTGGCGCGCACAGTACTCCCCGAGGCCATAGAGCGTTCGCAAGAGCAGGGATGAGCCTTATAAATTGGGGGTAATTGGCGTGCATCATACTGTTTGTTCTTGTTAGTATCGCACTCTCCTCTTACTTGCCGTTGCTCCTACGCTTGCTGTATCTTTCTACCTCGTCGCAATCGCTCAGATATAATCCACACAAACCTACATTGCTATATCCCATCTGCGCCATCCTCTGTTGCCCCCCCTCGAGTTCCGGCTTGGATTCAATAATCTGCGCCTCCGCGCTCGCCCGGGCGCTGCGCCTGCCCCACCCATCTTGTGAGCGTCTCGCGGCGTTGTGTGCCTTCACACCCTTCTGAATATCGAACTTTAGCCTCAACTGCGCTGCCGTTCCCTCTCCACACCCGTTTTGGCCTCCGCCCAGCCGTTCGGCTTCGTGCGCCCAGGCCTCGCTCCTCCGGCTCCTTGCCAGCGCTGCGGCACGATGGAATTCATCTGCCAATGGACATGGTGTCCTGCCTTCCCCGCTGCGTGCCCCCTTTCGCTCTCTATGGCTCATTTGCGCTCCCCCGCGTACGTGCACTCGCCCGGGCGCTGCGTTTCCTCCACCCACCTTCCTGGGTGTCTTAGCGCTGTATATCCCTCACGCCCTTCCGCTCCTCAAACCTCAGCCCCAACCGCCCCGCCGTTCCCTCTCCGTGCCCGTTTTGCCCTCCCCCCGCCATTCGGCTTCGTACGCCCGGCCCCGCTCCTCCAGCTCCTTGTCAGCGCCGCGGCACGATGGGATTCGTCCGCCAATGGACATGGCGTACTGCATTCCCCGCTGCGCGCCCCCTTTCGCTCGTTATGGCTCATTTGCGCTGCCCCACTTATTTGGGCTCGCCCGGGCGCTGCATTTCCTCTCCACCCACCTTCCTGGGCGTCTCAGGGGCTGTGTATCCCTCACGCCCTTCTTCTCCTAAAACCTCCCCCGCCGTTCCCTCTCCGCGCCCGTTTTGGCCTCACCCTCTCTTACCTCCCACTGTCCTGGCTCCTTGCACCCGTATCGCTTCTACCTTTCACTTGCTACATACACCTACCCCTCCTGTACTTTCTCCGGTAGAAATAACCGTACTCCCATTGTTTCTGGGGCATAAATCGACATTTTCAATAGGTCTTAGTGAGTGAGGAGCAAAACGTGATAATATGATTCTCTCACAACCAAGGTAAGGCATGGTCGGGATAGAGTAGTTGGATATACTCGTCTATATTTATATGGTCGCTGGTTCGATCCCGGCTTCGACCAATCCGCATTTCTTGAAATTATTTTTAGCGGATCAAACTTACGAAGTCAAGTACTACTTAAGTCAAACTTCAAATTTCGTGAAGCTTTTTTTGTCCAAAAAAAGGAAACAAAAATTGAAGATACTTAAACTATAAACCTACGCCATCCCATTTTCTCGCGTGTCTCTGTACGCCTTTCGTCTCCATCAGCCTAGCTCTTCTTCGCCCTATTGGATGCCTTGTCAGCGCCCCTCAATTCCTGGCTGGAAAACCGCCGCACCTTTTTTTCGCTGGGCCTTCATTCTCCTCCTCCTCCTGCCCCTTCCGCTTCGCCTGCCCCTTCGACTTCTCCTTCGACTTCTCCTTCGACTTCTCTAGTCTCTGTAGCAATGCTTCATCTGTCTCATTCGGATTCTTCGGTGCTCGCCTCTCTCTCCCTGGACGACCGAGTTGAGGAACGGGCGGCATTGGAGCGCCGGGTAAGCGGGGTAGTACAACGAGGTCGGAGCCCCCCGCCGGATTGCGCAGAAGGTCCACCTTGGGGGCGGCATTCGCCCTCCGATCCCGTTCCCTCTCCATCAACCGGATTTCCTTCCAACGGCGAGTGTTTGTCGCTGGGTCCGGTGTGTCCAACGGCAGCGGGATAACCTCCCCATTGTCGCCGTACGTTTGAAGGAACGCCAGCGGCGCTCTTCGCCCGCTTCCACTACCGCCAACTTCCCCAGCAGCATCCACCTCTCCGCCTTCTTCATCCTCCGCCCCTCCTGCCCCCGACATATCGCCCTCGAAGCCTCGCCCTCCCGCTGCCTTCCTCCCACCTCGTCCCTTCCCCCTTCCTCCACCACCCGCTTCTGTATTAGCCCTCTCTTCGCCTTCATCACCATCCGCTCCCGGTGCTTCACCTTCCACCCTTTCCCTCCCTCCTCCTCCTCCCCTGCCGCCTCGCCCTTTCCCGCGCCCACGCCCACGCCCGCGCCCGCGCCCTTTCCCGCGCCCACGACCGACCTGTGGGCTGCGCGCTGCCTTGCCATCAGACCCCCCCACCTTCGCGATAGGATAAGGCTTCGGGGGGTTTGCCATCGGTCTTGACATCGGGTAATGAGGGCCAGCCAACGGCTCCTCTTCCTCCTCGCTACTCATCTCCTCCTCCTCCTGTGTCTTCCTGTACGCCGCCATTGCGGCCTCTAACGCCCGGGTCGAAGTCGCAATGTCCGTCACATCCCCCCTCCCAGCTGCAACGGCAGCTGATGATGTCCTCGCAATGCGCGGCGGCAGCGGCGACGCATTCGGAGGCGAAGGGCGGCGCACCACCCCCGAATCCTGCCGCGCCGTGTTTCGCCCCACTTTCTGCGCCGTTCGCGGCCTCCGTCGACGAGGTCACCATCGGGGGCTGCGTGGTAGGCCTGTTAAAAGCTGCGGCCTGACCCACGGGAGTCGCGGGACTTGTTGTCGCCGGTGGTGGATACGTTACTGTGGGTAGAGGCGGCGCTGGCAGTGTAGCAGGCAACCCTCGTTGTCCAGTAGCTAAACATGCAATCAGCTTCTACTCAAAACGAATGGAATACAGTACTCACCCGGTATTTCCCAATTCTCTGCGTGCACGCCACTCAAGTTTGGCGGGGCAAAGAACGTTGGCGACTGGGGCGCAAACAATCCCGGGGAAGTCGCCATGAGCTCTGCGAAATCGTCGAGATTCACATCTTCCCCAGCCGACCAGCTTCCCATCCCGGGCGCTCCATCGACGGAATCTACGCCTCGCCCTTCCTCTGTATTGAAGTCGTCCATCTCTGCATGGAAGGCCTCGCCTTCCATAGGATCGAAGACATCGTCCGGCAAGTCCTCCCAGAACGAGAGCTTGTACGTCGTGGCCAGGTCGTACGTCGTGTCCAGGCTGTACGTCGTGTCCATACTGGCATGCGAGAGGTCGTGCATCGTGTCCATGGTCTGGGAAAGCTCGGGGGTTTCTCCATGACCCAAGTCGGCCACGGCGAAAGAAACACGAGATACAGCGGGCAGCGCCGGCGCGGTGAGTGGACAAGAAAGGGGAGGTGGTGTTGCCTGCGCCAGGGGGAATACCGCAGAGGGAGGCACCTGCACCAGGGGGGATACCGGAGAGGGAGAGGATGTAGCCGAAGATGTGGTAGCTGCAGCCACGGATGTAGTCGCCACAGCAGGTACGTGGCATCACTGCCGCCTTGGATCTCTTGGGCGCCTTGTAATCCTTCTTCTCTGTCTGTTTCTTGGGCTTTGGCTTTGCAGGCGGCTCTTCAGCATCATCCTGGTCGTCTTCACTGTCCATCTTGACGGAGTCGACTGGGTCGGGCAGAGCCATGGCATCGCGAAGGGCTCGCGCTGTCACATATTATAAGAAATAAATTAGTCGAATTTGATTCATCGATGACACTCACGGAAACGTCGCCTCAGAAATTCCACGAATTTAGAGCTTACGCCCTCGTTCCAGTCCGGATGCGAGTCTTTGAAAGTGTTGCCATTTGGCGATCTTCCGCAAGAATAGCTGTGGACACCCGTGATCAGTCAACACCGCCCAACACGAGTTAGGCGCCACATACACCACAACTCCGAGCGCGCCTCCCGCTCGCGGCGTCGGTCCACCGAGCATCGTGAAGCCAACCCATCCAGTCTTCTCCATAATCAGGCTATGTAGTCGATCAATGATCCCTTCTAACTGGTCGATCGACCTAACAAAATAATCAGCACACTGGCAGCAATTCACGAAATGACTTACAGCTGGGCTAACTCTGGCGTCAGCTCCACCTCCGGGCTCTTACTCTCCAATTTCGCCTTCTTGACCTTGTCCAACTCTAACTGCACCTCTTTCTTCACCTTGTCTGTCTCCTCATCCAACAACTTCTGACTCACAGCCCTCCTCGCTGCCAACCTCGCTGACGCCTGCTTCTTGATCGTGGCCTTCAACGCTGGCGCTGGCTCTTCACCTTCCATACCAACCCAGTCAACATCGCCCTCGTGCTTCGCATCAAAATTGCCGGCCTTCAACGCTGCTGTGACGCGGTCGGGATACATCGTTTGGTACAGCTCGACGAGCTGGGGGTCGCGGTGGCGTTTCTTGTCTTTCCACAGCGCCGCGGCAATCGAAACCGTGTCGTTTTTTTTAACAGCCGTTGTGCCCGATTTTCGCGATGTCGCGACGTGGTTGCGGAACCAGCTCCGGAGTTGCTGGGGGAAATGCGAGGTAAGTAAGACGCCTGCTGACGCGTAACGACGCGTCAACTCACCTGTTTCCTCTTCTCGAGGGCGTGGCCCAACACCCCCGATTGCTCAGGCGTCAGAGTGGCGTCGGAGTCATCCCTAGGCAAGTTGCAACCGTCTTCCTCTGGCCAGAGTCTGAACCATTCTTCGTCCAGGCGCGTGAAGAAGCTGATCTGGTCGCCACCAGCCTTGCTCTCCACGTATTTCCCGACGCGCGCTTTGAGCCAAGCCAGTTGGTCTTTGTTAGCCCAGAATCCCGGGGCCATCGTCGTGTAAAAGCAAAATGCACGGCAGTAAGTAGGTGGTTAGATTCAAGATAGTTTCCGCCACAAGGTCAACCAGTTTTCATGCGCCAGATCTCATTTGTAAAACACAGATTCGTTGATCGAAAACAGCCGGTTTATTTATTCAGATCCTTTTTTGCATCTATCACACCAAAATATCCACCCCATCGGACCCAAGCCAGTGCTCATCGTGCAGCCAACAACCGTCGCCGTTGCTGCCGGTACCAGTTTCGGAGTCTCTGTCATAAGTTGGCAGGTGAGTAAACCGGACTGTCCTTTACTTTTGCAACATGCTCACCCGTCTCAGCGTTCCGCTAATCCAAAGTGTTTCGATGTCGAGCGTGTCGGAATCGGCCGTCAGCCAAGCGCTCGCCCACTCCTGCTCCAGTAGGATCCAGAATTTTGAAACCTGCTTCTGTGTCACAGCTTCCAAGTAACGTCCCATGCGTGTGCGCAACCAAACATCCTGCTCGGCGGTGGCCCATGATCGCGGTGCCATTTTTAGGTGGGTGTTTTTTCGTACTTACAGTAACAACTCTCAGTTTAAATGTATTTCCCCCGACACCCGATCTAGCTTGCCCAAATCGGGATTCCCAACTCGGCCTAACAAGAAGCCCTCACCGTGCCGCGTTTCATCAAGTAGGCACATGCATCATCTACCAACATGTGCACCAAACACTGGCTTATAAAGGCCAATCTCGCTTCTCCTCTTCTCCCTTACCATGACCGACAAGTCGACCCCCGCAGTTGCAAGCAACGCCTCCAACCCCGAGAAGGATTTGGAGGCGCTGCTTGCAACGGTTGCGGGCCTTGCGCAAATGTCGTTGGCCCTCACCAAGCATTGCGTCGATCTTCAAAGTACGTCTCTTATCTGATGCATCTGAGGCGCACTGAATTTTGTCATAGCGCGACTCCCCACCGTGTTCAATGCGGCAGTGAAGGCCAACGTCGCTTCTATTGTCCGTACGTCAACCATCTCCTTCATCTCCCTACCTCGCTCATCGATCCTGCCTTAGCCGCTGCACCTACTTGGGTTGAGCTTGTGCCGCGCACTCCTGATCAACTGGAGACTGCCCACCCCCCCGGATCCGGCGACGATGTTGCGTACCATGTAGTCACCATAGGGCGGGAGCCCGGTTTGTACAACAGTGTGTAAGTTTGTTTTATGCCTGACTTGTCTTGATCCCTCTGACCATCTTGCAGGGCCGATTCGGACTACCAGGTTCTCGGAGTTCCGGCTGGCAGGCGCATCAAGAAAGGGAACCGTCTGGAGGCCCTCGCCTACTATCCGCGCCAAGTACAATACGCAGGAGGTCCACAAGTGGGCACCTGAGGACGAAGTTCTTGCGACCACTGCTGCCAACGCAGCCGCGCTCGCTAGCAGCAGCCGCCGCTGATGCGTGAGTACATTGTTCTCGCCGATGAATCACACATAACCTGCCTCCGTTTTCAGTCAATTCAACCTCCTGCGTCTGCGTCTGGCGTAGTGTACTTCGTGAACGTATATACAAGTGCAATGAATTTTTGTCGTCGCCGTTCGTGTGTCCATGAGTCGCAAGACATTTTTCAAGATAAATAGATTATGTTTGAGATAAACACGCTTCTCGGATTACCATAGCGAGGACTCCTCCCAATCCTTCAGTCCGTTGAAGTGATCCCAGCATAAATACCCCCATACCGTGCAGTCCACGCATCGTTCGCAAAGCCCTTCACTATCGTCGCCATCTGTCTCACACTTCTCCGGGTTCTTGCAATTGCCACAAATACCGGAGGGGGCGGACATTGATGCGGGGCGGAAAGACTGAGGCGGAGTCTGATGCTCAGCTGGCGCAGGCCCATTTGGGATGTAGCGGTATCCCCGGAATACGCGTGTGCGCGGCGCGGTTGATCTGGCAGGGATATTAGCACAATATCCCTTGGTGGTGTTGGAAAACCACCTACCTGTCTGCAGATTCCGCTACGACCACGGTCTCGACAGCAATAACAATGGCGGGACCGCCCCGGGTGGTTAGTGGCTGGCTGAGGAATTTGGTGGGAGAGCAATCAGAAACACAAGCTGATGGAACGCGATCAACCCACCGAGATCTCAGGCTTCCCATCTCATCAATGCTCCCCTCCCTAGTTGTGGGCGGCGTCTCCAAGGCGGTCTCAGCGTGCTTTCCGCTTACCCGCGCTGATCCCTCACGAACCGCTGTAGCCATACTCACGAGCGTTTCCGCTGCGCTAGCCTCGTCCTGGGCCCATCTTGTGTGGTCCGTGGGGTCCTCACTTGCCATCTGGCGTGCATGTTGCACTGTAGTTGCAGCCACTGTGGAAAAAAGATTAGTTGTAGCGTTCATATGATCATCATGTCTTCGGACACACCAAAAGCCTTCGGGCTCTCCTCTCGCGGGTAAGCTACCGTGCGTTCCAGAGCATCGAAAGTAGTTGGGATGCTGGCTTCATCCATGGAATCCGAAAGATTATCGTCCGAGGACTGCAATCCACCTTCGGAGTTACGCATGTCCGCTTCGTAGAGTGCTGCCATTTCACTGGAAGGGGGGCATTGAGTTCGATGCGTAACTCAAAGGCAAAGCTGCCAGGTTCTTACTCGTAGGACAGAGGTTGTTCCCCGGTATCATCGTCTGAATTCAGCAGATTTTCGTCCTCGGAGGGAAATGTACCCTCATTAGGGTCGTCCCTATGTTTGGAAACAAAGCATAGTCAGAAACCAACTAGCACAGTTCTCAATACAGGACCAACCTCACGATCACCTTCGGTTTCTTGGGGGGGTCCCATCGACGTTTATTGGCCTTGGCTTGAGCGCTGGTTGGTCGAATCCATCAGTCAATATCCAAAGGGCATGCTGCGAAATAAATCAAATAAAACTCACCGCCTCTCTTGCATCTGCAGCCAGTTTGCGCTCGCGGACTTCAGAGTTACTAACCTTGAGGTGTGAGAATTGAACGCAAGAAAAGCGATAGGAACACGCCTTGCGTAGTGACGCCGACTCGCCTCGCGCCGACGCGCCTTACGTCTCTCCTTCGTAGTCATGTATCTGGTATTTAAATGCGTTAGGGCAAGAACAGTCGGTGTACCACTCACGTGGAATCCCGAGCATCCAAATCTTCGTCCGCATCTTCAATCTGAGGTGAAGCCAAAAGCATGTGTGAAGTTAAGAGGCAAGGTGTGTCAAGTTGTAGTAGCTTGTTTATGCGTACTCAGTCCATTTACAAGCCGAGCTCACACATCTCACCCGATTCCCCATCGATTGCTTGGAATTATTTAAGGAGGGCTCAGGTAACTATCTTGAAGTTGATCTGCAGTCCAAGAATGGTCAAAAAGCAAACAGAGGAAGTCGCAGAACAAAACCTTTGTGTTTCCGGCCCCGTTACGGCTAATGTAACACGCGTTAC
Organism: Mycena galericulata; assembly: GCA_029289565.1. Taxonomy (NCBI): domain Eukaryota; kingdom Fungi; phylum Basidiomycota; class Agaricomycetes; order Agaricales; family Mycenaceae; genus Mycena; species Mycena galericulata. The sequence continues at coordinate 91,320 of JARKIA010000209.1, read as the reverse complement.
TAGCGTGACTTTCCCCGTTCGTCACTTACCTTCACTCGACATTCCTGCTACGCCAGGTATAGGAATGCACTCAAACTTGAGGAGCAGTTTGACTGGTTATGAAGTGGGTAAATTATAAACCCTTTTTGCGCATTTTTCCCCTAGTTCTAACTACCCTTTTGCCGTGTTATAGTCGTTGCCCCCAAATTTGCCATTTTAAAACTCCTGAATGAGGTCTCTTCTGCCCTCTGAAACCTCTGGTTCTCGTGAAAGTTTCATTTAGGAACCGTCTTGACGCTGAATCACCCAATGGCAAAGTTCGACGGAGCGATCCTGCGCGTTACGACCCCCTTTTATTTTGTCAATTTTTCATACACGGTGCGTTCCACCTTGGTCCTGAATTATTATGTAGTCTACCTGCTCAGATTTTATTCCAGTTCTGATTCTGCATTCAGGCTCATCAACCTTTTCGTTCCTCACCAGTTTCGTGACAGTGTTACTCGGTGATATCAAGCCATCAAACCGCCTTGCCTCCGCCTCTTCTCCCGTCGCAGCTATAAAAGTTTGTTGGTTATGACACGATTCCTTTCTTTGTTCCACGCCACTCGACGGAAACCACATCAAGGTATGTTTTCTGCCCCAAGTCACCGCCCCGAGCGTTCGAAATGGGTCGAGGAGACGTCCTCGCAGAGCCGTGCGCTGATTCATACCGCTGGATCTATGGTGGCACTGCGAGGGCGTCTCCTGGACCCTTCTTCTTGCCTCCCTCTGTCTCCATGGTATGGTACTCACCCATTTCTAAGATACTTATGGCTCGCGCGACGCGCTCTGGCGCCGAGTTCTCTCCGTACGACCTCGCTCGGCTTGACTACGACCCGCCAGGCCCTCCCACCGTCATCCAGACTGGAGTAGCCCTCGGGCCCTACTTACAGACCGCCCTCGCCGCCGCTGATCGCCGCGCAGACTACCAGGAAGAGCACAGCGTCGACGATGGCGACGATAGCGATTGGGAGGACGACCTGGTTTCATCCCGCCCAGCATCACCCGTGTCGGACGCGTCGGACGCGTCGTCTTCACCCGCGTCGTCGCGCCCAGGCTCCCCGCCGCTGTCTTCCTCACCGGTGGCGGACGCGGTCCCCTTGCCCTCCTCTGATGTCGCGGACAACCTCGACTACTCAGGGATGCCCATCCTTTTACCGGCCAGGGGCGTTGAGCACAACAGGAGTCGCGACACTGCCCGCGCCCGCCGCGAGCGCAAGAGGCGAGACCAAGCCCCTCGCACGCCGTACGACAAGGGACTCCGCGTACGCTTCGACCAAGGCTACCGCACGCTGCCACCCGAGCCTGTCGATGTCTCAACCAGCCGCCTGGCCCACTCCAAAACCGGTTGGGTAGGCGTACGCAGGCCTGTGAAGAGGGAGGAGGGGAGGAAGGGGGGCAGAAAACACGCTCGTAAGCTCAGGACGGTGAAGCAGCTCCAAGCATTGGGCTATCGCCGGATTAAATGGGACGGCAAGTACGTCTCACCATTCGTACATTGAATCTCTTCCTGATTCATGCCAGGCACCCTATGGTCATTGTCGACCCCGATGGCCGGATTGTGGCCGTTTTTGTTGGTAAACCGGATGACCCAAAGTGGGACACCGAGGCCATCCAAGGTGCTTGCCGCGCGATGGACCGGGCGGCGAGGAAGGGTCTTGCGACCGGCGCTTTAACCTCCAAGGACCGTGATCATCGTTGCGGGGCCTACCTCTCCCTCACCACGGGCGTGTCTTTCGGTGGCGGTCAAAAGGTTTAGCATTTGCAGTTTACAGTGATTAGTTTATCCAAATCAAATTATGTTTTACTTCTTAGATGCCTGGAAATCTAGTGCATTCGAAAACAAGGCGTCGTTTAATCGCGCGGCTGCTCAAGAACAAACATGTACAGCGTATCGCGGGGTTTCAGTCTAGTAAGTGACAAGTCAGCTGGGCACATGCACGTTGAAATCATTTGCAGGCGCTTTCGCATATTGGGCGCCCAAGATATATCGTGAATACGCCGACTCTCTCCGGCAGCTTTTTGAGAAGTATCCAAACCTCGAACACAACTTCAAAAATTCCATCTTCCCCGCGGCGACTTTCAATTGCTCTCCGGACACCGTTACTTTCGAGCATGCCGACCACAATAACCTCCCAAGCGGCTGGTGCGGTGTCACCTCAGGAGGTCGGTTCAACGCCAAGACATCTGCCCTCTTCTACATGAAGCAGTACAAAATGATGGTAGAGTTCCCATCAGGAGCCTCCGGGTTCATTCTCTCCGGAGCTGTCGACCACGGCAACACTCCTCTCGAGCCTGGCGAGACCCGCTACTCTATGACGCAGTATGCTGCAGGTGGGCTTTTTCGTTGGGTTAAGTACGCATTCAAGTCGGCGAAGGCGCTCTTAGCTGAGAAAGGCGGGAAGGCGATACGCGACGCATACGACGGGATTCCGGGCGCTCGGTGGCAGTCTGCCCTAGATTTGTTTTCCAAAGTAGATGAGATTGCGATTGATAGGCGGACAGTATTTGGCGACCAGTAGTCTTACTTACACATGGGATTAGGGCAAGCGAAACATTACTGATTTGATTGGAAGCAGTACCAGTTCTTGTGAGATAATCGAACATCAGCTTGTGTTTGTTATAAGTACTACTGCTCCCAACTTGAGCCCTCAAATCTGAACATGAATCCCAACCGGGCGGCCTGGAAGGCAAGGATTGGTTAGTTCTGCATCTCTTTGGCAGCCACGGCGCTTACTCTGTTGATCAAGACCGCCTCAATCGCATGCGCGAGGACCCGGTGAAGGGGCCGGAATTGGAGCGTCGTCTGTCACTCTTGAAGGGGCAAGCGGCTGAGGAATTCCGGCTGCTATTGGAGCACCGCCGTCGCATTGTCGGGCTCTCGAGGGGTCAGGAAGAGGTCTCGAATGAAGTGGAGGTGCTACCTCAGCCGCCGTTGGGCTTTGTCTACGTAGTCGAACAGTAAGTTTTTTCTCCCCCGCTGTATAATAAAGCAAGGAGCTCACGGAGTGCAGCGATGCCATCTGTTTGGCGAAATTGGATGCGGATGGGAAGCCGGGCGCAACTATCTACATCGCAGATGCGCGCGATCTCCGTGTGGTTTGCCCACCTCCAAAATAGATAAAATAAAATTCAGTGATCGTACCTACAATCAAAACAAAACTTGTCGCATGTCCTGCAACCAGCTAAAACGAAAGCGCCGGTGTAGTGCAGACGAGGACGCCACAAAACGGGCACGGTACGACGCTCCTCCCAATGTTGAGCTTGCTGTCGCACAGGGACAGAAGCGACCCCGCGATGACGACTCAGACCGGGAGAAACACATGGCATTGAAACGGGCGTGCACTGAATCAGATCAGTCAGGTGTGTGTGTATAAATATTGAGGAGTTGTAAATGCTTACGCTCATGGCATTTGTAGAGGAACCCAGACCGACTGCGCCGCAGGATGAAATGAGGGTGTCAAAGAGCACGCAGGCTGAGGTCGGGCATTCTGCAGCTGAAGGCGGGATCTCTTACCTGCGGCGGAGATATTATCAGCAGCTTGCGTGGAAGGCGGCCGTGGCCGAGATCGCAGAAACGCGATTGATGTGAGATCTGCACATATATGTATGAAAGTTTAGCAGATATTATTTCTACCTCCTACCATGCCCAACGCCGCTCCCGCACCCACCGCAGAGAATATGGCGGCAATAACCCCCGCAGAGGACAAGGAATTTAAGCGCCGTGAGTCGTACAAAGTCAGAAGATTTTCATCATGTACTCACCTGGAACAGAAGCCCTCGCCCTGAACGGCAAGCCACCTGATGCCGTCTTGCAGCGCTGGCTAGACCGATACATGCCACTTCCAGCCCAAGTCAGGCCTCCTGGCTATGTCGCTGGTGGCGCGGTCCGGGAGCGCGTCAGAGAGCGTGCAGAGGCACGAAAGAAGCGCGTCAGTCTACTTGTGGCGCTGCGCGCAGCTCCGCATAGGCGTGGCGTGATCATAACTCGTCCCATCTTCATCACCACCCCGAGACCGCCTGGACCTATCCCCGGAATGGACGGAGTGGAGGCTTGGAAGAAGCACGAGGCGGGGATAGCACGCAAGGCGTGCGTCGCGCATCTGATGAGATTGCGTGCCAGTGGGATCAAGGGCGGAGTGCGCGCCAAGAAGTAGTACTTTGATGGTGCGACGAACGGCGGACTCGAAATAATGTATTTGCATTAGATCTGGTTTTCGCAGTGAATCTCGGCTCGGGTCGCGAAGCACTTACATCGGACTCGTGTGTTTTTGTTGAGCATTCATGTGCTTTCATTCTTTATCATGCGGGTCAAACAATATGATTCATCAGACGAAAACTCGGGCTACTGCGCCGCTCGCCGCCGGGGACGCATGGAGACAGGTGCAGCCATGATATCCATCAATTCTGCGACACTGTAAGCCACAGCGGTGTGGGGAGTGGTGCTATGGGAGGGATAGAATCGAGCATTTTGAAGTTGGTGGCCGCGGGAGGGCGCCCCTTCGCAGCCACAATAGTCGAGAGATACCTCATGAAGACCGGAGGCATCGAGTATCACGAAGTCGTTGTCGGGGACGGCGGCGGGACAAAAATCGTAGAGTTTGTGGCCAAGCTGGATTCGGAGGCCCGCACCCTTCAATGTCACCCCGACAAGGCCTGCGGATGTCCACATCTGTTGGCCGATTAACACAAAGGTAAAATCAGATAAAATGTCTCGTCACCTCAATACGATGCAAGGGACTCTTGGCGTGTTGCTCAACCATGCACCGAGAACATAGCCATTCCGCCCCGAAGCAGTGAAGGCAACGCAGGGTCGGGTTCTTGGTCGCACACGTTGCACATTCAGCACCGCGCTTGTGGTCTTTTACGTTGTAGGTGTCCAGCTCCAAATCGCGGATGGCCCTTAGCGTGAGATCCTTTGAGAAATAAGATGAGTATCCCAGTAGTTAGCAGGACGCGACTCACTCTATAAGAAGGGTCCATGATGGTAAGAGGAGAGAGAGGACTAGTTGCCTTTTTCAGCCATCGCGTATTTGGCGTCACGTATCTTCATCTTGCGCAAGCTACAGGCTGCTATGGTCCCACAAAAAACGAAGAGTGAAATCAATTACTGCTGCACTTGAGATACACACTAGTGGACAAATATCGGCGCACGTGAAGCGAGTAGGCACAGGAAACGAGACGCGCAAATTTTCTTCTCATCCTCGCATTTAACCCACCTCATCACGTTTGCGGCAAAAATACTGACGGCGAGAGTTGGCAGCCACCTTGGTGGGGAAAGCCAGGATGGTTGGTACCTCCTCCGAGCGAGGGCGTGCATAGTACATTTTTTCAGCCTCCGCTCTACAGAAACTCAGCCAGAAAATGAAAAAAGGGGGAAAACTCACAGATCTGTGGTCTCCTGGTCGTCTACCAAAAAAAATATGGGTCTGATTTGCCTCAACTCGCCAGTTGCGCCCGGGCCCGGCATGAAAAAGGTCCGGAACTCAGGTAACGCGGCGAGGTATTTGGTACAAATTGCGAGGGTGCGCGCCACATAACACGGGTGAGCAGGTGTACGCGTGAGGGAGGCCTCACTGAGATCGAATGCAGAGTGTCTAAGGGAAGAGCCAGTCGGTCAAAAGGGATTACTTGTAGAAGGCGGCGATAGCTTACCTGTCCTCAGTAAACACATTAGGCTCTATGAAGTACCAGCAGTTATTAGCTTCATTCGACATGCTTGGTGGAGGGCGCAGATATGGGATGGTCGAGCTTCTGTACAAGGCAGATTACGAACGAGCCAAATTGGGAATTCCCATCACATCATTTTGATTTCGCCTCGTCCACGTCGCGCTCCGCGACGTGGACGAGGCGCTGGTCAACGCTGGTCTCTTACAATTTACACGCTACGTTAATCTTGGGCAATACATTTACTCTCCGTGCCCTCCTTGCCTCCTTCCTGCTCCTTGCTGGTGTCCGTCTCAGGAAAAGTGAGGTGACCGTGGCACTGACGCAGCTGGCAGCTAACATCGTACGACATACAGATATCATAAGACGCAGGTAGGTATCTGGGAGACCCATCAGTGGTTATTTCCTGCGCGCGACTATGACTGGTTTGCTTACTCTCTCGGGAGAAAGTCGTATGTTTTCGCGACCTCCCCCTTTTGCAGATCCGTAACGGGTTTCTTTTTCAGACGGAAACTTCCATCGAGTGCCAGGATGGGACAAGTGAAGGTTGGATTGGGCTCGCTCATGGTGGGTAGGACGAAGTCGCAAGTTGAAGAGATGAGCGCGAGGTATGTGATTGATATATCGCGATCTCCAATTTCTGATACCCGGTTGCTGTAGCTTGGTCCACCCTCCTCTACCACATGCCGCCAAAGAAAAAAGACACCAATATCACTATAGTGCCCAACAGCGACAGCGATAGTGACCACGAGGAGGCGGGCGCGCGTCCAGAACGCGTCGAGTTCCTCCCAGAGCAGCATATCCACCGGGGTGCTGATGGCCATATGCGCCACGATTTCTCGTTGGTGGAAGCGCCGGCATCCTCGACCAAACCAACGAGAGCCGCCTTCACACTCCGTCCCGACATAGCCCCTCTCGCGTCCTCTGGAACCGGCCGTTTCGAAGGGTGGGATGCTGGGGATGCGCAGTTGGAAGGGGATGACGACGGTCCGGTTTACGATGCGGTGGGCGAGGGTCGAGATCTCGAGGAGCACGGACCCATCCACAAGGAACCTCGGCTGCTGCGCGCATCCGTGAGTCTTGGTCTGTCTGGGTCTTCGCAAATGTGGCTAACCTGTACATAAACGTAGGACAACCCTCTTGGGATGTGGGTAAGCAAGAAGAAACCGCAGCTATATGTCGATGAGCTTGTGCTTTTGGAGGGGTGCGGGGAGTACGGGTCGTACGATGCATGCATCATCTGTGGGGTCGCTGCTGCAATCTACCGTTGCTGGCAGTGCTTCACAGATGACCTGTACTGCCGGAAGTGCGTAGTCGCCGTCCATGTTGATTCGCCGCTGCATAAGATTGAGGTGCGCAATACTTTTGTTTCCCTTGTTCGAGTACTGATGCCGAACAGGTTTGGGAAGAGGATACAATGTTCGCGCGGACAACTTTAAAAGCGCTTGGTTTACGGATACAGCTTGGGCATGGGAAGCAGGGTCCGGGACGGCGGGGATTGTGCGTACTGCCCAGCCCCGCAGTGGACGACGACTTTGTCGTGCTCGCCGCGAACGGCATCCACGAGGTCGCTGTCGACTTTTGCAATTGTGCGACCGCGCAGCCGCACGACATCCAGTTGATGCGCGCCCGGTGGTACCCGGCCACTGGAAAGAATCCCCGGACAGCAGCAACCTTCTCAGTACTGCGACGGTATCATCTGCTGACGCTGGAATCCAAATGCTCCGGCTCGGAATTCTACAATAGCCTCGCGCGTGAAACTGATAATTCGGGTACAGAGCCAGTTCGAGTGAGTGCGCAAGTCCCTGCGCGATCCAATGCATACTGATACTGGGCCCAGGATCGCTATGACGAGTTTCTGCGCATGACGCGCGAGTGGCGGCACCTTCAGGTGCTGAAACGTGCAGGGCGAGGCCATGACCCGTCTGGTGTGGAAGGGACGAAGGCGGGGGAGTGCGCCCTTCTCTGCCCCGCTTGTCCCCAGCCCGGCAAGAATTTACCACCAAATTGGAGAAACGCGCCGAAAGAGAAACGGTGAGTAAACCCCTCACATACAATGGACGTCGACTGATTGTAGCTGCACCTAGACATTTGTACGCCTTATTCCTCGCTCTGGATGCGAATTTCCGGATGCGGAGGAAAAAAATCTCGAGCGAGGAGAAAGATCCCTCCCTAGGCGACGGGTGGTCTTTCTACGGGAAGATAGCACCCTACTACGACTACCTTGCGAAAAACTGGCACCAGAAACAGGAGGTGAGCTCGTCCTGTATCAATTGATGGTTGTTCCTCATCGTCAATGCAGCGGAGCACATGCGTCGCTCACGACGCGGTGGACAAGCCAGATCGCGAATCACGAGGCACGGCTTCGTCGGGGATCGCAACGGTTGACTGCGCCCGTCACAACATGAAACGGCCCAATGCAGTCGGTGATTTGCAACTGGGAGAGCGGTAGGCCTTAACTACCATGTCCTATAACATGCTCACAACGTTTTTTAGGTATATTAACATGGATTACATCTTCTTCATGGGTCTCGCCGGCAGCGAGGTAGCAGAACTCTACGTCTCGTACGATATCGCGTGCCAGTGGCACAAGAACATCTGGGATCGCATGAAGACGTTTGACGAAGGTGTCCAATTCCACCTCGGGAAGAAGTATTGCGTCTTCCTCATTCCCGCTCACATCGAGGCCTGCAACATCTTGTTTTCCTTCCACCTCACGCGATACGTCGGTATGACGGATGGGGAGGCGCCGGAGCGCGGTTGGTCGAGCCTGAATCCGCTGGCGACCAGCACGGCCGAAATGGGGCCAGGAATGCGGAGGGATACTATAAACGACGCCTTCAACGACTGGAACCACAAAAAGATCATTAGGCTCGGTAAGTTACCTCCAGACTTGATATAGATCCGACGCTGACGCTGGTGCAGGGGCGTGGGGATTGAGGAAGATCATGGAATGCGTGCCGGAGCTGATCAGCTGTAGCGTGGAGTTGGAGGAGCTCGAGGATTCACTTCGCAATTTGGGCGCAGGAGAGACGCTGGAGGAGTGGAGAAAGGAGGTCGAGGCCTGGGAGGAGGATGCTACGAACTCGAACCCTTTTGCGTCGAGGGTGAAGCACAAGACGGTCCTTGACGTTCGGAGGGAGATGGCCGAGGACGTCGGGAAGGAGATGGACGATAACCTCCTGGAGGGCATGGAGATTTCGGAGGACATGCATGCGACAGAGATGATCGGCATGGGTCTCCAGCTGGAGGAGCTGCAGTGAGTCTGCCGCTCAAATGTACGACATGGTGGCTTACATTGGACAAGGCGGAATCTAGCGTTCGACGTCGGCCAAGTCGGAAATCATCCGACTTCGCAGCAGCGCACGAACATGACGGAGCGTTCGAACAAACTGCGGCGCAAGGTGCTCACCTGGATGGACGCCCAAGTGACCTTCATCCCGCACGTCGCCCTTTTGCGTGCAGAGGAAGATCGAGCTCGCCTGAGGATCGCCGCGACGCAGGCTCAGCCAGGGATCCAGGTGCAGCATATGACGCTCTGGCTGCCCTCTAACATCAAGAACCGGGTGGAGTGCGATGTCGAGCTCTACGAATACGAGTTTCGCCTTCGTGTAGCCCAGGGGCACGAGGCTTTGGAGGACGTGCATCACCAGCTGTTGATCCGAACTCACCTCTACAAGTACAAGGACCGGTTCGCTCGTGGGGTCAAGGCGAATACCCGGTGTCAAACAAAGATCGTCGGGGTGGAAGAACGAATTCGACGGGCCGCGGAACGCTACCGTGCTGCACGACGAGCACTGGTCGGGCTTGGGAGCCGGGTGGCGGACACGACCTGGGAGGCCACACTGCAGCCGCTGCTGGCGGAAGATGTGAGGGGAATGCCTCGCGCGCTGTTCCAGGACCCAGAGCGTAAGAAGTTGCTGATGAAGAAGGGGCCAGAGGCGCGGAGAAAGGCCGAGATTGCGGGGGCGGAAGCCAAGGCCCGGATGTCGTGGATCTGGCGAAGCCCGGGGGTGGAGGATGAAGAGGGGGGTTTGAACGAAGGTAAGCTCGTCAATGCGAGACGGAAATCGTACTCACTGGGGTGCTGGTCCTTAGCGCTGCGATTGGAGTGGGCGAAAACGCGGGCGCGCTTCATGCGCCAGCGGGAACAGCTCGATTTGCTGGAGGAGGAAATGCGGAGAACTTTGCAGTTCCTCCGGTGGCGCGCGGACTGGTGGCGCGAGAGAGTGGGGCTGCGTCCCAAATCGCCGACAGACGAGGAGGAGCGAGACCCACTCACTGCATACGCCCCGACCCATCCGCGCTATGCAGAAGGCAACGTTGCGTACGCCAATCGCCAGGCTGCCCGCCTGCTCAAGCTCGCCAATCGCTTCGAGACGGAGTGGCAAGATGTCGAGGACTTTGTCAGCATGGGAAGAACAGCACTGGGTGTCGTGGAGGAAGAGGTCGAGTTTTTGGAGCCGGAGGAATCGGAGGAGACACCCGCAGATGAGCAACCAGTACGCCCGAGGGCCGCCGCCGATTCCGCTGCGCCTGTGCGAAGTGACGAAGCAGTACCGTAGTAACGCCGCTTGTAGATAATTGCTTAATCGGGATGTCGGAGTTGTTGCCAAACACGTTTGACGCAAACAGGCTGCAAGCAAACAAAGGCAACATCCTCATCATCGCAATCAACAGTGAGCTCAAGCCCTCCGACAACGCGCATCCAAAAGGGATGGCCTCTGGGGCGATGTATCGCGAGCTTGGCACCCTCCCAAGACACCATCAACGGTGAGCTCGGCCTGTACAATGCCTTGGAGGTCGCCCAACCCAAAAAGGAAATGGTTCTTAGGCAATGGATCGCGAGGTGTTCTGGTAAGAGATTTTGATACATCGTCTATAGGCCTGTGATCTGAGGGTCCGATACATCACTCCCCCAGGATGTGGTGTTGGAACATGTTCCGAACATCCACGACTAGTTTCGGGGAGTCGGAACGTCGGCGCCACACGTCAGTCTGTAGGTGGTTTGCTGGGTGCGTTTGGCAGACGCTCGTGCGCACTACGGGTATCGACTCCGGGAGGGTCATTTCCGCCACATTTGCCTGTGGAGGAGAAGTTGAGTCCGACACCGATGGAGGCGGGAGCAGAGGAAGTCAAATTCCTGGTACCGACTTAGGTACCAGGTCTACGTATCACAATTGCAAACCCCGATCGTAGCGGTAACTTCCGGGTCCAGGTCTTTGATGGGCCCTTGTGAACCCGAAAATTCCAACCTCGATCGCAGCGGTAACTCCCGGTTCTAGGCCTTCGTCGACCTTCCTGCATCTTAATGGCAATACATTTAACTATCTCGAAATGCATACTGCTCGTTCCCCTGCCAAGATCTCTAGAATGCTATGCATTATCAGGTTTATGCAATATCAGACAGGGTTTTGGGTGAGAATTGGCTACTTGTTCCATCCAGAATCCTATGCATTGTTAGATTTTCTGGCAGGTATGCATTGTGAGATAGTCAACTGTAACTCGTTTGATTCATCATTCAGTGATCCATTCCTCCTCCTATATCTTCATGCCTTTATCTCACTCTTCTACCATGCCTGGTGGTCTGCCTTTTTGTTCCAGTCTCTTGTCCTAAGTTTTTCATCAGCAACAGATATCTCTGAGATGTCTAGCCAAGCCAAATGACCAATGAAATTTGTGTAACAGTCATTTGTCGTGCACATACATATTAAATGACTGATGCAGCCCGCTTCGCGGAAGAGCCCGCTATATGGTGTCTTCCAAACTTGTCGCCAATGTGGTGTTGACAAGCAAGGGCATGTGTGTTCCCCCTTGGCCATGGGGGGGTTGTCAGGGACACTCAGACCAGGTAGGTTTGGGTAGGTTTACTTATTCTCAAATGGTTATTTCTGAGTCCGAGTCTAAGTAAGTAGGAAATCTAGAAAAATGTGGTTCATAAAAAAATCTAGACATGAATTCAACATAGGATGGCAACATGAAAATAAAGGACTCCCCGAAATTCTGTTTGTTCAATGTTTGGGTGTTCCTGATCAGTCTGTAAAACTGGCTTGCATTTGTACACACAAAATTTTATTTGGGTCTCACAGACATTTATGGACGTTCATAAGTATCCTATGGACCTACATGAATATCCTTGGGCAGATACAAGAAAGGGCCCCAGAATGGGGCTCCCCGAGATTCTGTTTGTTTAATGTTGGGGTGTTCCTTATGAGTCTGTAAAACTGGCTTGCATTTGTACACACAAAATTTTATTTGAAGCTCAAACACATTAATCAACGTTAACACACATCCTGTGGGTCCTCCTGAATATATTTGTGCAGATACAACAAGGGGTACCAAAATGGGACTCCCCGAAATTCTGTTTTTTTTTGATGTTTGGGTGTTCTGATCAATCTGTAAAAGTGGCTTGCATTTGTACACACAAAATTTTATTTGGGTCTCAAAGACATTTATGGGAGTTAATATGTATTCTATGGACCCACGTGAATATCATTGGGCAGATACAACAAGGGGTCCCAGAATGGGACTCCCCGAGATTCTGTTTGTTCAATGTTTGGGTGTTTCTGATCAGTCTGTGAAACTGGCGGGCATTTGTACACACAAAATTTTATTTGGGTCTCAAATACATTTAAGGAGGTTGATACATATCCTATGGACCCACCTGAATATCATCGGGCAGATACAACAAGGGGTACCAGAATGGGACTCCCCGAGATTCTGTTTGTTCAATGTTTGGGTGTTTCTGATCAGTCTGTAAAACTGGCGGGCATTTGTACACACAAAATTTTAGTTGGGTCTCAAACACATTTATGGACGTTCATGAATAGCAGTGAACAGTGTTCAATTTGACTTTTCGAAGTTGAGTGCAAGTTTCGTCACAATTAAACTCTTGTTGAACCACGGTGAGGTGTGACAGGGACAGAGTAGGAAGTTTGTCGCAGCCACCAGAGCTTTGTAAGAAAATGGGACACTTGGCAGGATATTTCGGCGAGTATCTGTTCACTACAGGGTATCAAGGAGTATGTTGAGACGATACACGCCAGAATCAACTTTCACAACTCAAACTAGCTGCGGAACTGGCATAGATGGGGGCAATCCAGTACTGGGAGATGTTCACTTTACTGAAATTTCAGCCTAAGATAAGAGGGAATTGGCATGATAATAAGCCTCAAAGCCAACAATAGGAGCAGAGAGAGGTCAGACCCACCGTGTGGTGGGCCGACGCAACTGAGGAAGGATCAATCAAGGGATGATGCTCTGATTTTATCAGTGCCGAAGCGTGCAAGGCATTACCACCAATGAGTTCATTTTTGAGTTCCCCAAAACCCACTGTATATATACATAGCGGGAATTGAGAGTTTGAATTCCACTAAGGAGAGATCAGGAGTAAAATTCAAACAAGCCATGTGTCCGATCTCTCAGTCAAGTATGTCACTGCATACACCTCGGAAATCTGGTGCCTTCTGAGCCTGTTCAACTACTTCAATGTAACACAGTTAAGCACTTTGGCTTGACTTTGGCATCCTGGCACGGCTTGAACGTTTCAAACCAGAAACCCGACTTACTGACTTCTTTGCTACAACACAGTTGCACACGCATTTATCGCCTTTTCCTCGGGTTGTTTGGCTATTTAAGTGACCCGGTTCTGGCAGGAGGTATCAGGACATGCCCGGAGGGCCTTGGGAATATTAATGCCGTTTGATGGATTGATCGCCGGCCGCAAAAAGCCCGATGATCCGAATCTCACCACGCTGCTATCCGGCATCCTCAGCTTCCAGCGATGCCCGCGAGGCAAGTCCGCCGGTTCCCAAGGTATTAACTCTCCTTATTCTCCCTAACTACCAGCAGCTTTGAGGATATGGGGCGGCGACACACAGGCGCGTGTGCAGGATCAAGAAACAGATGCATGCGCTGTGAGTTTGATGAACACGATGACATTACTGTACCATTTCGACCATAGGTTCAGGTGACGGGGGGTCGTTAACTGAACCTATTGGGTATAGGTGACGGTGACGGCCAGCTTTTTCGGCCCAAATAGGCTAAAAAATGTGAAAATTTATCCTCCGGCAGTTGCTGGATTACCATAAATGGCAATTATACCGTGATTGCCGAGGAATGAACATTGAAGGAAATGAACATGTGTGATGATGGGTGACATACCGTGAACCTACTGTATGAAGTTGTAGGGGAGCGACGGCCGGAGGACCGTGACATTCCCGTCACCTAATTTTCAGGCGACGGAGCCACCGTGATCGTGACCGTCGCGTAAAATAAGCGACGCCATCAAAGCGCGCGCCTCTCAGCACCATTGTTATCTGTAAGTGGAAATTCAAGCATAGTGCTGAAGCCACCAGGAAGAAAATGCACATATAGAATTAAGCTGTTCATGAAAATATACAAAATTTTCTCGCTCTCAATCATGTCTCGCAAACCAGCTGAACCGAACAAAATCAAACCTGTTACTGGGCCGCCTCAGGCTCTCGTTTCTCGAATAGATCATCTACAGAACCTTCTACGCCACCTCCCGTCTGCTTTGCCCAATAATCCATCCCATTCCTTGTACAATTTCTCGCTCAATGCAGAGCGTTTGCAGGAAGGCGGTCATTTTGCCGCTGTTGGGCATGCACTTGAGGTGTCATTCGAGACCCATCTCCTCCGCATCCGGGACCAACCTTTGGTATTTGTGGAGCGAGGCCAGCGCCTCGACGCTCTCATCAAGATGCTCAAAACTGGGGTCAAGCATATGTCTTCTGGAGAGCGCAGCTCGTTCCAGGAGGTGTGGCTTGAAAAACTCATCTCTGCTGCCATCGAATCGGGCGCAAAAATCCCTAGTAAAAAGCGCAAAGTTAGTGACGACACGACGACCAATGACAACGTCCCGCCACCTGCCAAAAAACGTACAGCTGTCATTGTTGTTGACAGCTCTGACGATGAGGCTGCGGCGCCATCTGCCAATGCCACCGCTTCTACCTCGGACCCGTCCGCCTCCTCATCGACATCCCCCTCTGCCATACCATCACACTCACGTGAAGTCATCGGGAATCCTCGACAGTCGACGCTGACTGCTTTTGGATGGAAGAAGGCGACCCCCGAAGAAACTGCCGCGCACTGGGCTAAAGTCAAGGAGGCGGGGGCAGAGCGTTGTGAAGCGGTTTTGAAGGCGAAGAAGAGGACAGCGGAGGAGAAGCAGGAACACGAGCGGGATCTGGCACGACTGAGAAAGCGGAGAGAGCGTGAGCGGAAGAAGGCGGCAGCAGACTCGGAGGAAGAATCTTCCGGAAAACGGAAGGGGAAGCAGAACGCGAACACCGTGTTGCTGCAGGGTGCGGATGCTCTAGCTCAGAGCAAACCTGTCGCAGATATCGCGGATTTATCGCGCCCTCACACACAGGGGTGGAAGAAGAATCGGAACGGGACCCAGGGTGGCGCGGTTGCCGCGAAGACAGCACGCAAGAGAGTCTTTTGGTTCCAGCCATTTCTGTGGGCTATCATCGAGCCTGCTATTCGACGTTCTGACTGGTCGGCTGCAAAAACTGTTGCCGAGCTTCAGCGCGCACATCCATCCCTTTTCAGCACTCTTCATCGCGGTACCGTTTGGAGATGGTTTGCGAAGGGCGAGAAACGTTTGAGCGACATGGCTCTGAACAGCATTACCAGTCGCAGATCTCTTGCTGGTACCGTACGCACCGGGATTCTGACACCGTACCCAGAGATTGTGGACGAGATTGTTTCCGTACTCAAGGCGCTTCGCGTCTCGGGGTGTGTTGTCAACGTGGAGATCGCCCGCTCCGTGATGATACCAATCATTCACAAACACCGCCCGGACCTTCTCTCCAAATTCTCGTGTTCTGAGAGCTACGTGCGCGCATTCTTGGATAGCAAGCTCAATTGGTCATCGCGGAAGGGTACCCGAGCGGCAAAACATATTCCTGATGACGCACCCGAGCTGTGCGAGCGCACATTCTTCCAGCTGGCTCACGCAATTAAACACCAAGATATTCCTGCGAAGGTCAGTTTGAATTCCCTGTCATCTAGGACATTATATTGACGTCCCCGTCTGCAGCTCATCATTAACTACGATCAAACTGGTGTCTACCTTCGCGCAAATGCCAATCAAACTTTTGAGGTGCGCGGGTCTAAGCAAATTGCAATTGCCGGGAACGACGAGAAGCGTGCATACACCCTTGGTGTTGCTAGTGCGGCGGATGGTACACTCTTGCCTCTCGAGCAGGTCTGGGCTGGGTTTACCAACGCCTCGCTTCCCAAAGATCACGCCGACGGGTATCAAGAAGCGATGGATCGCGGATTCCATTTCACATTCGCTCAGAGCAAAAAGCGAACCAGCCATTTCTCGACATTGAAGACGATGAAGGAGTTGTTCGTCCACATCATAATTCCCTATATTCAGAGTGTTATTGCCAGTGACCCCGACTTGGATGACGATCAGAAGGCCATCGTTTATTATGATATTTATCCAGTCCATACCTCCCTCGCCTTGCGCACATGGATCTTCGACGAGTACCCGAACATCATCATCATCTTCGTCCCGGGAAACTGCACTGGCCTCCTGCAGCCGCAGGATGTGGGGATCCAGCGTGTTGCTAAACATCATTTACGGCAGTCTCAGCTCAAATACCTGGTGCGTTGCCACCAAGAGCAAGTCGCAGCCGGTATCACTCCGGAGAACGTCAAGTTCACTAGTTCCTACCCTGTCCTCCGCAATGCATCTGTCCGGGCCGCCGTCGATCTTTACGACTGGCTGACAAGCTCTGATGGCCGCACGATTGTCAAGAAGTCTTGGGAACTCTGCGTCGTTCCTGGAAAGCCGGAGTACAGCCTCTCGTATGAGTGCCTGACCAGCCGCGAGACCCGCAAGGCCTTGACCAAGTATCTCGAGAAAGATACAATCCTTGCGGAGGAGATTCGGGCGCGCGTGGGATCAGGTAGCTTGCCGAGCCTCCCAACCGACGCAGCAATCATGCAGCACGATACCACGGATGGTGACGATGTCCCGGAAGCCGAGCAGGACCAGGAGGATTCTGAGGTCGATGATTCCGCCGTCCCGCTCCCAATTGTCGTAGAACGTGTTCTACGCGTCCGAGTACAAACTTCCACCGGGAGATATATTGCCAGGACTGCTAGCATGATGGACGACAAACCGGGCTTGGCAGCGGCAGATGCTGAAGAGGACATTTGGGCATATAACAGCCGAGGTGAACTTTGGACGAAAGCAGGAGTGACAGCTGAAGATTCCAGCTCGGAGGAGGAGGAATATAATTCTGGGGATGATTATGCCCCTGGGGACAAAGAGTAGACGGCCTGGCATCCATAGGGATTTTTACGAATTTTTTTCAATGTCACGAATTTTTTGAAGCGACGGCCCCATGGTGACCGTGACCCCGCCACTCGAATAGCGACGCGACGGGGGCACCGTGACCGTGACCGTCGCTCCCCTACAACTTCATACAGTACGGTCAAAATGGTACAGTATTGATTATTGACATCCCTGGCGCCAACAAGCCACGTCATGTGTTTTCGTTGCATCTTTCGATCAGTCTTGGACCTGTCATGTGATATATCATGGAATGGACGATAATACACCACGTCCGAAATGGGACTGCGCTGGGCTCAATATGATCCAAAGTTCTATCCATGGATGTTTTGTCGCTGTGCCCTGTATTTGGTAGCAGACGTGATGAGCCTGGAAAATGTATAAATATTTCATTGTCGTCCGTTACAGCTGTTTCCGAAAAGCTTGAGACAACGTGAAAATTTTTGCGCGCACAAAATTTTGATGGCAGGCTAAGGATTACCGGATTTGGCACGGATGATCCCACACGGATCAGCCCCCCATTTCGTGATGGACCAAGTAAGTACAATTTTTGTGTCAATAATATGTTCCCGGGGCATCTGAGTTGCATGTGAGGCTCATAAGACTCTCAGAAAGCCCCAGCAGGTATCACGAGGGGAGGAGCTCACCCATGAAATAATATCTGGGTGGCAAACGGATTACACGGAAGCGACGGCAATCTCGGCTGGACGTCCCAAACCGGTAATCCTTAGCCTGCCATCAAAATTTTGTGCGCGCAAAAATTTTCACGTTGTCTCAAGCTTTTCGGAAACAGCTGTAACTACTGTACGGAATATCGGATTCCTCGCCCCAGCATTGGGCATTGATAGTGCATTACAAACTGCGAAATTTGAAGAAGTGGGCGGAACTTGCAGTTTGTGGAATAATCTGAATTCTGAAAAATTTATGAACCATTACTCGAGTCCGAAATTCTCCTCCTATTATGTAATACTTGATACCATATTGAATTCCACAAGGCCCTCCGGGCATACCTGGTACCTCCAACCATAATTTTCCCAGAAAATAGCAAACCAAAGGATGATGGCGCCCACACACTCTTCTTGCTTTTCCCCCTCATCTCTCCTCTTCAGTCTTGCCCTCTATGGCTCACAACGGCGAGATTCGCCCTTTTCTGGGTCTTCACAATCCCTCATGTAAGTCTCCTCCCTTCTCCTACATGCCGACTCGTAATCATCTCCTTTTATATAGGTCTCGGGGCCGCCACGTCACCTCACAGATGTCGCGCTGAACAGTTGAACATCCATTTGTCCACACCGGCCTCTCCGAGGTATGTTACAATCCTCATATCTCAAATCTCGTGCTCATGGTGACCACAGTGGGGCCGTACACAGGACTAGTATGTTTTAGTATGTTTCTTCCGTGATCTTTTATTCCATACATTGTATTAACCAGACCACTTCAGCTTCGTGTAGCTTCTGATCCACGGCTCAGGTGCGTAGTGCCATCATACATACCTTGCCACCCTGTCGTCACGCCGCTCTCCGGTGCGTCGTTCCTTATAATGTAGTGTGTTGACATCGCTCACCTGTGTTGGGTCGGCGTGCACGTCAATTGCTAAGGCACGACGGCAGCATGCCCCCCGCCATCAGCCATGGAGCCCTTGCCCTCGCTACTAATTTGTTACTTCCATTATGTACAGTCCTGCATTACTTTAACCCGACGTGACTAACTTCAACTTGTCCAGGTCCGGACTGCACTATGCGCATCGCTTATCTGGAATCTTACCGTAAGTCCGATCGTCCGCACTGCTTCAACTCAAATCTGAAGTTCCCGCCGTTCATAGGATGTGCATTTGATGTTAATAATTCTCGCTGGTTATGTATACTATCTACGAGTCATCTGTATTTATGTAGTCTTCCAATGGCATTACTTGTTCTCAAATCAACTGTTTGAACTGAATAGAAGCTTGAACATTCACTGCCATTGGCTATTAATTGTTCGACAATTGTCTGCAAATGTTCAAGAATGTGTGCCCTTTTTTAGGGACTGAAAAATTTTACCATTCTCACAATTCTCAACATTTTCGCGGAAATGTGAGGAACTTCAGACAACTAGAAACATTTGTCGTCAAAAGGCAATGGGGGATTTTCCTGATGTCAGCCAGTCAACAGCCAGTCCTTGATTGCCAAAGAAAGCCATTGGGTACCGTGCATGTACACAATCCTCCCGGTCTCAGCAACTTAGTGTACATTCGTAATTAGGGTCTTGTGATTAGGGTCTTGTTTATTATGCCGGTTTATTAACAGGTTTTTAATCCTGGAGCAGAAATGTCTTGTTTTTAAAGAATTCATGGGGGTTGTCTGAGGCGGAGTCTTGCAACCTTGAAAGTCTCGCAGTGATGCGTTGAAGTGAGTGTTCAATAATTCAATGGAAGTTAGATGCCCAAATATTCAACTACTACCTGAAGTTGTAACGGGAAATCCCGTAATTTTGCACAACCTTTCCTCTCTTCTCTTTATTTATCATTTACAGCCAAGGGGTGAAATGAGCACCCTCTCTGGGGCCTGCCATGTCAGCCGGGAGCGAAAAATCTGCTCTAAACCAACTCCCAGACCACCTGGGAGCAGTTTTGGTGGGCTGTTTATAAACGAGAATGAAAAACTGGTTCATAATCCTCGGGGAATAATAAACAAGTTACAAGACCCTATTCGTAATGCGGATAGCGTCCAACGCAGGCAGCTCTGTGTCTACTGGAGGGATACCAGCATTGCCACATTACTATGGAAGGCCCCATGAAGCTCCCGCCAAGGGTTGTCCGCCAAATCCCTTGATTTCGACCTCAAAAATTGTATCTTTTGAGGACGATTTGGCCTAAAAAATCCTATAACGGACAAGGGTAGTCACGTTTTCCAGCCCCAAAAATCACTTTTTTTTCCATATTTTTCGGTCTGGGCCGTCTTTGCGAGTATCCGCGGCGCATCTATTTACTTTTGCCCTTCGCCAGCTTCGATGTCAGCGTCTTAATCTCCCCGGTTACTGGAAACTTGGCCGAAACCTGACGACCGATTGGCGAAATCGTCCTAAAAAATCCTATCCGCGGACAAGGGTTCTCGATTTTTGGCCTCAAAAATCCTATTTGCCGACAAGGAAAATCGAAATTTTCGCCCTAAAAAATCCTATTTTGCGGACAACCCTTGGCGGGAGCTTCACGGGGCCTGTAGTGGAGATGGGGGTTCTCTACTTCTTCAATGGTGGGCAACTAGACACAACATTGCGAGAGCGCGAAATGGAGTAGTATCAAGGCAACAGTTTCAGAGTCGGCAATTGATGATCAAAGTTGATGCGAGTCACGAGCAGGGAGCCCTAACCCCAGGTTATAAGACCTAACCTCACGTCGGGACCCTAACCTGAGCCCTAGGGGTAGGTTTTACGTCACGTGCGGCCGTTTCGATTTGATGATCTGAGACCTGGTACCTAAGTCGGTACCAGGAATTATCAACGCGAGCAGGCACGAAGATTAAAATACAGAACCGAGAAATAGAACTCAATCTATATGTATCCCGCGGTGCGGGGACTTTGCCGCGTCTCTAAGGGAAACCGACGCACGGAATTGTCTTGGATCCACTTCGGCTTCTGGCGTAAATGCTCCTAAATGATTGACAAATGTTGCATGAGGACTTCCATCGCGATTTTAGCAACTGTCCTGTGACATCTTGTGACATCCTGTACTGTACAGGACGAAAAACACCGCCAGATCACCAGACCGCAGGCTATGTCAAAAATCCCACCAGACACCCAAAAAAAAAAAATTCTGACCCATCCCATTGGGTTCTAAGGACCATTTCTGCGAACTTTTTTTTTTTTTACAGGACAACAAGATCAAAAGATCACAAGACTTTTGTCATTTTGCTGATGCTCGGACCGGGGACCAAGGTATATACATAATAATAGAGCGGGGTCCCCAAAAATGTCTCTTCCTGCAGTTCTACAGACTTCCGAATATTGAAGCGGATATTGCAGCTGTCGGTCGAAATACTTTCCCGCGCATTTGAGGTGCGGTACAAAATAGTTACAAGTGCACAAAACCGTTCACTTCGTCACTTCGACGGCCAGCATCCTCATGCGATTATACAACCACTTCCACTCGGCTTTCCAGGATGGGCTTCATCTTCGTTGCCGAACGGAACCTGAATGCGAATCAGTTATGGAAGGGGGAAGGTCTGGCATTGGCCTACATCGGTGGATATAGCTGCCGTTGTGAACACATCGGTCCCCTTGGGACTACTTTCTGGTGAGGGCACCGGAGCATGCTGAAAGTCATTCTCAATACATACAGAGGTTGAAAATATGTGCTATAGCCACCTCATTTCCGACATTCGGTCCTGCCACCGGTGTAGCTTTCGGCTGCGCGGTGGGCGCCACTGGCGAAATCTGTTGGCGCGGTCCTTCAGCACGCCGAGTTAGAAACCAGGAGCAAACACACCTGCTTCGATGCACCCGCAGGTGTTGGGGCCGCGGAACTCGCTAGAACTAGCGCGAAGATGAAACAAAAAAGAGCAACCAGCTGCATGATCGCCTGGAGATGAAAGGGGCGAAAAGATGAAGGGATGAGGCCAGCCCAGGGATGGAGGAATATGGGATTAGAGTGCGCATTTGCCGCGACTCCTTTTTAAATGATATCATGGCAACGAGTTGCAACCTCAACAGTTTCATCAAGACGCTCTTACGCCGTGGCAGAATAAATCTAATTGATACCCGGGCTATCGTATGGCGTCGATGCGAGGTAGGGACGTATCTTCCAGAAGACCCCATCTCATTCCGTAATCAACAGCATTCTGATACGTATCTTTGCCTCCCGAAATAATGCGAATGCGGCGCTTATTTTGACCTATCAACTGAGGACCCGCACTAAAATTACATCTGTCTCACACCTCCCAATCGCAATCAAGGGGTGGGACAGAGATAAGGCTAGGTATTCTGTACATTTGATTTTGGAACGGTTTGTCCAAATCTTCAGTATCGGTGATTGTTGCGGGTGGCTCTCTCCTCAGAATGACCCGCCCAACCCAGGAGGCACTGGCTCGGTAGTCCTTCATCGCCTCCTCACCTACGCCGAAGAATGCGAAGAATACGAGACTGCTGAGAGGGACGGCCCACCATAGGAGATAAATGCCGAGGATCGTCTGTGCAGGGAGCTCAATGTACGTGTAGTGGCCGATGAACGAAAAATGTTCGTGAACCGCTGCCCAGCTCGTCCAGGGCTGCAAACCGTTCGTGTATTCGTTGGCCATACTCAGGGAGATGAGCACAGTATTCCACGAGCCGAGAAAAGCGGTCATGATCGTGAGTCGGATGTAGCGCGGGAGGGAAAGCGAGGAGTCTGGTTGGTCGAGCATGAGTCGGAACGCGTAGCGTCTTCGAATGAGGCGAGAGACAGCCAATGTGCAGTAAACGAGTGCAAGGACTGCGGGTATAAACGCGGATAGGTCGAGGATAAAGATGGATGGCCAGGAGACGTAGATTGCTGGAATGCAACCTAGATTCTCGATAATATCAAAACGATGTCCTTGGACAATGTAGTCTGCACCTCGTCTGAGTTTCGAGGGGACTGGAAATGAGAATAACGCACGAAGTGCCATGACCATCACGGGAACTCCCCAGCAGAGGAAAATATCCAATCCTCGATGCCACCATCCGGGCGGAGACATCTCAAGCCCGTATGCGATTCGACTGAGCCGTTTGGCCATGCACAAAGAGGATCCAGGGAGACCCGCGTCCGCCCCTATTTTCAGCTTTGTGGCTATGGCTAATTAGTCGCGACATAAAGAGAGGGCCAGAAACTGTACCCACCGATATCGCACCAAATGGGCGCGGTAACTTGGACGCTGTCGTCATATATCACAGCGTTGATACCATACGTTAGATTGTACACAGAGAGCCAGGCGATAATAGAGAGTGTCGCTAGATTTCGCACCCTCCAGTGGTGTGGGAGTGTGACAAGCATTAAGCCTAAAGCGATAAAAGGTCCAGCCGTCAATGCGCTAGGCATCGTAAAGAACGAAGGAGACGGGGAGGACGTTAAAAGAGCGTGGTTGTCGGTACCCGGCAAAGGAGGCTTCAGCTCCTAGGAGCGGTCCGACAGCTCTAATCCGCGTCTCCCACGTTATATTATGGGAGAGATCCCATTATAGTGATGGAGCCGAGAATAGTCCTGACATTCGCGACGCCAGGTCCTGCTCCCGCCGTGCAACCGCCGCGGATGGAAGATCGCCGTGGGAGATTCCTCATGGACGTTCCGACGACCCGGGAGAAACCATTGGCTAGACAGACCTTGGGGATGTAACACCTTGCGACTTCCTGTTGCGGCGGTAGCGTTAAAATGCTGCGTACATCCGCCGTCATTTTGTTACCATGATGCGGCAGATTGCATTCCATGTATCTGGATCAGCCCCTTGTTGTGGAGAGATGAGGCGCGTAGAGACCATGATTCGGCAAACTTGGCGGCGGCGATCTTCCTATGCGGAGAAGATACCTTGAACCTTGGCAATGCTGATATATCTGGGCAGTACTTCGTCCGATACTGCCTTAAAAGGCGGACTGTTCGGTGAATGGGACTTATAAGTTTTCCTGTTCCTTACCAGGCTAGCCCTACTTCTTCACCTCAACGCGGAGCGTTCTTTCTTTCGTGCTGCCATGCGAATCGTATCCGTCGTCCATGTCTTCTGTGCCCTCGTATTGGCTGCCGCCGCTGCTCCCCTAGATGGTAGATTTCCGTCTAGAATTGGGGTCAGAGACAACAATGGGGTATGTGGTTCGCTTCCCGGCGGTATCTGAATTTAATGCGATGTCGACTCAGGATGGAACCCAGGACACAGACATATTTCACCCGATCGAACTGAGAAGCTCTGCGGGAGTACGTGGCCTTCACAATGTTTCACGGGATTATGGCTGATATTGCATTCTGAACATAGACTGCAGGCGACAGTCCCATAGTAGAGGAGGTTGATCCGCAACCTGATTACGGATGTGTCATCGCATGAGACACTCGTCGCACCTGAGGTAGCGCCATTGTTTAGGATGTACCGCCCGTACTGTCTATGGGATTTTTCACACAGTATGAGAATATGCGGGATCAGGTGGGGTTTCCCCAGGACCGGGGTGCACGAGGCAATTTCGAAGTATATCTATAGTGGGACCGATCCATTCATGATGAAATACCCAGCAATAGAGCTATAGACTGACGGAGTTTAATCATTTGATATTAATTCGTGATTCCAGAACGGTTCTGAAAAGTCACAGAGTTACCGTCGCCGTTGGCCTGACGTCCCGTTGGATTTCCGGCCGGATTTCACAGCGACCTCTGAGTCCGATCTTGCTACGACGAGAAAATAAAGCAGATGTCCAAATTTTCTCCTAGAAGATGAAGTCGAGCGCGACAGGTGAGCAAAACCCTTGACACAAGTATGATCATCGACATTTGGAGGAGCGTCGGCACCACAGGTCCGTTTTCCCGTTTCGGCCGACGTTCCCGCGCGCTATGGATATCGACTCGGGGAGGGTCATTTCCGCCGAGATTTGCCTGTGGAGGAAAAGTTGAGTCCGAGATCGATGGAGGTGGGAGCAGCAAGTCAAATGCCGTTTGATCGATTGATCGCCGGCCGTGAAAGGAGGCCGGACCGACGATGATTCGAATCTGACCATAGTAGACCACCAGCTGCTTTCCCGACAAATGGCATCCCTGACTCCGACCGATACCCGAGACGCAAGTCCGCCGGTCTCCAAGGTATCAGCTCTCCTTATTCTCCCTCGCAGACTCAAAACACATATGGATGCATCCAGCATGCAAGAAGAGTGGTGGAAATAATCGAGAGCTTGAGTAACGACCATTATGCCAACGGCGTGCGCACTGCGGTATGTTTGTTCTCATGTATTTCAGCCTGAGTTTCCATTGTTCCATCAAGACCATCCCCGACGTCGATTCCGAGACATGGAATGAATTAGAAAGGTTAGGATATGAGGAAGCCAGGGAACATAGGCGCGTATGATCTTCGGCCCATTGTTCGTGAGACTGAGTTTGACTTTAAGATTAATTATCCTAGGCTTGAATACTACTTCAACACGAATGTCCTCACCGCATCGTGCCCGACGCCCGTGCACCAGAGCTTCAGATCCCTCTTTCGCTCAATCGATTACATTCAATTCGCCACAGGCTGTGAAGATTTCGTTGTCGAGTATAACCGGACAATCCTGCTCCCGAGCAGCGTTGCTCACCTCACCCCGGACTTCGTCTTCTACAAGAGCACCGGGAACATATTGGAATAAGCACCTCGTGATCGGCGAATGCGGCTGGGCGCAGTCGGCTTCGGCGCTAGCCAAAAAAGCCGAGGGATGGCTCGAGGAACTTGACGTGGTGCTTTCCATGCATCTTCACCTGCAAGCTACACGGGGCGCTACCCCAGAGGACCCTCCGCCGGAGCTGTACAGGATCAAAAGTAGAGGCGAGGTTCTTTCCGCTGCGCGCACGCCGCTCAGCGCCGTTACGTTTGAGGGACACACCTGGGCCAAGGCGATCGAAAAGATCAGCCTCACGTTGTACCACTGCGAATATGAAACGGAAACATACGTGAGGCCCGCTGCACCTTCTTATTTTCGCCGCACTTATTCTTCGCCTAGGACCTCACGCCCGCGCCACCTGGGGACACGTCTCGCGCAGCCGCGCTGGAAAAGGCACAGAGTGCCGTCACCTCCTATCTGCGTTCGGAGCTCACAAAGTGCATGACGGAGGAGCGCTTTCAGCAGTGCTTCACCCCGGAGAAACCATTCGCCTTGGGATGGGACAATTTTTATAGGGAAAGCGAGCGGGGGCTTTTCACCGAAGCGTACAGGCGGTACGAGAGATGGGCTTGGACGGCGATCTCTGCATCCGCCGCGCTCTCGGGAGGAGGGGAGGAGGAAACGAAGGTGCGCATCGAGTCAGGTACATGAAGTGCCGTAGCTAGTTCATTTTTCCTGATGTGCGTTCAGAGCTCACGAAGTGCATGACGGAGGAGCGCCTTCAGCGGTGCTTCACCCGGGAGAAACCATTGGCCTATCCCAAATTAGGTTTTGCACTCCCATTCTGCACAAGTTTGCTCAATATAGACTGCAGCACGCGGAAGCGTCGGTGCGGCTCGGGCTGCAGGTACACTTATGTCATCGAAACGGTACACAATGACTTTATTGCATGCTCAGATTGGCATTAGACAGAGAAATATCAACGCCAAGGACTTGGTTCCGCATCCGTACTCCCTGGCAACTTCTTCACAAGACAGTCCAATTGACATTGCTAAAGGTTACAGCCGGCGTCGTCTTCGTCGAGTCGATTCCAAGGGTTTGCACCGCTTCTTCCTTGGCTGAAATTGGGTGGAAATGAGATTCTCTTTTGCACGAAGAAAAAAAACTTACGGATGAACTGTACCGAAAAGTGTCAAGTGTCAAAGTGTCAGCATTGGGCGCTAGTAAGCGGAAAATGTCGGGACGTACAAAACCGACGAAATCTCTGCCAGTGTAATCATTTTCGTAGAAAACAATACGGTCGTTGTTGTAATTTGCGTATTTGGCGTTCCTGAGATTCTTAAGGCCCTTGTAATGCGTGTGTCCAGTGACCACTTCAGCCCGTTTTCAGTTACTGCCGAACAATAAAGCACAAAACACGCACCGAATGAGTTGGGGCTGAAATTGGTGCTCCCGGCGTCCCAAGTCCCAGTTGCATCCGAAGCAATTTTCACAGTAATAACACGGCTGTTGGCTTTCTTCTCGATCCTAGTGAAGCTGCTAGTAACCTCCCTGCCGATCCAGCTGCCGGTGCCGCTGTGGTTTTGCATATCTGCGGCCCTCGTAACCCTGTGCTGTGTACGGATCAAAATTGGCTCCAGAGGGCAGAGATACAAGGCGGACGCACATTATCAGGAGCATAGAACTGAAAAATGAATGAATAAACGTTGATGCTAATGTAAGTTGTAAACGACGGAGAAAATAGCATACCTTGGCATACGGCTTCGCATTCTGGCTGTGCCGGAACACGACAACGGCGTAGGTCCTGCCGCTGACCCTGTCCACCGTGATTTCGTATCTGTGGTTCTTGTTGGAATCTGTCTCGAAATCTGACTCCTTGTCGTAGTAGATGAAACCTTCGGGATCTGTATAACGACGGGGGGGCAGGGCATAATGAGACGCTGTCTATATATCGGGAGGCCAAGACATACCTCTGCCAATATAGGCACCGTCTGTGAACTCCAAACCAATTTCGGGGACCTCGAGACGGAATGCGCGCTGATTGCGGTCGTTCTTGAAGAACAGCGCAAACGCAGATTTAGTATTGCTGTAGTTCCAATTGAAGGGATTTGACATGCTGGAAGAGTTTGCGTTGTTGCAATTTCGTGCTAGGCAGAGAGGGCTAATTTATACGTCGGCGCTTCAGATACCTCCGACCAGGATGGCTGCTTTTTCAGCCGTCAGATGCCTCAATAATTACCCAACTCGTCGCACTCTCTTGGTTGAGCTCTTCGAGTGACAGGGAGCACGGCGCTCAAAAAATGATACTTGGATGGTGCATGTAGACGACTGACAGGATGCTCGGATTCCGGACATTCCATGGCGCCAAAGCAGGCGCTTCACCGGCGCTTCGCTTTAACTGTGGAGATGTTCGGCAGAGCCGATGTCGGACTGAATGTCATCTTGACTAGTTACAAATTAGAGGCGGTACAGAGTTCAAAATGAAGTTACTTACCCACATTCCTGACGCCTCCATCAACAGCCAAAAAATGAATGTGCAGTCAGGTACTATGCACATAGGCACCAGGATAGCTAGAGGACTGGCTCCCAACCAATCGAAGACCCGTTTTATTTTCACTAGCGCGCGATACTCCGAGTTGGCGCCGGTAAAAATTGCGGGGGTAGATTGATTGATTGACGGCCGTGCGCAGTGCAAAGATGAACGATAACGGGGTAGAACGAGATTATGGAAATATTTGATAGCTTCGGCTTGAGTGGAGAGACAGAGAGTTGAACCACAGCGGCACAGCCATACAGGGACCCAATCAAATCCGCCAACGAGAACATCAGACGCGGGGAAAACGAAACGTGGCTCCATCGATGACCATCCGGATGACTTGCCATGGGAAAACAGGAGGGGCGTAGTCGATAGCGTGAGCACTCAGCTGGCAATCCGAAACAGAATGATAACAATTGGCATGGCCACAACTTGAGCAAATCGTTGTGGAAAACGAGAGTCCCGTTTCTGAATTTCTCTTATTCCGTCCGGAATCAGTGCCGCTTGCACTTACGAACAAAGTACCTACATGAATCCCCGAAGGTGAAACTTTTCACTGCAATACACCCGCACCGGCGCGAGGTCCGCCGCGCGCTTGCTTGCACTTGATAACTTTAGCCGTAAACACAGTAAATGTGGGAAAATGAGGCCAATATTCACGGAGCATTCAGAAGCGCGCGGCACCTTGGTTCTAAAAGCCCTCCGGAAACATCTTGAGACGAGATGTATGGTGTGTGGACAAGGAAATATCGGGGGTGCGTGTCATGTTTCCCAGAGACTTACCAACCTTTGCCTTGGGCTGGCAGCTCGGCGCCTACACAGGGATATAGTTGTGGCGGCCGAAGGAGATTAGATAACTTACGCCCGAGGTCACGCATCCCGCAAAATTGGCCAGGGTTCGGCTCCGAAGGCAATGTTCGATACGTTGCCTGGAGATAAACGCACCATCAAGTTACATACATTGCCTATGCCGGTGGCTACGTATCCAAAGCCAACTGTATGTTGTTGAGACGACGAAGGCTACGTAGAGGGTCTTATTGTGGGCATCGAGGGAGGGCATGGTCGTGGGGCGAAAGAGTCCTCAGGTACGCATCATCGTGGGCGAGTGTTTGTGTGAGAGGCTCAAGAGCGCAGAAGTACACCAGTTCGCTGACCTGGTTTATCTCCGTAGAATAAGGAACCTTCTGAACGAACCTGTCGAACGAGACCGGAGAAACCGGTTTTTCGAGAAGAAATGGATGCCGCCCAAATGAGAGTCCGAGGAATAGAATTGTGGCCGTCGTCGATGAAGGCTTGAGGCGTTTCTCTTCAGTAAGCCACGAAGTTGACGAGACATCCCATGTTGAGATGGCAGTCCGAGACGGTGGTATCACGGTCGACTGCGCACTGGGCACGGCTATTCGTGGTGTTGGAGAAAATAACGGCGGAGATCGGGAATACGAGTCCTACAAAGGAAGTCTAGTCGGATGCAGTCTAAGCTGCTAGTACAGTCTAAACCTGAATAGCTCATAACACGTATGACGTGTCAGAGATGTTGCATATCTTTCCCTGCGCACTTTGCAGCCCACGCCGACTGGATATAGTGATTCACGCAAAGTGTCTGGTGCGCCAAATCGACGCTCATAGTAATATCATCATCAGTAAGTCGCGAACTGACGACCGCACCTTCTTTATCGGTACACTTCGTTGGAAATTTTAATCGCCTGTTAAGAAGATAAACGGAGCGAAAACGAAACCGCAAGAAGTGAGCAATACAATGATATTTCGACATGTCCATTTTCGTATGCGGGACAATCTATCAATCCAAGAAGTGTGTGCTTTCGGAGGTGTGGTATTCGAGGCCTATATGGGCTCAATGTCAGCGGATGGTCGGATGTAACTGGAATATTCTCTGATACTTAAGATCAACCCTCCCCTCTCGCTTCGCCGTGATAAACCTCTCCGCGAAGGTCCAATCCGTGGGTCTCCCCACCACCCCGAGCTGCCAACCCGTAAAGAAATTCCGTTGCGCCACCATTACGAACCGCTCGTCCTCTATAATCCCTGATCGCAGGGTGGTGACATGCTCTCTATCGTCGAGATAGTAGGTACGTAGCAGACCCGATCAGCACAAAACATTGCAACCGATTGCACGTCCGCAGTACACGGTTCAAAGCCACGCAAACGTTGTAGTCGTTGAAGGCGAAGTGAGTGAGGAGTGGCATTAGCGCAAGTCCTGCCCATTCATCCGTACCTCACTGCGCCACGGAACCGAGAATCTCGAGATGTGTGACGTGGCGGAAGACCGGCCTCGAAAAGTCCGCGCGGTCGGTGAAAAGAGCGTCAAGATGAATGGATAGATGTTTAAGTGGGAGATTCTGGAGGATGCATTCGTGAAGGAAGCGCCGAGACGTCGTGAGGAAATCCGTTAGGCCCGTGCATGCAGGAAGAATGATCTTTTCCGCTGCTCTATGATCCTTTATATGGATCTCCTGAAGTAGACGAGCGTCTGCAAGAAAGAGTGACTGCACGGAATTGTGAAAGAAGCCAGGCGCCATTTTTTCGATCGCACGAAGGAGAACACCGAGCGTGAAGCGCGGAAGGCTGCCCAGCCGGTGCAGGTCACATAGAACGATGACGCGGTACAAGAAAGGCTCTACCCTAAATGTTGTTAGTGGTGGAGATTTCTGTCCATTTTCTTACCAATTTTTCACCCACCAGGCAACTAGCATGAGCTTTGGGAGGCCTAGAAAGAGCAGCCATCTCGAAGATGGCGTGTTCCAGTTCAAAGGGAAGTCTACGATCCTCGGGTTGCCACGGTTCGACCTTCATTATAGTTGGCTACGATCCCAACGAGCAGTGTGATTCAGGCAATCGTGGTGGCGAGAAGAAACATTGGACATGTCTCTGGCTGCCGGAAAGATCCGAATGATGATGCCGCCACATGCCGTTCTTAACTAACCTCGCATTTCAAGTCGCTTTTCACCGTTTATCTAGCTCTTTCAAGATGATCCTGCATTTGAGAAGCTTTAATTACCAATGGGAACTGAGCAGGAGGGTCAGCTCCGTGACTCGTCAATTGATAGTTATTACCGAAGGACTTTCTGAGATCTCCTCCGTCCGACCGGCCGTGCCCTCTGTGCTGGGCCAGCCTTCCACAGCGTTAAGCACAAGTCATTCAACATGTACATTTCTCTCTGAGTAAGTAGCTTTTGAATGTTTAAATTCTGCAACCAGTCGCACTTTGGTCCGATTTATTCTAATACTGGGTATTCCCAGTCGGTGGAGAATAAAACGTAGTACTAGTAAGAGTGCAACCTAAGCATAGTATGTTATGGTCAGAGAAGTCGCTGTTAAAATTGCCACTGCCCCGCTGTACGGAGACAGGAAGATATCCTTGCATTCCCGCCGGTACGGTAACACCACCCTCTGCTCATTGACATGCGGGTGTTTTACGCCATCTCGTGTGATGAGCGCGTCCATGACCTTCGAGAAGGAACGGCTTAAACGGTCCGCGCAATAGCGGGAGAAGGTGAGATGATTGATGCTATGAAAACGGTCATTTGCCGATACACTTGACAGGAAGCGCCATCCGCGGTGGGAATCATCGACATCGGATAAGTCCAAGGTGTAGGAAAACAGCACGGCGCGTTTGACTTTGGTTGGTGGCGGCGGCGGCGTCCCACCTAATCGACTCCGAATGAAACTGGTGATAGAGCGGGTCGGCGGCGGCCCTGGGATGTGATGGATGGAATGAAGCATTATCTTGTACATGCCGCGTCGAATAGGGCTTTCCAATGCCCGTAAGTTGATCGATTGGGTATCTCGGACGGGGATGCGGCCGAACTCCAGCGGTTGACGCACCACGGGCGACAATTCTCTTCCGCAGATCCGGTCCCAGAAACTCACTCCGGCTATTGGGCGCCAGAACGGCGCGAATGATGAGAATGCATAGATCAGCAAGAATTCTTGGTGTGGCGGCTCGAGATCTGTCTGTGTGATGCCGAGATGCCCCGGGACCAAGACTGGTGCTGTCTGCGAAGGTGGCGTCAGTCTTTCCAGTCGATAGCTTGAATATGTTAGCACACGTACACGTAGAGGAGAACAATTTAAAAGCACATATTTCTCGGAGCGCCAATTTGCCAACAAGACGAGCCCGGGAGCCTGGGATTCGGTTTCAAATGATATGGTGAAAAAGTCTCCCAGGATGGTCGGACCAGAAATGTAGGCGAGGTGCTCCGGTAGTTGGAATCGAAAAAGGTTGTGTGATCTTCCGCTCAGTAAATCGAGCTGCAATATTTGCACGACCCTGTTATTGATCCGGACATAATGAAAGTAATCATTAGAAAATCGCATCACTCACTGATTGGGACCGGAGAGGCTGAGAATCACCATTAAACTGTCGTCGCTGGAATGTGTGTCGAAAGACCAGTGGGAGATGAAATCAAAGTTTGGATATGTCACCACATGGACGCACAGGCCAGTGCCCAAGTCATATAAGCTAAGACTTGCGCCCTCCTGCAGACCAATGTAACGTTCGCCGGGAGAAATTCGGACACTCGCTGGCCCAGTTAGCTCCTGGTCTACAGACATCGAGATATCTCGAGGATATCTTTGCGCGCCGAACCAAGTCGGTGACCAAATCTTCGGACCGAGTATGATGCGTTTCACCTCTTCGACGAGATCAGTGGTACTAAAGGAGTCAAGTTCCACTCCCGGAGGTAAGTGAACAGAATCTCGGCCAGAGTCTATACAAGAAGAGTGGGAGTGGGACTCACCCACTTCCACTAACGGTGGGCCACTCCCACTATCAGGAGTTGATGAGAGTGGGACTGGTGTTCAATAGTGGAACTCGGCAATGCATAGCCGCGGCACCATCGTTTCATTGATCCGCCATCATCTAGTTGATACGGGATCATTGGACTGTGACGGAGCTCTGCCGGGAACCGGCAAAGGTTTTGATTCCCCCACGATCGCTCCGTGCAGCCTCAGCCGTCAACATTCTGGGCACACTTCGAGTGAAAGATCACTTCGTATATAGATTATGCAGGAAACGTCCGGGACAGATTTTAATTTTGCCCTTTGTTCATAGCCCGGCAATTTATTTTTCATTTCTACAGAATTCACAGCCATTTACGGCCACTTGTAAATCTTTTTTGTAGGCAAGATTCAAAATTCTGTCGTAGACAAACTCTAGTTATCTATCTCGTATACCACGGGAATTCTACTTCAGGTCGTAGAACCATTGTGGAAGGCTGGGGCGACGACTGACGCAGAACAAACAAAGAACAAATAGACATTTGTTTGGTGTGGATTGCCAGTCCCCACCCGAGTTTGGGGACAAGGAAGGACTGTGAATGTGACCATTTTAGCGCATTGGTTACCTTGTTGTACGAAACCAAATGTCCCGCTTTCGGGAACATCCTCGGTCGTTCACCTGAAGTGCCGGGTGAGGTAATGTCTCCTTTATTTACATATCTTTCACGCTGCTGCTTTCTTCGAGCTATTCAGCTAATAGGTATGGTTCATATATTGCCCGTTTACCTGGAGTTTTTGTGTAAAAAAATTGACCTAGCCAGGTGGGCAACAGGAAGAGACTTTTCACTTTCAACCGTGGGAATTTGTTTTCCTTGTTCGCGCGTTTCTGCTCAACTATCGATTACATTTCCTTCTTACTCCCCCGAAATTCACAGACAATTCAAGGAAGATGTAAACTGTAGAATTCGATTTGAAAATCAATAAGAAATGAGGGTGAATGCAGAAGCTCAGATACATTGTTGACAGCACTTATTTCCGAGAGGATACTTGTTTCAGTTTATTGCCGTTTTCAGAAAAGTTGGCGCGCGTGACTTTTTGTGACTTTTTGCGCATTTTGCTGGCCCGACGTCGGCGGCCCATATCTCCACAACCCCTACACCAAATCGCTCGAGTCTAGCACCATTGGAAAGCGCTCGTTCAGGGCTATCCTGCCCGGCATTTGTTGAGGCTGACTGCACACTCATTTTGATGGTATCTCTCAGTCATCTCTACGCACAACCGCGGGCCCTAGCGATGGACGAACAAGCTCTCCTCTTGCAAATTGTGGCCATAGGTCCTCAATGTCACCGCCCGGAGGGAGCCCCATGAAGTTCTATGTATGAGAGCGCCGACATTGGCTGATTTCTGTTGGTGACATTTCACACCACTTTTGAACGACTCCATCCGGCCTTCCCTAAACATGGAAGCCCCCAGGATCTCCACAGTAGCATTCCCTGAACACCTCCAATCGTCTAGGATATTTTTTTCGGCTTTGGATGGCCCTGAAATGCGAGGAGAACAATGTAATTTGCAGGCAGCAGAAGGTGCGTTTCCACCTCTATTTCACCTCACATATCCCAATGAATGTGTGGTATAGAATCGGTTTGACCCGTCTAACATGGGGGGACATTCCAATTTGCGTGAAAACGAGCGGAAGGTCATGGTTTATGGGGCTTTCATGGTGTGATTTCGACGTCGAGTATTGTGTACCGTTGGCACCAGACACTTCCATGAATTAGCTGGGGCACCCTTGTACACAGTCTCAAGAATGTATCTACAAGTTATTACGGCCCCATACCCTCTCCGTCTTATGCTGGACGTCGCCGATGCATTTTAGCCATCAAGTAAAATCAGCATATTCACACTGCTCAGAATCTCTCCAAAATGCCCGGGCATGATAGGCCTGAACGAGCCCTTTCCAATGGTGCTGGACTCGAGCGATTTGGTGTAGGGGTTGTGGAGATATGGGCCGCCGACGTCGGGCCAGCAAAATGCGCAAAAAGTCACAAAAAGTCACGCGCGCCAACTTTTCTGAAAACGGCAATAAGCTAACTTAACAGACAGAGAAATAATTCCACTAGTCTTCTTGAGCCATTTACCACGTGTTACATTACATGTATTCATACATGAGATTCTCGTAAAGTGACCACAGAGATCGGTTTAAGCCAAGGCCAGAGTCTTCTAAAGCCTTTTGTTCTCGCTGTATTAATGAGGCTCAGAAAATAGCTTAAGTTGACTGAGTAATACGGCACTGACACGGCAGGATGTGTTTACCCGTCACTGATGTGGTGTTTTGAGCGCGTCAGTTCCCACGCACCTAACACGTAGTGTTGTTCAGGTTACAGTCAAGTCCGGGCTTGGGTCGGATCGTACCTGTCCTGGGTCGAGAAAAATCTCACTGGCCCTACTTTGTGCTTGTGCTTGTACTTGTACTTGGACCAGGGCTTGTTTGTATTTTTTTTTTTGAGTCTAGTCCTTCATGGGATAGTAAATCTCCCATTAGCCTCATTATGTATTCAAAATAACCTGAATAGCATTTCCAACTTTCGGAAATCAAGTTGGCAACTTATACGTTCGAATTTGAAACTCCATCAACAGAGCGCAGTCTTGTGTGCCACCTCAAGCACGGGTATTCAAATTTCAAAGGCAGTCCAATGTGGAAGTCATATACTCGTGTAGCTCTGGTGCACTGAAATCCAAAATTTAAATTGAGAATTATGATGATTCAGAGTACCCGGAGAAGCCGAAGCCTCTGAAGCCCGGGCCCAAGCCGGGGTTACGGGCTTGGGAAATTCTGAGCCCGACCCTGAGCCCCTCAAGCATGCCTCGGGTCGGGCCCTGGAAGCTTGAGACAACACTACTAGTAATTTGACACGACTGAGCAGTGAGCCTAAGAATATTATTACGTTAGGCACTCTCAGTGTCAAAATTGGTGGATTTGAAACACGAGTAGAACTCAAACAAAGGCCGCACCAGTGCTGCACCAGTACTGCCTCATTGTATGCCTACCCCGACAACCAATCAGTGACGTGCGTGATGCCGGGAAGCGACCACGGCGTGCCGAGTCACATCTTGATTGATTTGATGTTGCAGTGATGTCCAAAAGCTGAGTCCCACTAATGATGGCAACTCCCACTACTGATGGCGACCGAGTCCCACTAACGGTGGTGAGTCCCACTATCCAGACCACTGATAGTGGGAGTGGACGATATGGGAAGATATTTTGATGGGGGGTTTGCAACTAAAGAACAGACTGAATATATTGGTGAAGCAGGACGGTATTTATACAAGTCTCTTATCTACGAGTCATACGGAGTCATAAGGAAATTGAAATAGGAGCATATGGTTGTGGAGCGAAAAGCATGCTAAACCGTATGGGGCCGTAGCAACGGTGAAATGGAATTGAGAGAACAATAAAACGAAAAGATAAGACACTGCTTTCAGGGCAATCTACATGGTCAGGCAAGTCACCAGACGCGACCACGGGTTGTATTTCCAACACTCCCCCTCAAACCGTGGATAGTCCCAGAGCGCGAGCAAAATGTTTAGCTTTGGCGCTGGGCAGAGCTTTGGTGAGGGTGTCGGCAGTCATCTCATTTGTTGCACAATAGATGAGCTTGATTGAACCGGCCTCCATGATATAGCGAATATAGTGGTATCGCAAATCAATGTGCTTCGTTCGTGCGTGGTAGTGGCCGTCCTGTGCGAGAGCAATAGCAGATTTGCTGTCGCTGAAGAGTGTGGTTGGTGATTTCAATGGGCGGAATATTTCCCCGATGAGTTTGTGCATCCACATCGCTTCCTTGGCGGCGTGAGTTGCAGCAACGTATTCGGCCTCGGTGGTGGAGAGTGTTACAAGTTCCTGCTTCTTTGAAGACCAAGAAACAGCTCCTCCATCAACCATGAAAACGTAGCCAGTAATGGCCCTGCGATGGTCCTGTGAGGCACCATCAGCATCGACGTAGCCCTGTAAACCACGCTTGTCTCCCCCATAAACCAACACCAAGTCCTTCGTGCCGAGAAGATACCTGTAGATGTGTTTGACGGCTTCCCAATGGGTCCAGCCGGGGTTATCGTTGAATTGGGAGACAGTTGAAACTGCGAATGCAATGTCGGGCCGAGTACCCATTGCGGCGTACATGAGTGATCCAACAGCTTCGCGGTGAGACGGTGGCTCTCGAAGTAATGCGGGAAATGTGCTACTGGCCGCTAATGCGAGTGGACAAATGAGCTATCCACTAACAACACCAACAACTAATAAATCACTAACAACCTATCGCTCCTCTTGTGTGAGTGCCGATGTGAGGGTAGTTCGGGGTTTGAATCAACGATTAGTTGACCCTATAGCTAGTCTGTACTGGTAGACGGTTTGTTTTGATCACTAAACGGCTAAGGTGTCTTAGCCGGGTAAGGATCTCTTGGTTTGTCTGGGTAGTTCTGGTCTTATTTCAAGACTAATGCGGTACAATGGACAGAGTAATAGTAGTTTTACGACACAAGGTCAGGTTTCGGTGTCTAATAGACGAGTTTGTGGTTATACACCAAGGTTTGGGCGGCTTTCGGCCTTAAGAGAGCTTTCGACTCAATATGATTCGACGAGACAACTGGTTCTGGCGGCTTTCGGCCTTAAAAGAGCTTTCGACTCAGTACTGATGCTCGGCTTTCGGCCTTATTCAAAGGGTTTTCGACCCAGTTCTCGATTGCTTATATTTTTAAGGTTCTTTATCCAATCCCAATTCTATTCTGGTGCTAGGTTTCTGTGGGCTAGGCCCAAGCTAATCAAATCTAGTGGAACTAACAAGGACAACCAACTCTGGTGCCTGCCTCCAAGGGATATGCGCTCCCGTTTTGCACTTCCTGCCCCTACTTATACTAAATCCAACCTGCTTACACTGCCCGGATTACACTACTATAGCTAAGCTGACTCCCCACTGCTCCTGTTGTCCGTCGGCGATACTCGTTTCTCATTGGTTGAGTATGGCGTGCTTTGATGTAGCACGAGATTTCCCATCTGCTCCGTCGGAGGGTCCATCTTGACATCGGGTGCCTTACCTGGATAAGGTCTTCTTCGTCTGTAGCTCTATGTCCCGAGCTCGAGAGGGTCTTCTTTGTCTAGCCTGCCATCGTAGCTTGAATACGGTACCCCATAGTTGTAGGTTAGCTCAACCCGTCTATCTTTAGTCTGGCTTTTAAGGTTCTGTTCTTATCCGGATAAGGATTATCGTGATGTCTGTAGTGATGCGGGTTGCCTAGACTGGTAATGCCGGTGGCTATTCTTGGACACTGTCCATCTTGGCGTCCCAACCTTCTCTTGGTATGCCCAACTCATCATGTGATTCAAACGCGGTAGGTCTTTGTGTCAAACACAGACAATCTTGGTCTAGTCAATCTTTTATGAAGGACTTCGGTTCTTCCTGTGTGCAATAATGATAGTTTCCTTCCCATCTCCTTGGTATGAGTCCCAGCAAGCAGCCTTAGGCTTTATATAACCTAGTTTCTCTGCCATAGTGGTCTAGTTCCTTACCCGGGTAAGACATATGTTGGCCCCATTTGTGAAGGTACCGCCATAAGTCCTCCTGGTTCATTCCCTAGTGCTATTAGACTATTAGGCTTCTCGTTCGGAGCTCCCGAAAGCCTCTTGGTATGTAGCTCACATGCTTGACACCTGGAAATATGCAAAATGCGCAAATTCAGGTGTACTTGTTTACAAGGCTTATCAGCAGTAGGGAACATTCTTCATCTTGGCAATATCCTTGATGCTTGTCGGCGATTTGGATTTGCTAAGAGCAAGGTTCGGGTCCAAAGGCATTGCACTCGGCTTCAGATCATTGAAGTTGAACCGTGTGAGAATTGCCTCGATATAGGCATGCTGCGATAGGCTGATTGTTCGCTCAGCATGATCGCGTGTGATCTTGATTCCAAGTAGCCAATTAATTGGGCCAAGATCGGTGAGCTTGTACTTTCCATCCATTTCGACCTTGAATTTCTGGATCTGCCCAAGGACCTTCCCAAAATCATGCAATCGTCGACATGAATCGCAAGTACGATGAGGTGATTTTCTTCCTCCTTGAAGAATACACCGTGATCCGATTCGGATCGCTTGAAGTGAAGATCTGCGAGCGCTTCGCACAGGAAGTCGTACCATTTCTTCGCGCCCTGCCGAAGACCATAGATTGATTTGTGGAGTTTCAACACAAAATGTTTCTGGTCCTTCGAAGCATAACCGGGCGGTTGCTCAAGATAGATGGATTCATCCTCTGCTAGGACTCCATTGAGGAATGCACTTTCAAAATCAACCGTGTGAACTGGCCAGTCGTTGCGTGCTGCAATTGCTAGAAGCAGCCGAAAAGATGACAACTTTGCAACAGGTGCATAAGTTTCATAAAAGTCAACACCGTAAGCCTCTCGCAACCAGTCGAGCCTTGTACTTCTCGATTTCACCAGCGGCATTCTTCTTGATGTGCAGAACCCATTTTGATCCAACGACATTAGCGCCAGGCGGGCGCTCGGTCATCGACCAAGTTCCAGTGCGTTCCAATGCGGCAAGCTCGGCTTTGATTGCCTCTTCCCATTTAGGCCAATCTGATCTCTTCCGTGCCTCCTCGAATGTTGGTTCGAGTCCCTCTGCTCCAGCAGTAACAGCTGCCATTGCAAAATCTTCGACAGAGACCATTTCCCAATCATCTGAAGCTATTTCAGCTGCTTCCTGGATGCCTTTTGGGATTGCTGGGTCACGCCGGTAATTGCTAGTGACACCCGTGCCATCGCGAAGGTGGCGCACATATGCGGATTCCTTCCGAATGCGTTGAGGTCGAGCTGCAGGCTGTTCTTCATCTGGATTCTCAAAATTCTGACCTAGAATATCTTCTTGAGGTGCAGGAGGATCGTCTTCATTCTCCTTCTCTGGTGGCTGGGGGTCCTCAATATCAGGAACTTCTTCAACTGTGGCTCTCGGAACGGTTCGATTTGCTGGTGGTGGCACTTGCACTGGTGCTGGAGGGTTTGATTCTTTGCTGGGTGGACGCTCGACTTGCTCCCACTCCCCTTCGAGCGGCAATTTCGCCACAATCACAGCATCTTCTTCAAAATTGAAGCTGACACTACGTTCAACTCCCACTGTGCGACGTTCCGGCCAATAGATCCAATGAGCAGCACTCTCTTCATCAATTCCGACCCAACGACCAACCCTCCCTCGCATATCAAGCTTGGAGTCGTCGTCATCATGCACCAGGACTTTACAGCCCCAAGGATGCAAATCGGCCAATACGGGCTTCTCTCCAAAGACAATTTCATACGGAGTTGTTTCGCCGATTGCGCGGGTCCAGGTACGATTTTTCAAGTACACTGCATGGGCGAGAGCTTCGCCCCATAGGAATTTTGGAAGGCCGCTATCATGAAGCATAGCGCGAACCTTATTCAAGAGGGTGCGGTTGAGGCGTTCAGATACACCATTGTATTCAGGAGTATCATGGACCGTGAGCCGTCGAATGGTTCCTTGTATCGCGAGGTGAGCATCGAATGCATTGCTCCTGTATTCCCCTCCACGATCTGAGCGTAGGCATTTGATCTTGACATTCTTCTGGGTCTTCCACCAAGCCTCGTTTGCCAAATAATGCTGAAAGACCTCGTCTTTATGAGCCATTAAATAGATGTGCGTGTACCGGCTTTTGTCGTCTGTGAAACTGACATAGTACTCCTTGTGGTGAATAGTGCGAACAGGTGCAGGTCCCCAGACGTCTGAATGGCTTTCATCTCCAAGATTTTCAGCACGGCAGGCTTCCCGGAATTTTTGAATCGGTTTCCGAGTCATTTTCGCAAACTCGCAAGAAGCACAAATGCTGGGTTGGCTGCTTTCATCCAACTCGATGCCATGAACAAGTCCTTTCTTGACTAGCTTCCGCGCAGCTTCATGCGCAACATGTCCCATCCTACGATGCAATTCATCGATGGTGACCTTCTCTTTTGCAGCTCCGGCAAATTCGGATGTGGGTTTGGCACGAGGGGTGAGAACACGGTAAAGCCCTCCTTTCTCGCTTATCTTGCCAACTGGGTTTCGATTTTTGTCGAAAATGCGACAGGCGCCGTCTCCGAACCATACATGTGATCCGGCGGCATCAATGCGACTGATGGAGACCAGAGTGACTCCCATCATTGGTGCGAATAAGACATCCTTCAACAGAATTCTTGACGCGGGTTTATCACCATTTGGCACCGTGACATACATGTCCCCCTTGCCAATTGCATTGAAGGACCTCTTATCTGCAGCGGTGATGGATTTCGGCGGAATTTCGACAAAGTTGATGAAACGTGTACGATTCCCCGACATGTGCTTGGATGCCCCCGAATCGTACAAGTCTATGTCGATCAGGCTATCCCCTGGCTTGTCGTTGGCCAGCATCGCTGTGTCGAACGAAGTCGTGTAGGCATCTTCCATCCCTATGGAGGATTCATCCAGAATTCCATTGCTCAGAGCCTCGGCTTCTAGCGCTTCATGGGTAGGTACCCAGGCCAAATAATCGGTGATATTGCCCTTGTTCAGCTCGATCCACTCGAAAGAGTCCTCAGAGCCGTGGGAGTCGCTGTCCCTGTCGTTGTTCCAGTCATCACCTTCATCCTCAGAGTCTGAGATATCTTGAAGGTCTGGCATTGACCCGCCACTGCTGTCCGAATCCGTGTCGGAAAAGTCGTCAAAATCTTGATCATCTGCAGTGCTGCTATCCGAGTCGGTGTCCGAGTCGGTACAGTCATCGTCTGAATCCGAGACTGTTTGAAGTTCAGGCATGCCATCATCATCTTCATCATCTGTGAAGGGCTTGAGTGATTCAGCATCCTCGAACAGGCCGTCGAAGATATCGCTGTAATCTTCGGAACAAATCGATGTTTCGTCGAGCCCGAGGAAATCTTCCTCGCTGCTCCTGTCCGCAGACACGTTAAGGCCTTCTTCCATGAAGTCCAAAATATTCGATTCCGCGAGTGCCATCCAGGCCTCGTCTTCTGCGTTGGCTGCTGTAGCCTTTGCTTTTCCCTTCCCCTTTCCTCGTGGACCCTGGCCGGCCTTTCCGCCGCCTTCTGCCCAACAATCCGACTTGTAATGTCCCCTCTTCTTGCAGTTGAAGCACTCAACATCTTTCTTCGACTTCGAATTTGAACCTCCGCCCTGACCCTTCCCACGAGAGGAGTCATTGGAGTAGAAGGCAACATCCTTGTCATCCTTCCTGCCATTCTTCTTCAGAAGTCGGCGTTCGTATTCGTCGGTGACGGTGAGCATGAGGTCATTTGCGGTGAGGGTGGTTCCAAGCACGCTGGATGTAGCGCTGACTGCGGAAATATATGGATCGAATGAGGAGGGTAGAGAGCCGAGAATGATTGCGTAGAAGTCATCCTCGGTTGGGGGTTGACCCATTGCTGCGAGATCCTCGCGCATGGTCCTGAGCTTTGTGAAATGAGTGCGTATATCACCGCGCTCTTCACAACGCTCCTCTTGAAGCCTGCGACGCAAGTCAACTGACACCATTCGAGATTTCTTCTGGAATTCGTTCCCGAGTTCCTGCCAAATTTCGCTGGCTGTCGACTTGTTACAGATCTTCATGAACAGTGAGTCTGGAATTGTTCCAGCAATCTGCTGCTTGATGATTGCTTCGCCCTGATGCCATAATTTCACCTCTTTCTTCCACTCTGTGTCCAACACCATTTGTTGCGCAGTCATAACTACTGGCACAGCTGCAGTACTCCGAATGGCCACAAGAGGATCTGCCGGTGGTGCTGAATTCTGATCAAGATGTTCCGAAATACCTCGAGCATCAGCGGACCAAATGAACCGGTCTTTGTAGATGACCCAATTTTTGCCAGTGACTTCGAGCATGGGGATACGCAAGAAGCTGTCACCGAGTTTGGTGGTTTCAAAAGACATTGTAGATTTAGAGGATGGTCAAAGTGGCAAGCAATTGATTGGTTTCTTTAGATGCAGGGTGCAGGGCCCATAACCTATGGGAAGATATTTTGATGGGGGGTTTGCAACTAAAGAACAGACTGAATATATTGGTGAAGCAGGACAGTATTTATACAAGTCTCTTATCTACGAGTCATACGGAGTCATAAGGAAATTGAAATAGGAGCATATAGTTGTGGAGCGAAAAGCATGCTAAACCGTATGGGGCCGTAGCAACGGTGAAATGGAAATTGAGAGAACAATAAAACGAAAAGATAAGACACTGCTTTCAGGGCAATCTACATGGTCAGGCAAGTCACCAGACGCGACCACGGGTTGTATTTCCAACAGATGAGTCCCACTCCCACTCTTCTCGTTGGTACTCCTCGGCCAGGACGTCTTCGTTGAGGTCATGGAAGAGCATCTGAGAAATCGAAGGTGCCAGCACAGTCATTCACGTGACCCGTTGTTGGCAACTGTCACTGTCAGTCATCTATGATCTCTGTCATGCCTCGATCGACTTTCAACTCCGATTCAAAGTCTTGAAGTTGTCCTCGACCATCGTGCATCATGGACGTGATTCATAGTCCTGTGCGACAGCTAACCAACCGCGATTTCGGCACGCTTTCCTGGCACCGACTTCCGGACCCCACTGATGAAGAATCTATATGAAGTTTGATTAAGGAATGGCTGTCTAGACACGAAATCAGGTTCAAGCACTAATTTGATTGAACAGGCAGGACCCGCAGGACGCTGCTGCACATTACGAGTGCTTATGTAATAAGTAATCGTCTATTTGGGAAATCGATATGAGGATTTTTCGACCTCTGAACAAGTCAGTCCCCCGGGATCGTCACTACAGGCAGACGTTTAAGGCACCCTCTTAGGGTGTTCAGTTCTGTTTTGAATAAATACCCTAAGAGGGTCCTGGTTGCTGGGAGGCTGTAGATACATATGCCTCCCACCAACGCAATTTGATCCCATCACAGATGGGATCTCCCACTACTTAGGGGTTTTTATTCCATTTACGTCATATGCACTTTTCTCATTCCCTGCTGTATTTAACCGTTTTTCTACTATCATACTACCTCAAATAAATAATATAACGTTGGCTACACTACTGTATTCCCAAAACAAACTCCCCCGCACCCCGACTCCCATAACCGTTATCCCGAGTCCTTTACTTGGCTTGCGTCCGACACTTCACGCGCATGTGTAATCGATATACCTTGAATTAATTCGTCGAAATTCCAACCAGTCCACGCGCCGGCGTGACGTCAACATACCCACCAATAGCCAGTAGAAGTCGGGGTAATCCGGCCGGTCAACAACGACAAGATAAGTAAGCTTGGAGAGACCGGCGATGCGAATTAATGATGCGATAGTAGACACTTTGTAGTCGACACACCTTGGATTTATCTACCCGAATTGAAATTGAATCAGTCCCCGTTGGTCCGAGTTGAAGATGGTTAGTTGAAGATGGTTGAGGCGTCGAATAAAGCCATCATGAGATTCTGGGCGCCAGGGCGTGATATTGGTAGACTTATCTTATGAACGTCGAACACTTCGACTTAATACCATCTTGACAATGAACAACATTCCCGAGTCGCGTATACCCCACCTTTAAT
This sequence comes from Mycena galericulata, assembly GCA_029289565.1. Taxonomy (NCBI): domain Eukaryota; kingdom Fungi; phylum Basidiomycota; class Agaricomycetes; order Agaricales; family Mycenaceae; genus Mycena; species Mycena galericulata. The sequence continues at coordinate 47,179 of JARKIA010000209.1, read as the reverse complement.
CATGAATCCAGTTGTTCCCCCAAACTAACCTTCCGCGCTCATCCTTAGTCTGTGTTTCTTTCCTTCAAAAGTTTGTTAGTAGTTTGTTTCTACAATCTTCTCCTTATATTCGAGTCAATTCCCAGGTTTGAAGATTAATTGAACTCAAACTTACCGGATGCCTGGCCAATTCAACTGCCTGGTATTATCGTACGATTCCGAGTATGTATCAGTATCAGAAGTGAATCGCCACGACGTTGACTGGTTCTGCTCCCCAGTCAAACGGGCCGCCCTATGAGTCGAGGGAAGTACTGTATATATGTCAAAGGAAACTTCACTAAACTCAAAAGTCAATCACCTGAGATGTTACTCGCATAATTGCGAGTTAAACCTAAGCGGACCCCTTGTTCCCAGCCCCGACCTAAATCCGAGATGACGAAACTGAGTACTAAATTTGTATGCACAAATGTGCCGCCACCAACTCTCACTTGAATTCCGGTCGGTAGATGAATTTGGACGTAACTTCACCTTGAAATTGATTTAAAGCCCAATCATAGACAGGGACTTACCTCCCGGATGTAAATTAACGCGCCACGATGTTGGGACTCTCCTCCCACGAATGGGTGCAGGGAAAGTTGCGTTGTAGCACTGCATGTCGAACAAAAAATCAGCATAAATCAAAAGGGAAGTATCTGAGATGTTACTTGCTTGAGTCCGACTTCAAAATACCCACCACTCGAGGCGGCCTCCTTCCTCCAAGACCTGATCTAAATTCGACATGACGAAGGTGAGTACTGAGTGTGTATGTACAAATGTGCCGCCGACTTACTTTGAGGTGCTGTACCACATCCCCGCGTGCAAAATCTCCAGAATGACTTCAAATCCAAGTCAGAGATGGGTCGGGACAGACATCAGATCCCTATCTACCGTACTGTAGTTCTAGAAAAAATAATCAGCGTTCAAGACAAAGCAAAAAGAACAAGAGGAAAACTTACTTCACACTCGGCCACCCCAAGATGCCCAGATATCCCTCCACTACCAGAGCAACCCCCCGCTTCCCGCCGCAGCGCCCATAATCGAATAGTTCCTGGTGGCGGACCAGGCAAAACCCGCAAGCGGACGGTTCAAGCCACGCGCCGTGGACCCGGAAATGGGTGTGGATCAGGCGTTCTGAAACAGTGTAAAAACGAAGAGGAAAAAGAACCCGAAAACTGACCGAATTTTTTGGCAAAGGGCACGTACCACCAATACCACCACTTCACTCGTTGTCCGCGGCACTGGCGCGTCCACTCCCTGCGGCGCCGTTGCGGATTCTTCGCGCGGCCGATCTTGATTTTAGCGCGGGGGAACCTTGGAGCGCGTCCGAAGCGCCGGCGAGGCTGGTTACGGAATACACGAAACGCGTAGAGACACCCAGGGGCGTCGGAGGGCGAAGGCGGCGAGTTGAGGACGAGTGCGATTTGGGGGTGGTTAGGAGTAGCCATTTGGTGGTGGTGGTTGCAGTTAAAGAGAGAAAAGTCGTTAGGCGCCCGACGGCCGCCTTTTATACCCCGCTCCGGACGTCGCCGACCGCGAGCCGGGTGTCGGCGGCGTTCTGGAACAACGTCAACGACCCGCCACGACCGGTGAGGAGGTGCACCAGACGCGCGGGGTGCGGAGAAGGGGGCGGGGTGCGCGTCGGTCGCGGGAAAGCCCCTTCGACGGTGAGCCCGATGTCGGCGGCGTTCGAGAACAACGTCAACGACGCGGGGCGCGGAGAAGTGGGGCGGGGAGGCGCGCCGGTCGGGGCGGGGGGGGGGGGGGGAGGGGGGGCGTGCGGACCGGGGAGAGTGCACGCGGGTTGCGGAGAAACGGGGCGGGGGCGGCGTGCGGGGGCGGGTTACAAGAGGGCCGGGCGGCCTGCGGGGTCGGGGGTGGGTTGTGGAGAAGAGGTGCGGGGCGGCGTGCGAGTTGGGGAGAAGGCACGCGGGTTGCGGAGAAGTGGGGCGGGGGAGGGTTGTGGAGAAGACCGGCGAGGCGGCGTGCGGGTTGGGGGGAGGGGACGCGGGTTGCGGAGAAACAGGCCGGGGGCGGCGTGCGGTTCGGGGGCGGGTTGCGGAGAAGAGGGCCGTGCGGCGTGCGGGTCGGGGGTGGGTCGTGGCGAAGAGGTGCGGGGCGGCGTGCCGGTCGGGGGGTGCGTTGTGGAGAAGACGGGCGGGGCGGCGCGCCGGTCGGGGGGAGGGCGCACGGGGTAGTAGAAGAATGGGGCGGGGGCAATCCGTGCTGCCCCGCCTTTATTTTTTCCTGTCTCCTTTACGTGTGCTCACTCCTTCCCCGCGTTCGCCCTCACACCCACCCCTCCATTCACTTCGTCTCCTTCTATCCCTCGCTCGTCGTCCTTCCTTTATTTCACGCTCGCCCCCATATACACCCCTCTGCTCTTCTTTTTCCCTCGTTCACCCGCTCATCCCCTCGCCCCCGCTTGCCCGTTCCTCCTTTCCTTCCTCGCTTCTTCAGGCACACTCGCATCGCCTCCCCCTTCTTCCTTTCTTAAATCCTCCTCCTCCTTCCCAGTCTCCGCTTTGTTTCGTTTCGTTTCCGGTCCTGATCTTGTCCTCTTTCCTACAAAGAATATGTGGTACAGTCAGTTAGTTATCTGAGGCGCTGGGGGAGCGTAGGCTCACGTTCGAACAAGTCCACGAGCCGGATTTGTCCCGCTTGCCAAAGATGGTACTATCTAGGAGAAGTCTTGCCGCATCTTCGCTTCGGGGCACAGCGCGATGCACTGGATTGTCTGCCCGAGGCAGCGGAAGTCCGAGCCGCGCGTGCGGTCCCATGCGAATGCTTCCGCGCCGAGCGCGAACGACTCGGACATGGAAGGTGTCTTCGGATGAAGTGCGCCCGCGGGGTGGTGAGGACTTTGAGCTTCTCGGCGGGGTGAGCACCACGCTGAGTTGGACGCGCTGTGGGGAGAGTTAGTGGATGGGGTGTACAGTACAGTAACGGGAGACTATTTCCTACCTACCACCGCGCCTTCCATAATAAATGTTCCCGGGAGGCTGCCATCCCTGCGCTTGGTACCTTCCACCACGCACCCAGGGAGGATATCCTCTCCCAGGAGGCTCCCATATCTGCAGTTGGGACCTTCCACCACGCACCCAGGGAGGATATACGCTCCATGGAGTTCAACTGGAAGCTCCCGGGAAATCCCTGGGAGAATACGATAATTACCATGGGACCTCCCACCAAACCGTGGAAGCTCACCTGGTAGCTCCCATATTTCCGCCATGGGAGCCTCCTGCGCAAATCTGGAAGCTCCCAGATGGTATCTGGTCGACGAATGGAAGCGGCTCGGAGGCTCCAGGGAGCTCCCACCTGGATCAGGGAGCTCCCACTCGGGACTATTGGGACCTCCCAATTCACAGCTCATTTAACATCAGTTCTTGCCAAACCTTGGGTTGACTCATACCTGGCGTTAAGACTCGGCCTCGGACTCCCAGTTGACGCTTGGCGGCTACATCGACGTCAATATTTTGTCATGCAGTGCGTCAATTCGTACCTTTGTGCTCGGTTTCTTGTATTCTTTCCCTTTGCTTTTTTAATTTCCCGTCAAATTTCCCATTTGGGACCGTATCGGTAGTATATATATGTTTGCTGATGCATTCATGAGCAACATGTATCCACTACCGATACGGTCCCACTTGGGAAATTTTGAGAACATTTCTTCAACTAAGTGTCTCTAAAGAGTTTGTATGTACAAATGTACAAATCTGCCTGCCGCCCACACTGACTTGAATTCCGGCCAGCAAATGAATCTGGAATTAACTTCAGCCCAATCATAGACAACGACTTACCTCCCGGATGTAAAATAATCGCCACGACGTTGGGGCTGCTTCTGCTCCCGAGTGGCAGAGTCGAGGGAGCTTCTCCTAAGAAACATCAGTAAATCAAAAGCCAATTAGCTGAGAGGTTACTCACATGAATCCGAGTGAAAACTGCGGGTACCAAACAAAGCGGTCCCCTTGTTCCGGGACCCCACCTAAATCCAAGATCACGACAGTGAGTCCTGATTTTGTATGTACTAATGGGCCGTTAACGTCTGACTTCAATTCTAAATGAATCTGGAAGTAAATTGAGCTTGAAATTAAATTTAAGCCCAATTATAGACACTGACTTACCTCCCATCCCTGCAGTTGGGACCTTCCACCACGCACCCAGGGAGGATATACGCACCCGGGAGCCTCCCATGGAGTTCAGCTGGCAGCTCCGGGGTCCCTGGGAGAGCACGATATTTATCATGGGACCTCCCATCACGCCGTGCAAGCTCACCTGGTAGCTCCCATATTTTCATCATGGGAGCCTCCCTGCGCAAATCTGGGAGCTCCCCGATGGTATCTGGTCGACAAATGAAAGCGGCTGGGAGGCTCCAGGGAGCTCCCACCTGGACGAGGGACCTCCCACTGGGCACTATTGGGACCTCCCAGTTCACCTGATTTAACGTCAGTTCTGGCCAAACCTTGGATTGACTCATACCTGGCGTTAAGACTCGGGCTCGGACTCCCCACTGTGCTGTATCCACGTCAATATATTTTCCCGTCAATTCCCCAAGTGGGACCGTATTGGTAGTATATATATGTTTACTGATGTCTTCATGAGCAAACAGGTATCCACTACCGATACGGTCCCAGTTAGGCAATTTTGAGAACATTTCTTCGCATAAGTGTCTTAATACATAATAACATTCAATACACGACGGGACAAGTCTCAGTAGCGATAAAGGCGTTTGGCAGCTAGAAAAACAGGAACAAGAAATTTAATTGAACGAGAGAAGGTCAGTTTTGTCTTGTCGCAGTATGGTCAGCGAACCCACGTACGCATGTGGGCTGGTAGCAGCGGGACCGCGGGTGCCGGTGGTAACGCTATCCGGACGTTAGAAAGTTAGAGAAGTAGAGTAAGATGGGACGTACGCATATCAAACAGGTGATATGGAGTTTCGACGAATTTCTTCAGCACCTTCAAGGCGTCGACGAACTTCTCTTTGGCAGCTTCCTGCGCAGGGTGGTCGTCGGGAAGAGCCCCCCAGTAGTCGCAGGCATCCTCCAAGGTCTTCTCAAGGACTCGGCTCGCTGCAAACCGATCCAGTTTGCGAGTAACCCGAGTGATGCCCAGTGGCAACGTCTCGACCGCTGGCACTGGGTTACATAGATCAAAACACGAGATAAAAGAAAAGGAACAGGCAGCACGCACCAACATGTAGTTCGCATTGCGTGTTGACGTCTTCGCATGCAATTGTTCCTGGAGCACAAGTGCACTGCAGGCAAGACTTAATCAGCAGTTCATTCAGATCGACGCAAACGGACGCACCGGTGGCTTCTCATCAGCCCAGTTCCCCCCTGGATTGCACAGGGAGTACACGAAGCATGCCTTGCAGATGCTGAACCTGGGATGCAGTTCATCCTTGCGATCGTCCGCAAAGACGTACTCCGCATAGCCCAGAATAGCGACCGGCAGCTCGCATTCGAGACACGCCGCATCCAGCACTTGATACGACTTGACGACCTCTAGTTGCTGGCAACTGAGCAGAATTGGCGCTGGTGCTTCACCTGGATAGTGTCGATTCGCGTTGATGTCGAAGAGTTGCTCCACGTGCATGGCGTCGAGCTCGTCGGTGCTGCCGAACAGTTGCCTGATACAATGTAGAGGGAGGCGTCGCGGGATACGACTATACGGCTGGTGCTGGACTGGCTGCGCGCGCTCGGGGCCTTGGCGGGGCATCCTGAACAAGATGGGAGGAGACAGGTTACTGGTCAGTGATTAGCCGATCGGTCAGTTTGTGCCACCCACCGTACCATTGTTCCTCATTACCGGAAACGGTAGCCCGGTGTCCTCGTTCGCGCCTAGGTTCTGTTCAATCGCAGCAGAAGATGAAGTAGCAACTTCCGCACCTTTCCAGCCCCGATGTGCTCTGAATTTTCCAATACATAGGTAGTCTGATTGGCGCGCCTCTCGTGAAAAAAAGATCATATGATTTGTATACATGGTGTTAATATTCTGAATGAATCAAAGAAAGGGCGTGTATGTAGCGGGAGGAGTATTCAAGGCATTTCAAAAACATGTACATGTAGAAACTAACACATCACAAATCACAAGTCTAAGTGTACTTTTCGTAGCTATTGAACTTTTCTGCAACTGGGTCTTCCGTCCACTCGCGGCGACGCTGGGCGTTGAAGTCGTAAGGATGGCCGTGGGGAATCTTGGGGGCAAATACGCGTGGGGTAGCTGGAGACTTGATGTCAATATGGATGCAAAGAGAAAGAAGAAAGACAGACATACGCATGCGAGCAGGTGCAATAAGGACTCGGGGAGGTTGGGACGGAGGCGCTGGCGACAATGTCAGATAATGTCAAACGAAAAGAAAGAGGTAAAAAGAAAAGACACTCACCCGGTGGCATCTTGAATGAGTGGTAGGACATGAAGTTGAACGACATCCTGTCGTCCCACACCTTGTCGAGCCGCTCTTGCGCAGCGACGTACTCCTCAGTGTCGGCCTTCAAAGCGTTGACTGCGGCCCTCGCGTCGTCCACGCGCTTGTCGAGTATCTCCTTAGCGACAAAGCGGTCGACGGGTCGAGAAACGTCGGTGACGCCCAGAGGCAAGGCCGTGATGGATGGCACTAAAAACAGTCAACACAAGTCGAATGGGTTCTAACCGTTGGCATACGCACCGACATGCAGTTTGCACCCGGTATCGAGATCGTTGGCGATCGCACCAGGCGGACAGGTGCACTAACCCAAGTCGATCAGGACTCGCGAAGATGAAGACACGAAGGGTAAAAGGACGTACAGCAGGGGGGTCGTCCCACTTCCCCACCGGATTGAATATCGAGTACGCATAGCACCCTTTGCACATGTGGTAGGTCGGGTGTATTTCGCCGTTCGGGTGGGGAGAGTACTCCCCGAACCCGAACACGCCCACAAGCAGGTTGCATTTCGAGCACGGGATTCCCAGTATCTGGTAAGCCTTCATCGCCTTCAGGCCCTTGTCGTCCACAAGGATCGCGATGGCGGGACTGTCAGCGTTCTTTCCGGGCCGATTGGCGTTGATGTCGAAAAGCTGCACGTTGCGACGGGCAGCGGCCATCTGGTCGAAAGGTGTCGATGACGGCCTGGCATAAGGCTTAGCTGGGGAGGTTCGTCCAGGTACAATGCGAGGCATGATGAAGATGGAGATGGGGATTCTACGAAATTTAGTCAATTAAATACCCCCCCACAGAAATCCATGCCACCGACCGTTTCGTATTGTTCACCAGAATAGGGTAACCTGGGATCTTTCCTGCACCCATTGTGGTCCCGTGTTCGCTGCCCGCCCTCCCGCCTCCCGCGATCTCCAGTCTCTCGAATGGCTAAGTGTCATATATGATGGGAAGGTGAGGAAAATACATAAAAGTGTACGCATAGGCATAGTAACATACGACATAGAGGAGGGAAAATACATAATACAGGAGGAAAAGGCATAGTGACAGACAATATGGGGGAAATACATAAAACAAGGAAAAATCACGAAGTACATCGACGCGCTACACGAGGTCTTCGCTATCTACACCTACTCCGCACGACTAAACTTCAGTTTGTCGACCCATTCCTTGTATATCTGCGAGTCCTCTTGCAGCACAGCAAACGTGCCCGCCGTTGAGTATTCCCATTCCTTGCTTTTCTCGTCCCAATACTCTGTCGCGTCATCAACCGATGTGCGATCTTCGCTGGGAATCTCCACATATTCCCCTTTCATTGAGGGACTTGTGCGGCCAGCCCGAGTTAACCGGAACATGTAAATTGTCGACGCATCTTGCTGCTGCCCTGCTCGCTCCTTCTCGTCCTCCCGGAACATTCGGTGCACACTCTCCTCTAAGCGTTTCTTCTCTGCGAGTTCGGCCTTCTTAGCAGCGCGGCGTTCATGATCGGCCGACGCGGCAACACGTCTCGCCTCCTCGTCTGTCTTCTCTTGTGGCACCGACGACGTTCCGCGGTGGGATGATCGAGGGTGGTATGATCGAGTGTCAAGAACCGCGTCGACCACTTGACTCTGAGGCTCATCGTCGGGAGGCGGCCGAGCTGTCCGAACTCGCGGATGTAGGCGCTCCGGGGGGTAGCCGCTGACGTTGGCTTCCCGGCGTGGGTCATACTGGGTGGGCGCGGGAAGGTACCTGTCGACACGGGATGGTAGATGACGCGAGTCGGCGTTATACTCCTCCCCGTACTGATAGCGGCGCGAAGGCAAGGTGGTGGCATGTGGATGGTCCGGTACCAAAGGGGGGTACGCCCTGTACTGATGCGATGGGGGAGGGCGCGGAGCCAAAGGATAATCGTCGTAGGGGTCGAGACGACGGTGGTTGTTCTCCTCGTAAGGAGGGTACTTCCGCTCTTGGCGCGACGGAGGGGGGCGCGATCCCAGATGATAATCGTCGTCGTACTGATGATAGTTGTCATGGTATTGACGGGATGTCGAAGCACGCGAATCTGGGCGATGGTGGGGAAGGATGGGCCTGAGGGCCCGGCGGTAATCTTCGTCGGATTGTCGCGAAGGGGGCGGCGGCGCCCTGCGGTATTCACTCTCATAGTCGCGCGCATGGAGTCCCTGCGGATAGCTGTCTTCGTACGGGCGGGAAGGCAGCGGGGGCATGCGGTAGTCATCTTCGTATTGATGCGAAGAAGGCGGCTGTCCAAGAGGAGGGCGGTCGTGCGCTGCTACGCGCCGCCTTTTCGGAGGCGGGGAGGCGGGGGGTGCCGGGCTCCGTCCCCTCGGAGGCGCGGGCGATGTGCGCCGCCTTTTCGGAGGCGGTGAGGGGGGTGGTGAGGAGCTTCCTTCCCTCGGCATGGAGGGCGGAAGGGTCTTCGGCTTCTCTTTGCGCGCTGGCTTCTCCTTGCGCGCTGACTTATCCTTGCGCGGTGCCGTGGACTTCTCGTGACGCTTCGCACTTCCGATGTATTTCTTGGAATCGTTGACTGTGACGAGAACTGTGCCACTCCGCGACACGACAAGTGGTACCTGTCCTTGTTCTTCCGCAAGAAGGTCCTTCTCCTCTGCAGGATTACGAATGGTAAGTAGAGGAACTTTGTAAACGAAGCGCTGACATGCCTTCTGTCCATTCCACAACACGAAGCCTCTCGCTGCTGACCTTGACGTCGTTGGCATACTTGGGATTGCCAAGAGCCTTCTCCATGCTAGGAAGCAGAGCGCGGAGATGACCGTTCCCAAACTTCGTTTGCGCGAAGTTTTTCGATGGAAACAGACCCTCCGCCGCCATGTCGTCGGGCCAGTTTTCTATTCGGAACTGCTTGAGAAACCCGTGGTCCGCCCAGTTCCAGTGCATGTGGTACCGGCTGGCGTCGACATCAGCTTCGGGGTCCCGCGCACGCTCGAGCTGCACTGCAACGAACATGAGGTGTGGATTCATCAATAGACTGCCCACAACGTACCCTGATCCTGTACGAGTTGATCTTTGACCCATTGGCGCGCCAAATCGCGGTTTTTTGAGTCGGATGGCCAAGCCGTGGCCGGGGAAACACCGCCGGTGTCCGGAGGAACACCGCCCGTGTCGGAAGTGGACCCAGCGGCGTTCACCTTCTTGAGGTTAACTTCCATCATGCTAGTGCAGAATGAGTATCACGCCTTCCTATTGTACGCCCAGACACGTACCCAATTTTATGCTCATACTCCTTCATGGTCTTCTTCAAATCCAGTCCCTGGTGTTCTCTAAGGCGCGCCACGGCCTCCGATCCGCTGAACGCTCGGTTTTGGCCGGCCTTGGTATCGATCACCCATCCAAAAGGGTGCACGCCCAGCTCGGTGTGTCCCGTGGTGCACTGGGTGACTTCAGATCAGAACCAAGTAAATGGAAGCGAGATAAAGTACACACCAGCTGCGTTAGCAGCGTGCAGAACTTGTTGATATCGCCTGCGAATGCGCCCTGGTCGATACGAAACTCTACGATCGCTTCGCGTTGCTCTTCCGCATATTTCTTCAACCACGGTAGGGCTTGCAGAACGTCGGCCGTCGTGTGTTTGTCATCGGGGTTGAGTCCCGCCTCATGAAGGCGTTTGTGGTACTCGTCGCCAACCTGCTGCGTCCAGTCCTGGGGTGGCACTGAACAGAATTAGCGCAGAACAAGTGTTCTCGAAAGAGAATCTTACTATCTGAGGGCTTGGTCATGCCGCCGCCAGTCGGGGACGTGTACCAAGTCTGGAAAAGATTCCACCCTGACTTTTCGCGGCGCGCCCGGTTTATCGAGCCGATGTACTGGTGGATGGACTGCGGCGTTTTGCCGTGCTGTTCCGCGAGGTCGTTAACGGCTTGGAGGAACTGCGTCCAGAGCGCATCAGCATCCTTCTTGCACTCGGCGGACATTGGCCCCGAGCGGCGGGCTTGGTTGTCGGTGCCTTCGTCGTCGCCGTCATCACCTGCCTCCCCTTCCTCCTCCTCGGTGTTCTTCCTGCCCCCCCCCTTCTTCTTCTTCTCCTTCTTCTTCTCCTTCTCCTTCTCCTTCTTCTTCGCCGACTGCGCCTTGCGCACCCTTGTTCCTCCCCTCTCCTTCCCATCGAGCTCCCGCTCAAAGTCCTCCGTCTCCTCCTCGTCTTCATCCTCAGTTCGAGTGGCAGAAGGATGGCGCCGCTTCAAGCGTTGAAACTCGCGTTCCTTCACACGCTGAGCGGCCTCGTAGTCGTCATCGGGATCGGAGTCCTCCGACTCGAGGATCTGGGGTGGTTCGTCGTCGCTGCGTTGCTCCTCCCCCCCGTTGGCTTGCTGCTCCTCCTCCCCGTTGGCTTGCTCCTCCTCGCCGTTGGCCTGCTCCTCCTCCCCCCCGTTGGCCTGCTCCTCCTCCTCGTCCTCCTTGCCGCCGAACTGTTGCCCCGCCTGCTCCTCCCCATCGTCTTGATCGGTTGAGGTTTGCATTGCAGTGAGGCGAGCAATCTGTGCATCTACCTCCGCAAGCTCTTCGTTGTGGTGATCACTGGCGTATGGAGTTGGCGAGCGAGGTATACGCCCGCGTTCGAGGGAGGGGGAGCGCGGGGAGGCAGGCGTAACGGGACGGGTCTTTGCGGGTACGGAGGCCGCTCTGAAGCGCCGCACATCGTCATTGAGAGGGTCGCGCTCACGACGCCCCTGTTGACGGCGCGGTTGGGGGCGTGTCGCTGGTGGGGGCGCGCGGCTGGTTTGTCTCCCTCGGGTGGCAGACGCGCCAGACTCCTGCGTAACTTCCTTAGAGGTGGCGGTGGGCTGCTGTTCCTCTTCTCAGTTGGACATCCCAGAGCGTGATGCATAAACCAAACCTTGCTGTTACGGGCACGCTTGGAAGGGTGCGGGTTGTCGTCGCGGGGGTCCTCCAACTCGTCTTGTGCGGCAGATTTAGCGGGCGTCTTTCTCTTGCTCTTGCGCGGCGGGGGTGGCATGGGTGGGGGCGCTGGTTCGGATGCAGCGGCCTGGGCACGGGAGCGCGTGCGTCGCGCGGGCGGTGGCGAGGACATTTGTGTCGGCTATTGCACAGAAAATCGGGACAAAATAATAAAAAATCGGTCTGCGTGCGGTTTCAGATTCAGAGGGAGACAGGATTGTTGGTAGGGTGCGTACCTCGCCTCTCGAGAATTCCACCAGCGGCCGAATCGGGTAAGTCAAGTGGCTTCGGCGCGACATGCGGGGCCTCGCATTGTTCTTGGTCTGCGAATTTGGGGGTCTCTCAGGGCGGTGCCAACGCGAGTACAGGAAGCGCGTAAGGGCGAGCGGATGTACTGGACGATGAAATGAGCAAGTCAATAGCTTCGCGGATGGGACTCACGGATACGTGCAATATTTCTCATTTGGGCGTGGACTCCACACGCCGTTGGCGTCCAATGCGCGCGGGCGCGCCGTGCCGTGTGCGTCCTACTCTCATGAGATGCGTGCTCGTTGGGCAGTTCCAGGGTCGGACCCGCCTACTAGAGCGAACGCGTAGTCCCAATGCTGTAGATACTATAGTAAGGGCGGGGATAAGCGAATGACTACTTTGAAAACTGGGACTCACCGGTAGCTGGACGACGTGTTCGACTGCGGCCCTAGATTTTATGTGAGCGGGCGACATTTCTGGTTTGTGGACGAACTTCACACACCGTCAACGCCATGGGCGCACACGCCGCGCCACGTCACTTGGACTTTCGCTTGCGTCCTTCGTCTCGTGTGGTTGCTACTTGTATTGTGTACTACTTATATGGACGTGCTACTGCTACTGCATTCTTTACTACTCGCTCCGCCCGGCCCACGCCCGCCCCTGCGCACTCCATCCAACGATGGTGGTGGTCGGGATGAGGAGGCAAATAGCTCCCGGATGATGCCCACGTAACCTGTTGATGGGCCAAAAACCGGCACGGCTAACAGTCATACCCGGTGTACAGCCACCGGTCCGGACATGCGAACCGCCTCAAGTCGCTGGTATGCAAGACATCGATCCAGATGATAAGAAAAAAGCGGAATTGATTGATTTACTGGTTGATTGAATTTCAAGCTGGTTATTGTATGTGGCCGGGGGAGGCTATGACAGCAGTACGAAGAGTGTTCGTGAAGGGTACGAGTACACCGGAGTCCACAGGTTTAGGATTGATAAGTGGGAAGGGAGAGAAGGGCGTCGCGCACGAGGACGTCGTACTGGATAGCGCGGTATTAAGAAAAGCGGAAGCACCTCTGTTCAAATATCTACACTGTAAAAATACACCGAATATAAAGGAGCACGATCTTTTGCGACGGGTAAACTACGCGACAGGCAATCGAGAGACCACTGTTTCCGTTCAAGCCGGCGAAGGCGGAGGCGTAGGGCCACGCACCCATGGTACAACAATTGACGACGGCTTCTCCTTCGTCTTAGACTCATCGTCTTTGAGGGATCGGCATAATGACAACAAGGGGAAGTGTCCAGTGGGTTTATCACCCCCCTTCACCAGCGGCTCAAATTCAACAGTAACGACGCCCGGCCCGTGCGTTTGGTGAGCGTTTGGCACGGTTTGCGCGTAGCAGCCGAGTTTATGCGTGTCGTCCCAGATATCGGGCCCGATAATGACCACCCGTACCACGACGGTGCTGATGCATTCCCGTGTCAAGTTTACTTGGTCCTGGAACATGGTGCGCTGCGGACGAAGGCACATCGGCGGGAACTGCAAGGACCATCTCTCTCTCTGCAGGAAGGCCGTCTGTTTAAAGCCTCGCTCGTCGCTTCGCTGCACCACCACGAAACCATCATGACCATGCTTTTCCTTGCACTTCTTCGCGAGTTTCTTGATGTACTCCCCCGGCACAGGAAGTGACATGTCAACTATGATGTCCACACGTTTACCAGCGAGCGCGTCGAGCCATGTACCTGTCCTTTCCGCTGAAACGCAGTCAAAAAAACTGTTACTTACAGCGTTAACAGAACGTACCTTCACGAGACGCCCTTTCTCGCCGTTCTGCATCACTCAGCACCTCAACGGGAGGCGGCGACCTGGGAGGGGGCGGCGGGGAAGGAGTTCGGTTGCGATAAGGTCCGTGCCACTGGATCAACGTGGTAGGGACGAACGCATGTCGAGATCTGTAGTGGATTTTAAATTGATACATCATCAACAGAGAGACGAGACGACATACTCTGGGTCCGCCAGGAACTCAGACTCGATGTTGGCGAAAGTCGAAGTACCTTCGAATTGAACGCGGAATTGTGCCTTCTCGAATCCATGATACGCAGTCGCTGTCCCGCCCTTCTTGACTGCCTTCGCCGCAGTCCCGCCCTGCTGGACCGCCATCGCCGCTTGAATTGGATTCTCGGTGATTGCGCGCTTCTGTTTTGGGTCAGGCGACCATCCTGTCACCGTGCCTCGGCGCCCCTTGAAATGGTGTTTCCCGACAACGACCACTTGGCGCCCCTTGAAATCCGTCCCCGTCCGCATGAGCGCAGTCACTCTGTCTAGCGCTCGACGATCTCGCCGTTTGAGTTGTGTGTACTCGTGCGCCTGCTTGTCTTCCAGTTGGGACAGGCCCAGGCTGGTCGTTGGGATGTGGTGATAACCCGTTTTCAAAAACCTCAGAAGCTTGGTCGAGATCTCGAAACTCCGGAACCTTGAGCTCTCAGACTCAATCGTGTCTTCACGCCGCACGTCGTCCCGTGCGTGGTACCGCAACTGTTCACTTGGGTTTGATTTTTGTCAAGTGACGGTGCGAGTGAAACTTACCATGCCGCTCACGTCGTACTCGACCTCTTGCGGCATATAGGTATCGAGCACACTGACTAACACTTTCGTGGGCTGCCCGTACGCCATCCGAATCAGTAGTCTTATATCCGTGAGGTGAGGTTCTCTGACTTACATCCCAAATCTCTGCGACACCATTGTTCACCGCAGTGACGAACCCGCTTCGTCCGCCGAACTCGCCTTCGGTGACTGCTACTGTGTCGCCGATCCAGAAGCAGAGGGCGACGTTGTTGATGTAAACCTCGATCAGGTTGTCGTTGGGCGCGTCGTCGAGATTCGAATCTTGCGGGTTCTCGGGGACATCTGGGTCAATGAAGGTAACCGTACCCGCTGCCTCGTTCACACAGAAAACTCGAGCGACTGTGCCAATATACGCGCCCTCGACCACGATTATTCGATCGTGCACTTCCAGGCGCCGCAGTGGACTAAGTATATGGTGTCCCAACTGCGACACGGGCAACTCGAAATCTGGTGCAGTGATCATTCTCAGAGACTCCAGGACAGACCCGACCAGTGCCAAGCGCTCTGACTGGTGTGTCCGGATACTTTTTATCCAGCCCGCGCGGCAATCATCCCGGGTGGCGACACGATCACCGGGCATTAAGGCCATGGATGTCACTGTCGGTGGGTGTGCATGTTGCAAATCTGGGGCGCCGGACCTGTCGAAAAGCTCGAGTTCCGCACTGGTGGGTACGACATTGCGCTGGGTGAAGAGCCGGGGGTTGCAAGTGCTCAACAGCAAACCGTGTTTGTACTCCTCCTCGCCAAGTTTATAGACCATATTCTGCTTCTGGTACTTGCCAGGGAACTCGGAGGGGTTGAAAAGTCGCCGCGAAGTCTTCTTTCCTCTCATATTTGGTGGCGGAAGTCTTGGAACGGCTAAAACCTCCTCTAAACCATGTCGCGTGTTAGTATGCACATCTATTTGGTGGTGACATCGGAAACGCACCTGTGTCGGGCGTGATGTATACGAGATCGCCGTAATATAACCCATTTTTGACAACACGCGCCCAGCCTCCTAAAAGTTCACCAGTATCTTGCGGAAGACGGAAGATGCTGTGGCGATCGGCCGGCGGTATGAATTCGTCTATGATGGCGGGGCGTTCTGGCAATTGGCCCACGGTGCGCCCATGCAACACACGTGAAAGGCTATCGTGGCCGGTGGTCTCTACATAGACATATTTCCCGTAGCTTTCGTGGTATACCACCGATTGAATCCCGGTGGCAACGTCCGGATATAGTACAGGATCCTGTAAGTCGTGCATCAACCTCTGGATAAATTCCTCGGGACTGCCTTCGAGGATCTTGACTCGGTACATGAGCGGATCGGCATCAGTAGCTTGCAGCTGGTGCTGCGCAAATCGGGGGAGGATTTCGGCGAGCAGGCCCCAATCACCTTCCAGCGACACCTCGTGCCAGGACTTCTCGTTGTGTGGGGGAGGCGGCGTGTCATGGATCGGGTCGCGCTCATGAGCGTAGCGCTTTTTGATGGCAGCCGCAATCTTTTCGGCGTCGTCTTCGTCGCCGTCGTCGGTCGCCAGGCGGAAATTTGATGGGGGCTGCGGAAGGCGACGGGGCCGATCATCATCATCAGCGTCGTCGATGAAGTCTAGTATGATTATTAGTTAGATCCCTATGAACGGATCCCAGACGCACCGTTATCGTCTACTGTTTCGGGCTCGTCCTCTTCTATGTCAGCGTCTTGAGCCTCGAGATCCAAAAAGATCGAGGGGTCGGTACGTCGGCGCTTGTGGGGACGCAGCGGAATCGGGGACACAATCTGGGGCGGCGGCGCAGGAGCCACGGCGCGACCAGTCTCGGTCTCGGTGTCCGTGCCTTCATCGTTATCCGTGCCGTGGCCGTCCCCCTGGGAGTCCTGGTCAGAGTTTGAAGCCGAGCTGTCTGAGTCGAAGTCGTCGAGCTCCGGGGCGGTGGAGGTTTCATGGAATTCGTCGGGTATGGATGCTAAGACAGGGAGGGGGGTAAGTGGGAATGCTTGCTCTAGCCCGGGCAAGCGACACTCACCCTGCGTACTGCTTTCCGCGGGTGTCCCCTCCCGCGACAAGATTGAGGGGTCGGTCCGACGGGGCTTGTGGGGGCGCAGCGGAATCGGGGACACAATCTGGGGCGGCGGCGCAGGAGCCACGGCGCGACCAGTCTCGGTCTCGGTGTCCATGCCTTCATCGTTATCCGTGCCTTGGTCGTCCCCCTGGGAGTCCCGGCCAGAGTTCGAAGCTGAGCTGTGGGAGTCGAAGTCGTCGAGCTCCGGGGCGGTGGGCGTTTCATGGTTTGCTCGCACGACGCCGATAATTCGCCAGGGGTTGTGCGCCAATTCCGGTTGGTCGGGTATGGATGCTAAGACGGGGAGGGGGGTAAGTGGGAATGCTTGCTCTAGCTCGGGCAAGCGACACTCACCCTGCGTACTGCTTTCCGCGGGTGTACCCTCCCGCGACAAGTCTGATAATCCGCCCTCGTACGCGAAAGGGGTGGGTTCGCGAGACTCGGGGAAGAACAGGGGCAGAGATGCCGGATCTAAAGTGTCGAATGTCGGCGTCGGTGCGCGCGAGTACGATTGCGGGGGGGCAGTCCAGGGTAGAACGGGGGTTGGAGGTCGTGAAGACATTTCCAGGTCGGGGGAGTCCTCGCAAACCTGCGCCGGCGTTGCGGCGCCGGATGTCGCAAGCAGCTGCGCAGGGATTCTATATGGCGCATCTGCTCGCAGGCGGGCCTCGTGCCCTTGTTCGATTTCATGCATGGGGAAGTCGCGGTTGTCGGCGGCGCGCAGCTGGGCCTCGAGGGAATCGTCGTCATCCGGGGGCGGGGAGTCTAGGCCAGTGAGCTTAGTGATGAACTGCTCTACAGCGACGGACAACGCACCAACGTGGCTGGGAGGCACCTCCTCAGAGTCGAGGTCAAAGATCTGTTCCCATTCCATGGTTTCACTAGACATGTCGCCTGCGTGTATTGGGTGTTAGCGGGCGTCGTACGTGGTGCCGAGATGAGTGATGGCGACGGTCTCGATTTTCTTTATTTTTTTGTTTTCAGCTGGCCGTCCCTTTGGCGTTTTCGCGCTCAGTTGGGTGAGTGGGCACTGCGCCCGACATTTTCCTTGCATTTCTCTACACTACTTACTACTAGCTAAGGGCGGGGGTACTTACCTACACGGTGGTCGGGATAAAGATGGTAACGGTATCCGAGTCACACTCGCGTCACCAGTTGATGGGCCAAGACCCGGCTATAGATTACATAATGTATAGCCGGGTCTTGGCCCATCAACTGGTGACGCGAGTGTGACTGAAGTGCTCTTCGCTACTTGATCCCGACCACCACCAGCGTCGGGTGAAAGGGCGTTGAAGTCGTATTGTAGTGAGCGCGTAGTATACCATGTATTAACTAGTACATACAAGAATTTTACCTAGTACATAGAATGTGATAGATAGCGCGAAAAGAGAGGGTCCAAGCCACATTCAAGCGCATTGTCTCCAGAAGTGAGTGGCACGACATCCAAGATATTGTGCTAATCCCGCCCGCTCTCCACGTCAGCGCCGCCTCAGCAATCCAGCCATGGGGCTGCTTCCGCGACTGTCAAAAAAACGGAAAGCCGCAATCGCAGAGACCTCGACACTGCGCCCGACGCTGCAGCCGGGCCCATCCATCCCGCACGCTCGCAGTCGGGGTGGCCAACCAGTATTGTTTCTCCCGCACAACCAAACGATGGTGCAGACGCTGGTACCGCCCCTGGTTCCAACTCCGGAGGAAGACGAAGACGAGGACGACCCATTCCTAGACCCGCCGACATCGGATTTGCCTGACATTGAAGGCATGTTTCCGGAAGAGAGCGATGTCGAAGATGCGAACGTCAATGAGACTACGCCTTCCCCCCGTAAACGACGTCGGGCGACCACCTCACCGGACAAGCAGCACCGCGTCGCTCGCGCATCGCAGAGCGAAGTTTGGATGAAGACGATCGCGGGTCTGATCCGGGTTTTCTTGGAAGCTTTTAGCAAATCCAGGTCTTGGCGGGAAATGCGGGAATTGCCCGCGCCTACCGCGCGCCGGGTGTGTTCTTGCGGAGCGGAGCGGGCACCACTGAAAGTCACTGTGGTCACTTTCACGGGCATGTATTCGTTTCGTCTCATCAGGAGAATGTACTAATGCGAGGGGCAGATATGGACGATATAGTCATCAACCCTTGCGAATGCGCTCCGGTCCCCGAATGGCTGTTGGAGAGCGGAGTTTTTCCGTGCGCTCCGTTACGCCCAAGTTTGGCTGTCGATGTTCGATTGCTGGAATTCACAATGAAATTATTCGTGCGCATTGCACCAAATAAATCTGCGCTCACTGGAGCATTAGTCGCGCATCTTGGGGATCTGGGTTTCAAGCTGGCAAGCCAGGTAATTGGAACGTTAATAGACCTGCAACGAAAGTTGATTTCTCTCAGGACGCCATGCGGCGGCAATTCACTGCAGCCTTGGAGTGGTACACATATCTACGCCATCGAGTCGACGCGCACTTGGATGGAGTGTTAGAGTTGACCCGGGAATCCGCACGTGCACCAGACGCCGAAGTGGAAGAGGGAGCTAGCGGCCGTCAAGGCCCCCCTGAACCTGAACCTGATGAAGCCAGGGTAGACTCGACGAGTCATGGTCGTGCGCAATCCCCCGCAAGACCTGAAGGTGGCCGAGATCGTGGACGCCGTCCTGCGATGCCACCTTCCTCGCCGACCCCCCCAACTCCGCAGCGCGGCCGAAGCAAAGGAGGAAATAAAAGGAAAAGGCGAGAGTCTCCAGAGACGCCAGAGACGCCTGAGGCCGAGTCTAACCCGTTCCCTGACCCACCCCCACGATCACGGCCAAGCGACTATCTGCGTGCAAGATGTCCAGCTTGTTTTGGTGGCGACAAGTACGGCCCCGAAGATTTGTAAGTGTCTGGTGTTTCAGCGCCGAGAGTGAACTAATGGCTTTCTTCCTTAATTTTTTTTTGCAGCGCGAACATAAAGGTCTGCGTCGATGCATGCTTCACTCAGAAAAAGAACAAAAGTGCTCCCGACCCTCCGAAACACCACCCGGGCACGCACTTCGTCGGGGAGGACGTGAGCGACAGGATGGAGACGTACGTCGACGCTGTGCGTGAAAGCAGAACCAGCAAGCGCCAGCGGAAGCGCGCCCGCGCCGACGAGAACGTCGCTGTGGTCAATTCAGACGACGAGGAAGACGGGTATGAGCACTCGGAGCTGCCCCTGCCGCGCAGTGTCCTGAGGTCGTGTGAGGCCTCCTTCAAGGCAGCGGATGAAAAGCGGGCGAAGGCGAGCACAAAATTGCACGACGACACCGGCCTGATGGCACTACTATGCCGCCACGACCGCGTGCTATGGGTGGTCAATATGCATTCCGCGGGGGAGAAGCAATTCTACGTGCTTCTCCTCATCGAGACGCTGTTCCAGCATCTCCCGCTCACGACCACCGTGGGTTTACTTTACGATATAGCGTGCCAGCTGGAACGCTCCGCTCGCAAATGGGGCTTTTTAGATCGATATCTTCAGCGCCTCATCTTCGCGGTAGCAGTTTTCCATGCCTTCGGACATGATTGGCCCTGTCAACTCGTGTATCATCCGAGGAAGCGCGAGGGTTTTGGATTCACAAACGGCGAGGGATGCGAACGGTTGTGGGAGTCGATCAGCCATCTTATCGCGCATCTACGAGTTTCCAGCGTAAGTCATGTCATGTTCATCGGAGAGGAATTGTACACTGATATTGTAGACACAGTACCACCATCGCCTATACACACTCGATACGCAGGTCAAACACGCCGACGAAAACAGTCTATTTCGTCTCGCGGAATGGAATAAGCGGCGGTCTGTCCACAGTGCCGGAAAGCGCTCGGATGCGATGCTGGTGCTCGAGGAATGTGAAGTGACGGTGGAGGTGTTGCGAGGAGAGTGGGAGAAACAGGTCAAGGCACAAACAAAGCCGCTTGCGCGTACGTTCCGGATACTGGTGGCATATCAAACCATTGACGTTTTCTTCTTTTGGGTTTCCACAGGGCGTTCCAAGAACCTGGTCCAGAAAGCAGTTGAGCAAATATTGTCGCTACGGGACGCGGTGAAGATTAGAAAATCACAGGTCCAGGCCGCGGAGAGTGCCGCGTTACAAGCGATCGAAGACGAGGATGGCGACGCGATCCAGGAGACCAAGACCGAAGTGAAGAAGGCCAAGGCCGCGCTTCGTGAAGCGGAAACCAAACTGAAAAAGAAGGAGGGTGCGCTCGGAGTCAAGGAGCGGGCGCGCTTAACAAAAGTGGGAGCATCGAAGTACTACGACGTTCGAATGAGGTGTCGGGCACTCAAGCATCGCCTGAGGGATCGTTTGCGGGCGCGGAAATTCGAATTGGACAGAGTGGAGCGCTCGGCACGACACCACAGGGGAAGAGCGAACGGTAATGTCTTCTTCTACCCTTCCCTTCGAACGAGCATGTAGCTAACATACTCCACCCCCCTCAGAGAAAAAACTTGGCGCACATGCAGAGGTTGCGATCAAACGTCGCGACCCCGGAATCGCGACATTATACAAAGAATACAACAAACTTTGTGCACAGATTCGGACGATGATCCAAAATCGTACTGCGCCGCGGAAGGTAATTGCACCGCAGGTCATCGACCCCAAGAAAGTTTGGCAGCTGGACGTCGACGACGATATTTGGCAGGACGTGGGGCTGGATGACGACGACGACGACGACGGCGCGGCGGGATCGTCTGAACCGCCTCTATGGCTGAGCAACGAGAGTGTGAGGTCGGGGATTTTGGCGATGCTTGATGTCGACCGGGCTGATGAAGAGGATCGCGAGCTGGAAAAAGAGCGTCGTGCGATGCAGGTGTGGTTCGCGGAAGAATGGGAAGTGGTGAATTTGGCGCTGGAGGAGGCTGGTATGTGTTTCTGACGACCTATGCTTGGATAACACACTGATTTCTTGTTAGCGAGCGAAGGGCTTCGGTACGGCCTACATTTACGGCGCGAAAGGCTCCTGCGACTATGCGCGACATGGCAGCGGCACCTACCGCGTAGTGACGACGCCACTGTGCCGGCGTGGGGGCCAACCGCGGCGGAACTATGGAAGGTGCGCTTGGAGGGGCAGACGGGCGGAAGGGGGGAGGATACGTACCGTGAGGGGAATGGAGACGACGATGGGGAGGACTCCTCCGACAGCGAGGTGGAGGACTACGCCACATTGGACGCAGTGGATACGGCAGCTGCGTATAGGGAAATGTACGAAAGCGAGGACGAGGAGGTAGATACAGACAGACAATTGTCTGATTAAATACATATCATATATGGGGGGTCCGGTGTGTCCAATACTCAGTAAGGCGATAGGTGTTGTGTATGTATGGGGCAGGGCATGTTGTTCTTGTATAATTTCTAGGAATAGGGCTGGTTTATGAAAAAATGTTGAGGCGGCACGCTTCCGCGCGGAGTTGATTCACCGTAGGACTTGTATTTATTGTAAGTACCATTCACATGGTCACCCGTTGTCATCATCGCCTGACTTATAAACATCCCAGCGACTGAACACTGCAACGTATATTGTGGCCCTTTGATTAGTGCGTCTCGCGGGATTCTGTACATTTAATATCTTTCCATGGTATACGACCCGGAGGATCCGGAAAAGGTAGACTCTCTCTTCTTCCAGATATTCGCTCGCTAATTGACATCCTTCAGTATCTCTATTTACATCCACATTTTGTTCGGACTTGATCTCTTCTAAACAGGACGCCATATAGGATGTTAATGATGGTACGGAACAACTTGACCTCGGTTTGGTTTTGAACGCCAACAAGAAAATCGACAACTATTGGGTGACGAGAGTGCTCAAATTCGGGACTGCAAATTTTACGGGTGCGTCAACTCTGCGATCCTTGTATACTATGGTGCCGACGACTGCGAACCCACCACCAAGAACGCTGCCCTCCACCCTTTGAAGGGAGTCACTGTACCTGGTAAACGTGTCTTTTTAGGGCACTGAACTTAAGAAGGCTGCGCTATGCCCTCAATGGCGTCATATAGGTTTGCTATCAAGTAATGACCCTACGCACCTGGGCGTCCGTGTCGATCGTGACTCAGTGAGTGGCTTGGGGCTGTGTCGTGAAACAAAGATTGATTATGATTGACAGGTGGCCCGATATGTATTCGGTAGCGCAGGTGGCACATTGTTCTTTTTTCTATAAAGTGCGTCCTCTGGCTCAATTCAATTTACTGTTCGCACTCATTCGCCCTTTTTACTCACTCAACATACCATCTCCTCTTCTCCATGTCTATTGCAGTGGGAACTATCATTGGCTTGAACTCTCCCGTGAACTACGTCATGTACGACATCTGCGCTGCGTGGCATGTTGGCAACCCGATCGCTGAACACGGTAAGTTTTGGACGTGGTCAACAAATTACGATTACTGATTTTAATGTCAAGTCGGGTTACTGCGCCCTCAGCTGGAGGATATCCATCCGGGTCTTCATTCGGATGGTGAACTTTGCGAGCGTTGGTTCAAGCTACCGGAGCCTTTGTCTCGCATGGCGCGCTGTATGTTCACTCACATTTCTCGACGGACAGACACTTATTTCTTACTATTTTTTTCAGTGTTCACGGATATGGAAATCGCGCGCGCGCGCAAATTGCGGCGTGCGATCGCCCTTGGATTGCTCGGTGGGTCTCATTCTTATTTGAGTGTCCCCTGGATGGGTCTTGACATCGTCTTTTCTTTTGCAGCGTACGCGGGTAGATAGTCCGGATAAGTAATGAAGTTGATGTACTACACCCAATAAATTATGTGATGCTATTTGCAATAGAAGGAGGTTTTCTGGGTGTACTTGGGAGTTTGCATGCATTCGGGTGGGTGCGACATAGCCGACGTCACACAGCCACGATTGACAGTTCCTGTCAATCAATCAATTAAGCAATCAACGTTGTTCAATTAAGCAAGTGGGAACTGTCGAAGTCAGGTACGTCGTGAATGTGTAATTTCTATTGCTCCTTTGATATTCAAATCTTTCGCAGTGGTATGTTCACGCCTGGAGTTAAGCACTGTAGCAGGGTTTAATGGGTTTAATGTGTTATACATGTATCGAATGCATTGGACTGCATTCTGTGTATTCAATACATTCTGCCAGTCGGCTAGAGGCCATTCCGCATCCCCGTTGTAGCCTGATTTATGTACTGTGAGACACAGGTTGTGTAAGCAGCACTTAAGAATTGGCCATGAAGGTTTTGCCAGACCCAGAGATAACCTCTCAGGAAGTTTTGGCTTGGTCCGAATAAGTGGGGATTTAATATACATTAAATGCTCGGCATCGCATCCAGGGCTTTTGAGGTAGGAAATTCATTGTATCACTTGACTTGTAGAATGCAAATGTTTACACTAGCTTCCAAATGAGCACTACTTGCAACCGAGGAAGGGTATTGATGATTTTGTTGGGGCACTTGTGAACATCAATAAATAAGTAACGAAATGAAAATGTGAACTTACGAACATGATGTGTGAAATGTATATTGCAATTGAGCTCCTTGTCTCCGTAAAATTGAGATGTAATCTTGAGTAGTTGGAAATAAATATTGAGACATGTAGATGAAAAGGCATTTGAGGCACAGTTGCACACGGACAAATGGGAGCTAACCTAGGCTCCCAAGACTCAAAGGGGAGCTCCCAGATGGGCTCCCAAACGCCAGATGGGAGCTCCCGGATGTGCCAAACGATAGGCCGTGTTGGTAGACATGTGAGCTCTGGGAGCTTCCAGGTTTGGGTTGGGAGGTGGAAGAGACCTCCCACCATACAAAAGGGAGCTTCCAGGCTTGAGATTTGATTTGCAAATTATATATCGGAAGCGCTATGGGAGGCTCCCAGTAGCCGGACTGGGAGTCTATGGAAGCTCCCATTTACCAGACTGGGAGTCTATGGAGGCTCCCACTTTTCATGTTGGGAGGCTCCCAGACCATGATTCCTAGTTAGAAGTGCATCAAGGAAGGCCATGGAATGTTTCCCTGGAAGGGACTCGGAGGCTGTAGGAAGCTCCCAGAGGAGAAATTGGGAGTGTATATATGCCTCCCGGGTTTGATTTGATTTAATGGGTTGTCGTACCTGGCTACAGAGTAGAAGAATGATAGGGAAACTTTAAGTGGTATGGGATGGAGGAATGAGTTTCTAGTTGAACCAATCTGATACGGGACCATGTTTCAGGGATGGTAAATAAGGGAGGGAGGGAGAGAGAGGGAGAATCATGTAATAATAAAGTAGTGTTAGCAAAAAGGATAAAGAAAGATGTTACGAAGTATGAAAGTGGCCAGTGTCAACAATAAATCATATCACCAACCTGGAGAGTTTGGGGTTGGGAGAGGGGAGAGGGGACATCAACAGCTCCAAACAGGCCTGCAGAGTAGGACGCAAGTTGGAGCAGCGGGCAGAATCTCTCATCTCACAGGCTGGGCTGGGCAGTGAATGACAGTGGTACGCACGGGCGGTGCAGCCAGCCAGCGGTACGCACAGGGGGTGCAGCCAGCCAGCGGTACGCGTGGGCGGTGCAGCCAGCCAGTGGTAGACCTGGGCGGTGCAGGCCAGCCAGCGGTACGCCAGGCGGTGCAGCCAGCCGTACACGTGGGCAGTGCGGCCAGCCAGCGGTACGCGCGGGCAGTGCAGCCAGCCGGTGGTACGCCCGGGGTGCAGGCCAGCCGGCAGTATGCCCAGGGTGCAGGCCAGCCAGTGGTACGCCAGGTGGTGCAGCCAGCCAGCGGTACGCGTGGGCAGTGCGGCCAGCCAGCGGTACGGGTGGGCAGTGCGGCCAGCCAGCGGTACGTGCGGGCAATGCAGCCAGCCGGCGGTACGCCCAGGGTGCAGGCCAGCCAGCGGTATGCCTGGGGTGCAGGCCAGCCAGCGGTACGCACGGGCAGTGCAGCCAGCCAGCGGTATGCGTGGGCGGTGCGGCCAGCCAGCAGTATGCGCGGGCGGTGCGGCCAGCCAGCGGTACGCCCAGGCGGTGCAGGCCAGCCAGCGGTATGCGTGGGCGGTGCAGCCAGCCAGCGGTACGCCCAGGGTGCAGGCCAGCCAGTGGTACACCAGGCGGTGCAGCCACCCAGCGGTACGCCCGGGCGGTGCAGCCAGCAACCAGATCACATGACCCTGTTTGGGTGGGAGCTCCCAGAAATGATGGCCTGGGTAGGTGCTCCCAGCCTCCCTCCGCTCCCTCCCTGGAAGCTTCCAAGGTGGAAGGCCACCTATACCTAGGCACCTCTTAGGGTAGATAACTATCATGAAATTATCACCCTTATTGGGTATCCTATAGGTCTGCCTGGGCTGGGATCGTTATGATAAAATAGTGGCTGTGTTGAAGTCTTTTTTACAAGTTTCATTAGATTTTTTGTGATAAAATAGTGGCTGTAACCGGCTATATTACCGGCCCGCTTTCTGCATCTTGGTGTGTGTTCGATTCCCGGTGCAGATTATATATATTTAGGAGCAACATTCACTGAAGCCCAGATTAAAATAGGACAGGCCTGTATCGCCCATGCGCCAATCTGGCATGAAATGCAATGGATGATTGAATTAAAAGGAAGTACATTACGGGCGGCCATCCGTTCCCAATGCTGAATCATAATGTTGCCAATTAATGCTGATCATAGGATTTCCCTGTCAGACATGCTGACACATGTACCCGTGTTCCGGTGATGCAGGTGAATGTGTGTGTGGAGACGCACCGAGGTTAACACCCCGAGGTCCACATATAAGAGGTGATAGCCAAGTTGTATCTATGTACTGTATTCCAGATTTTGTCTGGACAGCAGCAAAATTAGCCTGAGATCCAACTGCGCACTGTTGAGCTGCATCTATCCCATTGTGGTGGGCAAGGCATCAGGTAAGATGAGCCAAATTGGGTCGACCCCATATCAACGGGACGCTGTGGCTGTCCGCATCTAGCGGACAGCTATATAAACATGCACAAACAATGTGGTCAGCTCACTTGTATTTAGGTTCGGTCCAAGCCCCGTTCTGACGATGCCGCGCAATGCCGGGCCAACCAAATAGGCCAAACATCAAACCAAATAGACCACGCGCGCCTTCGTCAGAAGGGGCTTGCTTCAAAGTCCGGAAATCGGGGGGCTTGGAAATCAGCTTACAGAGATCTAACGCGACCTCGCAGCTCTGGGGTCAATTGGTAAACATTTTAGTTCATCAACATGGCAACAACTTTTACCAATTGCCCACAACAATTGGCTCCACTTTCATTGAGCTGGAAGGGCAGGAAAAGTGGTGAAAACACGGTTTTTTTGACATGTCTCACAAATATTTATTTCTGGAGGGGTAAGTATCCCGTTCCATTTGAAGGTACCCTTGGTATATAGCTTGACGATGAAAGCCTTTTAAAGGCGACATGTGGCTTGAAACTAGAGTTATTCGCCATGCATTCTCGAAATCGACCGCATCAGAGAGGTTGTCACGCGTTGTGACTCATCGAATCCGCGTCACGGACGCGCGCAAAATATTTCCTTCACTGAGATTATGGCCTATAAAATGGGTCTGTACAGCCTGAAAGATTCTCATATGTCTATTGGTTGTCTTCAGTTACTTGGATACATTTCCTAGGTGCAGATCCGGTTTACCAATGGAACAATCCAGAGGTCTGTCTTGTAATCTGCAACGGGTGTTTCTTGTGGCTTTGGACACAATTTTCAAGTAAAATATTGCTACAGGTGCATATCATGATATGATCCAACCATCTGAGCAGTGTAGAAGCAACCCAATTGCTCCCTATAAGCCATCTAGAACACATATTCAATTGGTGAAAAGTAGATTATTTAGGAGACTCCAAATTCAGAATTTCTTGGCCCAAGACGCGACGGGGAGTACAAATATGTCATAAACGATGTTCTCAAGTACTGAAATCTGTTCTGCACCGAGTACGGGACGCGTCGAGCCCCGGGTGACGGCTGTGACTGAATGTGACACAGCCTACTCATGACGTTGGCGGCCTCATCCTCCGCCGCATCTTCCCTTAAATCCATGGAAATATTTAAGGACACTCGCGGGAAGCTAATCAACACTTTTGTATATAATAGTCTGCCCTTCAGCCTCAAGGCTGGACCTGCAGAGACGAATTTCCGAAAATGGAAGAATGAGTGATCAACATGGAGGGTAGAGGACAACCAGTGGTTGAAATAGTCATAGAAAAACGGCATACTGTACGTTTACATGCTGCCTTGAGCCTCCGTTTTATACTGAGTGAATTGAGACTGAATTGAGCTCGGTATAAGGTGATTTGCAAGCCTTTTGTTTGGCGGACTTTGAAGCAAGCCCCTTCAGCGAAGGGCCGGCTCGCCGGGCCGGAGCTGCGCGGGCTTGCTCCGAACTTAACTTGTATTGAGGTCGTGTAGATGAACTCAATACAAGTCCACATGCTAGATGATTTTAGTACATGCACTGACTGTATTGTTGAATTCCAGTTTTCTCGGTTGACTATCACGTTCCGGATGTAACAAAAATCAATTTGCCGCACGTGGACGAGGTTGCCAACTTTTTTTTTCTTCTAACAATCTGGAATGGCTTCATATCATACAGAGGACTCTAATTAGTGTCTCTGGTGCTCATTCTCGATGGTATAAGCCCATCCTAAACGTGAACAACATGTTCAATGAAATTGATGGGACTTGCCTTACTTACTGGGACGGACTTCAATAACTATTGTTGCTACTTGTATTGTACTATGCCAATGGAAAGCCTAAAGAATGCCCTGAGACAAAATGCATCTCCCACTTCAGTCTTCTTACCGTGATACCATCAATCTTGACCAGAAAGATCCACTGGCAATGTTTATCCCGCCACAGAGTTTTGCCCGACCTTGCGTGTTATGTATGACAACCTTGGCCTAGACTCATCACCACTGCACACAAGTGCTTTTGAGGTATGCATCCAGTTGCTGCAAGACTGGTACAACTCGGGCTGCCCAATTGGGCTGCGCGCGGAGTTTAAATTTCTGAGAGCACGTGTAGCGCCCCAGCACTTCGGCTTCGACTCCTGTAACGGTGTCGTCGGAAATTCCCGAGCGAAGTTCAAAGGCTTGAGACGGACAGATGTTAGAATTCCGAGGTCAAAACAGAGGGTATTGACATTATATTCCAGGGTTCAGAACAGTATAAATGCTATAAATCTGCGCAGTGCTTCAATTCTCAATCCTCAGCATCGTACCCGCTTCAATTTTAAACTCCGCAAGGCGCAGTCCTATAAATGCACTCTTGACTTTCCGCCTCAGATGTCAAACCGAATATGGTAATTTGATGGCGGCAAATGTACGGCACGTTCAAACTCCGCCTCACCACTCAATGGGAATGTCAGCCGCCTCCATTCCTCTCTTCCCACCACATCATCCTTGTTCCCCACAGCCGTCTCCTTCTGCCGTTCGTCCTCCAGGCCAATATCTACCACTGAGATCGAGCGTGTCATTACGAACGACTGTATCCCGCTGTCGAGACTCGAGGAATTAGGGCGTGCTTCTTTCTGTCCCCAGATTTGCTGCGCACGCAGGGCTCAGTCTGTCTCGAACTCTCATCACGCGCGGCCTCGAGCTTTCATCACAACTCGTCGCGCGAGGGTCAGCGCGCTTACCTGTCTGGCGCGGCATAGCTGAGAGCTCTCGCGCATCTCGCGCGGGACTCTTATGCCCTCACACACGGCACGCGGCATCGCCCATCAAATCACTGAGCACCCGCGCGTTGAGGGCGGCGTTCGCCTAGAGATGCGCTCACGCTGCTCTTGCGAGTGCGCGCAGGTGACGCGTGTGGCGCAAGTTGGGGTCGCACGAGAGCGCTTGCGCTGTGACCGCACTGCGTAATCTCGGGGTTAGAGTTTGGTGGTTGGGGCCATGTAAATACAATACGCAGTGAATGTATCGTGTCCACATGCTCGCTCATACTTGTCACTTTTCTTGCACTGAGCCGGCTTCGGCGGCGGCTTGGTGGAAGCTTGATTGCCATCGGCCTTGCCGTGCATTTGCCGCCATCAAATTGCCTTATTGAGTTTGACATCTGAGGCGGAAAGTGAAAGAGTCTATAAATGTCAATTGGGCTGCCCGAGTTGTACAAGTCTACTTGCTTGCACGCCACAAAACAGACTGGTGACAAGTTGAGTTATCAGTTTCGTCCGAATACTAACATAGTACTTAGTAAGTCCCATCATTTCATTCAATACGTCGTTCGCGCTCAAGATGGGCTTATCCCTCCAAGAATGAGAACCAAAGACACTGATTAGAGTCCTATGTGTGATATGCAGCCATTCTGAATTTTCTGAATTTTTTTTTTGCTTGATTTTTAATATGTCGGGAACGCGATAGGTTGACAGCATTGAGCTCTGCTCGTATACAATTACATTTTAGCATGAGAAAACTTTCCTGGGTGAGCGAAAACCGTTGAAACTTAAAGATATGTATTGAGGTGTTCTTAGTCATGGATAATTCTAATGAGAAACCCGGTTTCTCACAGAAACCCCTCCAATATTTGTTGTGTTAATGGGCACTCGGGTTTCTCGAGAAACCCCGCCGGCCGGTAGCTCCATAAGGTGCCGGGTCGACTGGAAAGATAGACTCTGCCGCCAGTACTACGCCGTGAACTTATGAGTTCAAAACGCACTTTCGGAGGACCTTCCACTACTTATTAAAAAATATTGCGCCAGCAGCTGAATGGAAGGGATAACCTCACGAAATAAATGGATATGTATCCAAGTGTGGATGCACACTTATAAGTGTATCCAGAGCCAGATTTCTTCAGAGCAGGGCCATTTTACATATTCTCGCTGTTTACTGAGAGTCAGAGTCCCGAGAACCACGGTGAAAAGCTGCCCCTCCATCTCTTTCAAGTTCAAGATGGGAGTCAAGTCATCAATGTGCAGGACAGCCTCCTAGGCTTCCACAACATGAGACGAGACAATAGACGGCACCTCATCAGTGTAATTCCACGGGGAAATAGTTTCGGAGCTTATAAATATAGATGGGTATTCGGCTTGTGTGGCAGCCTGGAAGGTGAGTTCCGCAAAACAAAAGGCCGAGAACTTGATTGTGGGTAGTGGTGTTGAGTAGGCAAGATATTCAGAGCTCGAGTCATCCATGTCGTGTGATGGGCTGCTGTCAGAATTCTTGAATACCTGCACCAGGGAATTGTGGCAGTCAACAAATATTATTCAACGGGTGCGACTACGTGGGGCAATGGAACACATCTAGGCAATCACTGAGAGCAGGGTGATGGGCCGCAAGTTCCGATATGAAGCGGTCAGGGCCGGGAGCATCGCATTCAGATGGTCACATAGCAAATTAAGCGATATAATGCAATAACGAATATAATGCAGTGTATATTAGTGAAAGGTACGTGAAGTACAACAAGAGGCAGAATACAATTGTCTGCTTGAAATTTGAGTGTGCCTCAAGTGTGCCTCCATGTTGAGGGAAATAGAGGATACCAAGAGGAAATATAGATGTCATTACACAGAGATTGGGTTTCGACCTGGCGGGAGGTAAGTGTTCAGATTCAGCGGCTATGTCGATGGCGCGCAGAAGCGGAAGCAGTGCAACCGTCGGGATGACACGCGTGCAGATCCGGGCATTTGGACCGAGGCCGAAAATGATCGGTGGTTTCGGAGGGGTTGCGCATTAGAAACTTCCAAGATTTCTCTGATGCCTGGGGTTTCTTTGAGAAACCGGGGTTCTCATTAGAATTATCCCTTAGTCATGTGCTCTTGTGATGAAAGCGAAAGATGTATAATAGATGTGCAGGATTGGAATAGAGGAAGGTATAAACAGAGAGTGGCGCCATGTGGCTGCATCCATAGATCATATAGATCAATTTGTGATGCGCTCTGGAGGCGTCTGTCATACCGTGGGTGGACCACGGGGGAACCGTGCAAATTCTGAGGGCTCAGATTTTACTGACTCTAGATCTTGTGTGGAGATTATCCAGGAAATTTATCATCTCTGTAATCTGTTCTAAGGTCAACTATCTGCCAGGTCACCCAGTTTGCTCAGTAGGCATTTCAAATTTTTGAAGAACTGCCATTGGCATGGTCGGACGGATTTAGTCAAATTTTAGTGCTATAAAGAATGCCCGGTGAATCTTCATTTTATCAACTGCAGGTCCCATGCCCAAGATCTACAGCCATTGAGTGGGAGCGTATTGAGGGTGTGTGGCTTGTGGTGTAGTGGTAGTACATTTTATGGGCCGGGTTGTACTGTCGCTACAACTCGGCACGTTCCGAAAGGGGACCTAGCTGAGCAATATTATTATACTGTGTTTTATCCTGTCTTATCTGTGAGAAGATACCATAAGATAAGATAGATGAGTAGATATACATAGGCCACCGTAGAGCAGACCTGGAGTTTGTACATTTCACAAAAGTTTCACAGCCTTGGCAAGCCGGGTGCATCATAAATTGATCGATTTGATCCGTTGATGGAATCACTTTTATCTAAGTTCATCATAAATATAAAGGCATACGAGAAACAAAACATAATGGCCTACATTGAACTGAGGCCTGATTTTGGGTTGCAACCTTGTAAAATGTAAATCCAGGGAAGGCACAAACATCCCAGAAAAGGGGAGATTATTTGCTATCCTAATCTCAGTTGCATGGCATCTTATTTGGAACCTCCGACTAACCCGAGTTATTGAAAATCCAAACCTGGTACAGCAGTAATTCACAATCAATGGTTCAAAGTGGTCAATGTAGCTTTACAATGTGACCGACTCTTGACTGAGGAGAATAAATTTCGACTATTTGCCTTGAAAAAGGAACTGGTCTAGAACACATGGAGTGGCTTACTCACGGAAGAGTACTCACTGCCAGATGACTACTGTATATAAGGGGGTTTTAGTTGGTATGCAGCCCATGAACAATATAAATGGGATTGGATAAATTTTACAGGCTGGAGTCCCACACTGGTTGAACATTGCAAGAGGTGATTGATCTCTGGATCTCTCAAAATGATGTTGCTAAGCAAGATCAGTGATCGGAACACTGGCAGCCTTCGGCCACTCCATGCTTTATGTACTGAGCATTGAGGTCGCCAGTCCCTGTTCTCGTCGTGAACTTCATTGCTGTCACTATGTAGGTACAACCAAGAAATAAGAGCCATAGTGTGGCGGAGGAATTGCATTATTTGACAGAGATGTACTTATGTGCAGCAAATACAGGATTAGCATGCTATATTGTTTGCAGTTTGAGTCTTTGTGTGCTGGAGACAGTTGGATGGCCTTGACCAGCGAGCTACGAGTGGCGTTGTAGAGCTCGACAATCGGTGCAATTAAAATTGATGGATTGATCTAGCTGAACGTTCCGCTGATAATCATTGCCTTTTCTGGGGGGCTCGTGTTTTTTTTTTGACTGATCCAGAGATCGAGCACCTCTTGGAACATTGTGCATTATGGCATTTCCTCTTGGACAATTTCCCTGGCAGTGCCCGGTCCAACAACCAGCAACACAAGCGGATGACCTTGGAATGATTCTGCAGACTGAGTCTCATTATCCCAAACACTCCAAAAAAGAAAGAAAGAAAGAGGAAAAAAGAGAAACAAAGCATAAGCACGAGTTTTTGCCGGGCACCGCCACGGCCCCCCACCCAAGTGAAGAAAGGAGGATCGCTGAGCAATCAGTGATTAATCAGAATTTTCTCTATTGTGTTTGAACACACATTAAACTGTTTGAACAGTGTGGTTGCCAAAAAACCTCCTCTTGCCTGCCTCAAACCAGCGACCCCTAGTAGTTGACAATGGGTAGTGGAGGCACATCCAACTACACCACAGAACCATTGATGGCTGTTTAAATTCTAGGGTTCCAATGATGTACCAGCCTTCATTGTGATGGCCAACTTATCATCATTCAGAGTCCTTTTACATCCAATGGTATGGATTCAACCTGTTCATATTCATGAAGTCTGCAAAAACAGTGTGCACTGGTGCACATCAACATGCAGTTTTTTACCTGATAAATAGGCCATTCTGAACTAAACTGAACTGATTTCTATTGTTGCTGTACCTAGCCATGATGGCTATTCAGCAGTACTCTAGCTATGCCAAGATATTTAAGAGGCAGGTAACTATATGGGGATAGTGAGGGTAATTTTTCCAAGTATGACAACAAGAAAGATGTAAGTATTAGCTTGCGGGGAAATATGATGATTGAGAGAGAGCGATGAGGTAAGAGGGAGAAAGCAGTTGAGAGTGACACTTGTGGGTACTACAATGTGTCTGTAGGGTGGATTGAGCAAGTATTATAAGCAGGTAAAGTATAGGAAATATCTGGTGAGTTCCTATCTGGTGTCACCCAATGCCCGAATGTTATCCTTCTCCATCTAACGCTCACAAGACACCATGGCGGCAGTGTGTCCACCCTCCGTCCGCCCATCCGCCGCGAGCCCCATTCGACTCGGGGTCTTGGTATAAGAGCGCGAATGTATTTTTTTTTTTGACCGCTTGTTCAATTTCTGTTCCTTGCTTGATTGTAGAAAGGTGTATCCTCCCTCAATGCCTCCAATCTCCGAGGAACTTACCTCATTCCCCTTCAACATGATCTCCCTTCATCAAAATAACTCTTCTTATTCCCGCTTCAGCCTCCCTTCAGGAGACCCAATGACTGAGCCCCGCATGCAGAAATCCGCGGGGAGAGATGCAGCAGTAAACACCTGTTCGATTCGGCGTAGGTCATGCTTCGATGGCAATGTGTGTGTGTTTTTCTTCCATTCTAATCACTCGTCTTAACGGCTGATAATTCACAAGGCAAGCGGCACCGGCGTCATACATCACGGTGATTTTTTTTTTAGCATTTCCTTCGAACAGTGCGAGGACCTTCAATCTACATGCAACATAAAAAATATAAACCATCTCATATACCAAGCTCCCAATTGACCCCATAGTGGTGGACCACATCCGCGATTTATATTATGGTTGGTACCTATGATTCGAAGCGGAAGACCCCGTTCAACTCGGGATCGGGTTGACCTTTTTATTCTCGTTCTCTGATGACCCACTCGGTTGATTTTGACCTGGCGAGCGACTGAGATGGCCAATTCTCTCATTTACACAGGTAATTCATTCAATCATGACTTTCTTCCGCGCGTCCACGGTGATAAGTGAATTCCGAAATGCAACCCATTCACAGGGCGAGGACTCTACTCCATGCCATATATCGTAAGGATGATTCATATGAATCCTAGATAGCCCATATAAGGGGTCGCTCATGCATTACTCGGCACACTAAAATCTTCATATAAAAAAAAGTGTCAAACACTACCAACGACCCGACCTCAATTCGAACGGGCTTCTTCTGCATTTACATTTCAGCCTGACCCATATATGGCAGATGTGGGCATCCGCCATCGGGTCTGGTGGAAGTCTCACCACAGCTGTTCAACTCTATGTATGCTTTGCTATTCATATACACCTTTATCTTGAACCACTACAGCCAACCACAGTGATTATTTGGAGCCACACTAACCCTGCATTGAACAAACCCTTCCAAGTAAACTTTGACAACGAATATGAACAGGTTGAAACCATACCATTGGATGTAAAAAAACTCTGAATGATGATAAGTTGGCCATCACAATGAAGGCTGGTACACCATTGGAACCCTAGAATTTAAACAGCCATCAGTGGTTCTGTGGTGTAGTTGGATGTGCCTCCACTACCCATTGTCAACTACTAGGGGTCACTGGTTTGAGGCAGGCAAGAGGAGGTTTTTTGGCAGCCACACTGTTCAAACAGTTTAATGTGTGTTCAAACACAATAGAGAAAATTCTGATTAATCACTGATTGCTCAGCGATCCTCCTTTCTTCATGTGCAGCAGCGTCCTGCGGGTCCTGCCTGTTCAATCAAATTAGTGCTTGAACCTGACTTCGTGTCTAGACAGCCATTGCTGAATCAAACTTCATATGGTTACTGACTGATGCCACCTTCGCAGACTCGCATACCTCCCGACTTGCCTCCCGAGCTTTGTGAACTTATGTATCTTCGAGGAATTATGCGGCATGCGACAAGAGTCTTCTGACTGCAGCACGCGTTTGCAGCGCTTTTGACGACCAATGCATCTTCGTATATCTCGCTAGAAGGAATGTATTTCACGGGTGACACTATCCACGGGCTCTCTCTCTATCTCATCGGATCTTCTTCCCATTCTTGACACGCCGACTCCACACCCACCTCTGCCGCTTCTGGTCATTCAAAGTTCTCCGAAATCTCGGATGTCTACGCCAACCTTTCATCATGTCCCGGGAGATTCAAACACTCTCGATTTCCTTCTATAAAGACGTAGTCACTGCGCATGACAATATTTCCATATTCACAGGCAACATTGCTCACCGAAGTTGAGAGTATCTTTCGAGCGATGGCAGCGAGAACCTCGACACCAGTTGTCATAATTTTCCGCTCCCACATTGATCTGATTGGTCCGTTGGGCTCACCAAGCTCCCGTCACGATTGTCTGGATCCACGACACGTGTCTTGGCTGTATAGGACACGGTTTGCCATCAAACCCGAGGAGCCACATCCTGCCCTTTGCCAGTTCGTTTGAGGCCGTTGTGTTTGCTCGAAGAATAATGTGACTACGGATTATATCGTCGGAATTCACCGCGAGTGAGTCGCATCGGGAACGACGCAGGCGTTCACGCTGATCACGACGATCAACAAAGAAACTGAGCAATGCTTGACGTTGGGCCCATTCATAGTCTCCCGAGGCCCATCTGCTGGCTCCGAGCTCCCGTACATTACCCCCATATAACACCCCATCCCTGAAATCCCTCCGAACCTATGACAATATCGGTCGAGCGACACATATGGCTCTTGAAACTGCGCTCCCGGAACAGCTGGAATCGGGGGGCAGCGTGCGGGATGAAGTGCATGAACACTGCGGCTTTGGCAAGACAGCAATTGGCATTGCGCATTCCAATACCAGGCGGAAGGAGGTGTATCAAGCTGGCAACCTACATCGTTGTCAGCATCAGCGCATTAACACACATAACATGACGAGGGCAACCATGAAACAACAGAGTGCCATTCTGATAACTTATGAAGCGCAGAGGATGCACACCGATCACACCCCGAGATATGATTGATCTGGTTGAACCGCCCATGCAGATTTGAGAAAGAAGGGCGGTCGTTGACTTCTCCATGTCGCAGTCGCAATCATCAGTTAATGTAATGAGAAAGTCGCTCAAGAATACGAGATACAGAAAGTTGATAACATAAAGCCATCAGAATCAAGCCAGGCAAAATTTGAACCATAAACCGTACTAGTATCACAGGATCGACATCGAAATTCTGTCGAATAACAAAACCCGGGTCACCACTGAGGTCCGTCGATGAGCGGAACCCACGGAAGAGTGTCTCTCGCCTGTTCAACCAGCTCCTGTACCTCCGGGTCGTCCCCCTTGTGGATCAGTATCGAAATCTGCACGCGCTAGCCGCGGGAGCATCGCCAGCCACGGAATAATGCGCCCCACGTCGGAAATGGAGTACGCGTTGATGTACATCGCTGACACGCCGTACAAGCAGCCAACGATGTTGGCCTCGTCATCGCTGATGGGCTCGCAAGGCTCTGTTCCTATGTCCCATATATACATCCTCAGATTGATGGAAATGGGAACCAGAGACAATCGGCGTAACTCGCGTTTGAGGGCGCCCACCGCTGCCGGAGATTGGCGTCGAAAGTGGAAACGGACGTCTTTGAGGTGCGGAGACGTATGGAAGCATCGAGAAGGGGGCCGAAGTGCGACGGATCATCGCAGTCGAGCTTCTCGAGACGAGGTAGCGCGAGGGGATGGGTGGTGATCTTTCCACTGCAAACAGAGGAATGCTCGTATCCGAGACACACGATTTCCGGATGCCGGACAAGAAACTCGGTGAACACCATAGGATCAATATCGTCCTGGATTCTGAGGGTCTCAAGGGATGGAAGTGTTATGTGCGGGATGATGTATGCGAGTTCTGAGCCAGAGGCTGCCATACGAGAGTATATGGAGTCCCCGAGCGTCAAGGTTCGCTCTGTTTCTTTGTTGATAGTGATCAATGTGAATGGGTGTGCCATTCCCGACGCGACTGGTTTACGGTGGATCCCCATTATATCCCCATTTATCACCTTTTCTTGGAGTGGCCACGGCTCCATACAAATCGGCAAAGTGTAGGATGCCCGTTCACGGCTTTTATGCTGAAGCGCGCTTTCTCCAGCCAAGATGCGGGCCCCCGGTTCGGGAAATGGCGGGAGCCTCGCGACCTCCACGCACCGATTAGATAGATGTGGGAGTGGAAAACGATGACAACAGGCGTCGCCGTTGTCGCTGTCATGGCTCGAAAGACATGCCCAAGTTCGGTGAGCAATGTTGCCCCGGAGTAAGGGAATATGGTGTCATTTTCATGCCGAGTGACCACACCTCCATAGAAGGAGATCGAAATCTCCTGGATTTCCCCAGATCTGAGGAGGAAGGATCGTAGAGATTTGAGATTTCGAAGGACGTCGAAGGCCCAGAAACGGCAGACAAGCGTGTGGAGCTGGGGAGTCAAGCGCCAGAGCTGGAGAACGGGAAGAAGATCCGAAGGGATGACGAGAGAACTCGTGGATAATTTCTCCCGCGTAATATCCCTTCTGTACAGGTATATGCTGATGCAGAGGTCGTTAAAAGCGCTACAGACACGAGCTGCGATTAGAAGACTCTCGTCGCACAGTTCCTCGAGAACAAGTTCCCAAAGTTCGGGAGGTATGGGACGGTGTGGAGGTATGGAATGGTTCAGCCTGTGGCGAGGAATTCGTACACGAAATCGGTGTGTTAGCTGTCGCAGGAAGCTCATGACGAGTAACGATAAGGAGCAGCCGGCCCGGTTATTCCCGGCTGAGGTCGGCCGAGGCATCTCGGCCGAAGTATTTTATCGATAAAACTATTTCTCAACAACCCCAGGTGTCCTGTCATTGGGATTGGTGTTGAAAAGGAGAGCTGCTTTGGCTGATTCGCAAAGGCGTCGTTATATCGGACACATATGTAGGGCATAGTATGTAGCCCCTGCCTTCAACAGTCAAACAATGGCCTATGGCCCATCATTGTGGCGATAAGGGCTCGTGCCCCCTGCCGGAGATGGGAGTCCTGCGTAGATACACCGCAGCGTCGGGCCAGATCCAATTCCGGAGCGATGCCACCTGCGTTCCCCGACCTCGCCGAAAGAACGGCGATGTCCGAGACCTGTAGTATTCGGTCCCAGTAAAAGGTCGCATCTGCGCCTGCCCGCACCGGTTGCGTTCCGCTAACAAAGGTCCCGAGACATATGCCGGATCCTCTCGTTTAGGCGGCTCTATCGAGGCGCATTGGCACAATCTGCCGCCATCACCCGGCAACAACTCCATCATACGGCGGCGTCGGTCGGCAGAGCCGAAGTGCAGCTGCCATCACTCGGCACAGTGGTCAACATCTAAGAGCACCTCGGCGCGTTTACGTTTCTAGTTCGAGACAAAGCTGGCCTTCTGAAGATGCGGGAGTGGGACGAGGCGGACGCGCAGGGAACTTTTAAGGAGACGTCCGGGCCCATGAAGTTCCATTGCTCTTCCAGTTGTGCAAGAAAATCATGACTGTAAAACAACTCGATCCTTCCTTGAACCGCCGGGTTTTTGGAGGAGCGAATTCGTGTGAATAGTAAACGTGGCAGAAATTGACTTGCGACGAAACTTGAACTATCTTTCAGCACTGAAAGCATTAGCCCCTCCTGTCAATATTTAGTTAGATTCCCACTATTTGTAGTGATGGATACGCCCTATATGGTGTAGGTTGAGAGTGCGTTGCCACATGAGTTGCTGTATCGCTCTCTTGTATATCTTGTTCTGCCTTGTTTTCTACTTCCTCTGTTTTGTTCGGGCCGGTGTAGCTTCTAGGTCAGTATGTATGCACCTCTGCAAATTATTTTGAAATGGAGGATCGCGCCAAAATTTTCCACATTAACTGCACCAGTACATACCCATACAAGTAATGTTTTTTGCAAG
Organism: Mycena galericulata; assembly: GCA_029289565.1. Classification (NCBI taxonomy): domain Eukaryota; kingdom Fungi; phylum Basidiomycota; class Agaricomycetes; order Agaricales; family Mycenaceae; genus Mycena; species Mycena galericulata. The sequence goes on along the minus strand of JARKIA010000209.1, from coordinate 7,958 downwards.
GACTTAATGACTGGACTGGATGAACCATACATTCGATTATTACATTCAACGCAAAGCGATATCTATTAATCTACTTCGGCGGCCGCACGAAAAATTCTGGTGAGCTCTGTGATGTCAAAATTACCCGGACAAGATTTCAGTACCGAAAAAATTGTCCTTTTAGTTTCAGGATCATCGAAATAATCACCGCCTCGGTCCAGTCCGAAGTCAAATATGAGGTGTAAGAGATCTAGGCGCGGAACCGATTCAATGTCGTCAACACTGTGGGTGATGCTGTGAGTGAGGCCCAAGAGACTTCTTGCAAAGCGCAGTTGGACTCTCCTGCTTGGCCTGCGGAATTGGTATGATGGAGGACGAAGCAGATAACCAAGAGTTTCAACTGCCATATACGGCAATGCCGACGATACGCAGTCTTCCATAAATTCGGTCAACAGGATCCAATGGATCTCGCTGCATGCTTCAGGTTCATCGAACCGTAAAGGAAAAGGAGAGTCGGGTGAGTCGGGTCCCATCGATGAAAGCAGATTCTGGGGAAATGCCCGTAACATGGCTAATTTCATGAGGGACGCCACAGATGGGCCGATATCCGGAGGCGCTCTCTCCCGTACAGAAATCACAGTCCCTTCATCGTACCCCGACGGCACGGTGTATAAAGGGTTCCGTGCTGAGAACGCACACATACACCAGACCAGCTGGAAATCTTCTGGTCCGGAGGCGAAATTCTCGAGAAATAAGCGGAGACTCGAGGATAAGCGATATTGGTCGCAACCTCCAAGCGCAACAAGCAGCGATTCGTCGTCGTCCCGGCTTCCAAAATATTTCAGAACGTTTCGGATAAATAAGAAATCCTCGGAATCAGTGCAGGCATCACGCTTGCTCCTCGGGAGTTGCCAGAGCGATAGCGAAATCCGAACGATATCATCAATTTGGTGAACCGCAGGGTGCGACTTCAAGTCATCAATGTGCGCATCCATGATTTCGCCGAATCCGACTCGTAAGTCTCGAATATGATCTTGCGAAATAAGCTTGAGGTCTCGTGTAACTGCCTGGCAAGTCGGAGTAAATTGATATGGCGGAACCTGGAGATGAGATGCTTCGACCAGGTATCGCACTATGATTTGAATAAGTCGGCCATGAGGCGAAAGCTCTGAACGTGCCCTTCGAGCCTCCGAAAGAACTTGCGCGGAGAGAAAGTATGGGTGGACAGTAGGATCCCAGGACCTCCAGTCGAAAATTTCAAGCTGCGATAGCTGGAAGGGTCCCGTTGCTCGGGCGTCCATATGGTCAATCGCCCAGATTGCCTTCAGACAGGAGATCTGGCGACGATTTTTCACCCCCTTTGGTAATAGAATACTATCACATCCACGTAGCAGGCTCTCGATTCGGGGGATCAACCGCACATCGGGATGGGTGTGACGGACCAGAGCACCGATTCGGTCGTCGTAGGAATTCTGGCTCCCAGGGCTCCCCCCGAGCACCTCAGGAATCCCCTCGACGAATGGCTCAAGCTCATTGTCATCTGTAAGCGATTTCATAGTCCAAACAAGGGCTCGACGATCGCGACTGTCGCGTTCGGACGAGGGGCTGGTGGCATCTTTGAGCATGACTTGAACCAAGGTCGGGGTATCTGCGTCCGCATGTATTGGGAATCCTGATTCCGGATCCGGCGCTTGGGAACGCAGGGGTGAGGGGAGCCGCACTGTCGAGAACCCGAGATACGTATAACGGACCAGGCTCGAGAGAGGTGTGCGATACGGACAATCGGAGTAGAAGATGGGCAGGACTGTCAGATAACTATAGACCGCAACCATCATGAGAAGAATTACAGCGGCAACAGCTGTCATGACTGCGTTGACAGGCTGTAGAAATGCGACCAGTCCGGCGAAGAAGAGTATGAGGGAGGTGTGAAGAAGCAAGGGGATAATCTCCACGACCGCGTGCATGTTGAATCGCCTCAGTCCGTAGTACAGATACGCGAATATGCGTGCGCGAATTATCGGTGACGGGCGCATGTCGGTTGCTTGGATAAAGTTTCGGGCCCATTGCTCCACAAGGGTAGCGAGGAGCGCGCAGGAGAGGCTGAAGCCGAGACTGAGAAACCACAGTGCGTTGCAGGCGAGGGAAATGGCGGACGGCGAAAAAACAGCCGGCTCCGGGAGTTCGATCGATGATCCATTAAAGGATGCTGATAGCTGCAGAGAGATCTGGGTGAGGATGGCTATGGTCCGATCCCCCGGGTCGGGTGTTAGTGCCTGGTAACTTTCCATGAGGAAAGCTGTGAGGCTGGCCGAGAAAAGACCCGCCTAGTCCGATTCTTAGCCCACAGGCTACAGAACGGAGAGAGAGTACGTACAAAGATGAGTAAACCGTCCATATCACTCCTCCAGCTTTCGACCAACGCCTTGTCGTATTTTTCGGCTTCCGAAATGTAGACCGACCAAAGTTTAGCCCCCGCCCATTCATCGCGATCTGAAAACGATACATGAGCGAAAGGCTGCAGCGTATGCTCCACACACCTTGTCTCTCTCCTTCGCGTTGTCTCATTGCCAGAGATAGACGCTCGAAGAGAAGTACTTTGAAGGCTGTGTCTATAAGCGCCGGTGCTCGATTCCCACGTCAACGTCACCGTCGTGGCATCGGGTTTATTTGGCATCGCAGTGTTTGGTGCGCCGGCGAGAGATGCCGAGATTTTCAACTCTCCTCGTTTCATCTTTGGTTTCTTCATCAAAGTGGTGGCTGGGAATTCCCTCGGGTGTTTGTTGTTTCGACCCGAGAATCGCTCAAATTACTGTTCGACAAGAAAGAGTCTGCAGTTGGTCAGAAGATATAACCATTTACGGAGCCTCTGGTTGGGCGAATGGAAGTCTCCTACCCATAATACAGGGTTGGGAATCTCAGTGGCGGTACTTTAAAGCGGAATCTCAGTAATCAAACAATAAAATCATATGTACTGGGTGCGTTGACTCGAATCTGAATTTGAAAACGCTGTCGTGAAACCAGAGTTCAATCTCTTGTTTTTGATCCCCTCGTTGATTTACATCATGCAGAAACCTTATACTTGAGTAGACACTAATATTTTCACATTCAATTGCGTCATTTGGGCAGCAGTGGGCACAAATAACAAATACGGCAATGAGGTGACCTCTGAAATATGCATATGTTTGCTCTAATCACGACCTGGAGTATTGTATCAACATCTCCCCTTATGGGAGGTCCAGGGAGGAGATCTGCTTGAAAGAGTAATATTTTCATACTACATATTATACTGGTGAAATAAAAATAAACAAGGCACGAGAGGAAATGCAGAATTTCATTGCGGTTCCGCTCATATGGTTTTCAGAGAAACACATTGAGAATTAGTGCGCAGCAAGGAATATGGTCCAAAAGATCAAAAATGGAAAAAAAAAAATGGCCACGCATATTTGGCTGTGATATTGGAGTGATGCAAAGCAGCTTTTGCTAGACTTGTTTTGCCCATACCACCCAACCCCAGAATTGCAATCCTAGGGAATTTCTGAGTGAGCATCAGGACAATTTCCTCGACTTCTTGGTCACGACCATAGAATATCTTTGGCTTTGCTGGTAGCATTGAAAAGGACTGGGAGCTGACCCAACAACATCAGGATGATACCTTTGATGCCTATTGCTCATATGTACCTTATTTGGGAGCTATTGAAGGTCTGATGCATCTGCGTGATGCATTTGAGTCCAACCGAAATAACAGCATGAAATTCACACACTAAGGAAGCCCCATCCAAACTTGCTCCATCCGATAAGGTTGAAATCATTTCGAGCAGGTCCCTGTGCATGTTATCTGCTGTGTTTTGCATCTCCCTAATGTTGACAAAAGTTGAGGCTCCAGATGCAAGCTAACTACCAGTTGAGTCTCAGGGTGCAGACTTGAAATATTGTTGGACTTGCCTTGAACACTTCTAGAGCATGCTTCACCCCTGTTTGACATTCTTTGAGCAGAATGTTCATTTCAGTCGGGCGGAAAAAGCTCTTGATCCTGTTCCCATTATACTGTGCCTCAACAAACATATGTGTCCTGTGAAGAGTTCTTGTAAAACAGATCAGTCACATGTATTTGGGGTGTAGTAGGGCTAGAACCATACTCAGTGAATTTCCCAAGCTCATGCAAGATGGTCGGTGGAAATCTCCCTGCAGTCTCCGAAACAATGTGAAAGTTGACAATCCCGTACAACACTTGATAAATGGACTCCAAGAGCTGGATGCATTCATCTTTGTTTTTCTTCACATTCTAAATCACCATATCAGCATGATGATCCTTTGACAGAAATACAGTAGCTGAGCTGACCTGGATTGTTGTCATCAATGCCAGAGTGGTGTTTGAAATGGCTTGCACAAATGGAGTCCCAAATGCATCCTGAATTTCATTCAGGAGTGTTACTGCTGGCTTCAGGCCAGTGATGATGTTGTTGATGCGAGTTTCAGTAATCGTAGGCTGATGGGGCATTTTGACAATAAAGAACTGATACTCTTAGACCCTGATATACGATGAAACAGGTGCTCAATCTATTAATTGGCATCTTTGTTTCTCATCAGAAACTTCAAGCTGTCTGACAGCTTGTCTGATGGATTCCCGATCTTTCTCAACGGGACTGCGCCGGAATATACCTACCTACCTATTATGCACTCATATGCAGGCAGTGTGCAGTGAGCGAGGCAACATAATTTACGGCACTCACCTTCGCGCTTGTGACTCTTTGTGCCGGCACTTGTAAGTATATTACTGCGCAGCGGCATACCTTGCCAGATATTGAATGCTGTTCTGTTTGGGCGGAAGAACCTCTGGGAAAGAGCGTGTGAGTGAGAATAAAAATACCCTGATGTCTTAGTTTGAACTTCGGATACGTGGAGTCGAACCCCGCAAATACTGCATATTATGGATGTAGTATGCCCGGCGAGTGTGTTCCATACACCATATTCCATTGTGGGTAAGGGATGCGGACCGGAGTAGAAAGAAGTAATGGGACAAGGACTTACAGCTAAAGTTAGTGCCGTGAGAACTGAGAAGAGGCTCGTGGCACCGGCCGGGATGGCCGAGGTTGATTTTTGACATTACGACATTCTGGTCTTCTTCTTGGCGACCATGTCGGGTAATAATAAGAGCTTTCGCAGGAAGTGGGATGCAATATCAACGCGGTCAAGAGGCGAGCGATCTCTGGATCGTGGAATTTGATCTGTCCACGTGAGCGCCACTGATGGACAGCGGAACAACCTTCGGCCAACCCTCGGCTATTATCATCTGAAGGTCTATGCTCGTTTTCTACTTATATCAAGGGGGATGGATGGGGGAATTTGGGGTATGCGGAAGGTGGATGTCGATGTTTTTCCAAGATGTAGACGCGTTTTGCGAAGGTGTAGTGGGCACATTTTTCCAAGATAGAATTGCATTATTTATGACCGTGGGGGATGATGTACAGTATGCACAGAGTTATCAGCTTTCCATCTGGGTTGTTGCGGATTGGCGACCAGTCGCGCCGGTCGGGTAGATTGGAAGCAAGACGCGTCGAGCGCGCGCGCGGTGGTGGTTAGTGACAGCTGTTTGGCAAGTTGATGCCGAGCTCACGCCGCTGAGTCAGACCTGCCTTATTTGGGGGGTAGGTACCCCGTGGGAATATATCCGTGATAAGGAGATCGCACGCCTCTTGAACGCGGTAGGTAGGCAGGCAGGTAGGTAGCATTACACGGCACGGTCCAACTCATGAACGCCGGTTTCCAGGAATTATCCCGATGTACACCCACTATTTACACCATCCTATTTACACCATCGTCCCTGGGCCTCTCTATACCACCATAGCAGAATTGATCAGCACAGATTACTCGTTCTCTTAACGAAATCCACAGCTTTTGTATAGCTTCATCCCCATGCAGTATATCCCAAGTATATCCCCTTTCTGATTGCATCCCTCTCGTCCTCGTTTTCGAATGCCAAATGACCAAGGTGCTGTTCTTCAAGTTACGCGGCCTTTAACAAACTCGATGAGAGCCATTACTCCTTCAAGGATTGCATTCACACTGTGCCCACATTTCTTTGTTTCGAGGTCAAAACCTGTGCTAATTCCTGTTCATCAGGACTGCGTTGCGACTGCGATCTGATAATCCTGAAATGGAACAATTACCCCGCTGTGCTGCAGGACGAACAAGTTTGCTGGCTGCAGCCATGCAAGTTTTTGAGGTATAAAAGACCTGCAGCAACACCTCTCCATCGTACAACTGTTCTTTTTGACCAGTCAGCTCGGATACCACGACCTGCAAATTTTTGTTTTGTGGTTGCCCTTGATTTTCGGAGCAATCCCATTGCACCTTTCAAATTTTAATGGTGGATTCTTTGTACGATATAACCGGATCAGCAATGTAAAAGCTTTATGGTCGTCGTTCCAGTATCTCATAATCGTCTACAAACTCAACACTGAAATACGATGGCGCGCAGTTCCTGCATCATGTACGTCGTAGGAGCAATTCCACACAACTACCTTCGGCTTCCCGTTTCTGAGCGAGTTCCTTGCGTCGAAGCGGAGCGAAGGCATATCTTGTGGTCTATCAAATTTCAGCAATGAGGCCATAGTAGTCGGTTGCGCAACACGTTCGGTAATAATAAGAGCCCAGGGCCGCCCTTCATGGGGAATATCAACATAGGACTCAGCATGCCTTGTAAGTGTGTGGATTTATCACTTACCCGTGTTCGGGGCCCCCGCACGATCGTCATATCTTCACAAACCAACCGCCGTTTGATTGCGAGCAAAGCGAGCAATTCTTCGCTAAAGGGTAACAAAATGCGGGAAACAAGGACAAATTCTACGCATACCCGAGAACATCGGAATTGAAAGATCGCCTTCAAACGCATTCAAAAAGTCGAATTTGGTGGGGAAACTTGAGAATATGGATGTTATCATTTATATCTACCGTATTATCCAAGATGGGAGTGTTCCCCCCACTTTTGAGTGTGTTCTCATTCTCGAAGCATGCCACCGCGTGTCACGTGTTCTGTCTTCGGAGCGAGCACCCGGCGCGGTCGCGGATCTATTTTATGTATGCACTATCTATGTATGCGAGGAGACGGGATATCGTCAACCGCGGATACAAATATACGAAATATCCCCGGATGCACTCTTGAGTTCTCCCACACACCAATTCAGAGGCGGGATATTTTCAGCCATAGACACAAATATATGAAAACGACGGAGACTATCAGGCCCCCGACATGCGTCGCGCAACGGACTGCTATGGCCTCATCGCTGCAGTTTAATAGACCGTCTGTACCGATCGATTCCGCGTTGACATTGCGTGCCACTTCCCGCGAAAGCTCTTATTGTAATTTGATAGAACTTTGAAGCGGAACGTCAGTAATCAGACAATAAAATAATATGTACCCGGGTGAGTTGACTCAAATTGGAATGCGAAAACGGAGTTGTGAAACCGGAGTTCAATGTTTTTGCTTGGTTGTGGCTGGGGTTACGGTTTGATCCCCTCGTTGGTTTAACCGGGGGCAACCGGTTCATGTCAAATAACACGGTCCCACTTCACGTTCACCCCCCGATTGTACCAATTGAATAACCTCACACTCGAGCTGATCATTGAATAAGACAGAAATACAACGTGAAGACTTGCACGATGGAATTTGGTTCGCCGTGACATCAGTTCAATCATAAAACACAAGTGCCCTCAACTCAATCGACTCTCTTGGGGACTTCCCTCCGGCATCGACGGGTCCAAGAACGCAGTGTGGGGTGTGAATACTGAGACACCCTCTGCAGAGTCGAAGCTGCAAAACGGTCATCATCGCTGTCAAGTACATAGCAGCTCTAGGCACGCACCACTTGATCAACACGAACTCCTCCGGCGTCATCCCCTTCAAATATTTCCATCTATGCTCAGGGTTCCACCGCACCCTGTACGTCTCGCCCTTGCGCTCCGGAGCCAGCCGCGCAACC